>CM065482.1:26321797-26830602 GCA_032873175.1 Leptopilina drosophilae | reverse complement strand
CTGCCTTTTCCAAAAAACTAAAAAAAAAATAATTTACTGCAATTACTTCAAAAAGGAATAAAATTATCAAGTAATTTTCAGTTTCCACATTTTACACTTAGGTTGAATTATTCTGAAGAAGAATAGACTAGACTGAACAGAAATTGTTTTATTTTAGGAGTGTTCACGCTGCCTTTTCCCAAAAATTAAAAAAAAATTAATTAACTGCAATTACTTTAAAAAGGAATAGAATTATCGAGTAATTTTCAGTTTCTACATTTTCCACTTAGATTAAATTATTCTAAACAAGAATACACTAGGCTGAACAGAAATTGTTTCATTTTACGAAAGTTCAAGCTGCCTTTTCCCAAAAATTAAAAAAAGAATAATTAACTGCAATTACTTCAAAAAGGTATAAAATTATCAAGTAATTTTCAGTTTCTACATTTTCCACTTAGGTTAAATTATTCTGAAGAAGAATAGACTAGACTGAACAGAAATTATGTTATTTTAGGAGTGTTCAAGCTGCCTTTTCCCAAAAAATAAATAATAATTAACTGCAATTAATGCAAAACGGAACAAAATTATCGAGTAATTTTCAGTTTCTACATTTTCTACTTAGATTGAATTATTGTGACTAAGAATGGACTAGACTGAACAGAAATTACTTTATTTAAGAAGTGTTCCAGCTTCCTTTTCCCAAAAACTCAAAAAAATAAAATTAAGTGCAATTACGTTAAAAAGAAATAAAATTATAGAGTAATTTTCAGTTTCTACATTTTCTACTTAGGATGAATTACTCTAAAGAAGAATATACTAGACTGAACAGAAATAACTTTATTTAACGAATGTTTAAGCTGCCTTTTCACGAAAAATATAAAAAAAATTAACTGCAATTAATTCGAAAAGGAATAAAATTTTAGAGTAATTTTCAGTTTCTACATTTTCTACTTAGGTTGAATTATTTTGAAGAAGAATTGACTAGACTGAACAGAAATTACTTTATTTAACAAGTGTTCCAGCTGCCTTTTCCCAAAAACTCAAAAAAAAATAAAATTAGGTGCAATTACTTCAAAAAGAAATAAAATTATCGAGTAATTTTCAGTTTCTACATTTTCTATTCAGATTGAATTATTCTGAACAAGAATAGACTATACTGAACAGAAATTACTTTATTTTTTGAGTGTTCAAGCTGCCTTTTCCCAAAAAAATATAAAAAATAAAATTAAGTGCAATTACTTCAAAAAGGAATAAAATTATCGAGTAATTTTCAGTTTAAACGTTTTCCACTTAGATTGAATTATTCTGAACAAGAATAGACTTGGCTGAACAGAAATTATTTTATTTTACGAGTGTTCAAGCTGCCTTTTCCCAAAAACTAAAAAAAAATAATTTACTGCAATTACTTCAAAAAGGAATAAAATAATTGAGTAATTTTCAGATTCTACATTTTCTACTTAGGTTGAATTATTCTGACTAAGAATGCACTAGACTGAACAGAAATTACTTTATTTTTTTAATTGTGTTCAAGCTGCCTTTTCCCAAAGAAATAAAAAAAAAATTAACTGCAATTAATGCAAAAAGTAATAAAATTATCGAGTAATTTTCAGTTTCTACATTTTCTACTTAGATTGAATTATTCTAAACAAGAAAAGACTAGGCTAAACAGAAATTATTCCATTTTACGAGTGTTCAAGCTGCCTTTTCCCAAAAAAATAAAAAAAAAATTAACTGCAATTACTTCACAAAGGAATAAAATTATCGAGTAATTTTCAGTTTCTACATTTTCTACTCAGATTGAATTATTCTGAACAAGAATAGACTAGGCTGTACAGAAATTACTTTCTTTAACAAGTGTTCAAGCTGCCTTTTCCCAAAGAAATAAAAAAAATAAAATTAACTGCAATTAATGCAAAAAGGAATAACATTATCGAGTAATTTTCAGTTTCAACATTTTCCACTCAGATTGAATTATTCTGAACAAGAATGGACTAGGCTGTACAGAAATTACTTTATTTAACAAGTGTTCAAGCTGCCTTTTCCCAAAGAAATAAAAAAAATAAAATTAACTGCAATTAATGCAAAAAGGAATAACATTATCGAGTAATTTTCAGTTTCAACATTTTCTACTTAGATTGAATTATTTGAACAAGAATGGACTAGGCTGAACAGAAATTACTTTATTTAACGAGTGTTCAAGCTGCCTTTTCCCAAAAACTAAAAAAAAAATAATTTACTGCAATTACTTCAAAAAGGAATAAAATTATCGAGTAATTTTCAGTTTTAACATTTCCCACTTAGATTGAATTATTCTGAGCAAGAATGGACTAGGTTAAACAGAAATTACTTCATTTTACGAGTGTTCAAGCTGCCTTTTCACAAAAAAATATAAAAAATAAAATTAAGTGCAATTACTTCAAAAAGAATTAAAATTATCGAGAAATTTTTAGTTTCTACATTTTCTACTTAGATTGAATTATTCTAAACAAGAAAAGACTAGGCTAAACAGAAATTATTCCATTTTACGAGTGTTCAAGCTGCCTTTTCCCAAAAAAATAAAAAAAAATTAACTGCAATTACTTCACAAAGGAATAAAATTATCGAGTAATTTTCAGTTTCTACATTTTCTACTCAGATTGAATTATTCTGAACAAGAATAGACTAGGCTGTACAGAAATTACTTTATTTAACAAGTGTTCAAGCTGCCTTTTCCCAAAGAAATAAAAAAAATAAAATTAACTGCAATTAATGCAAAAAGGAATAACATTATCGAGTAATTTTCAGTTTCAACATTTTCCACTCAGATTGAATTATTCTGAACAAGAATGGACTAGGCTGTACAGAAATTACTTTATTTAACAAGTGTTCAAGCTGCCTTTTCCCAAAGAAATAAAAAAAATAAAATTAACTGCAATTAATGCAAAAAGGAATAAAATTATCGAGTAATTTTCAGTTTCAACATTTTCCACTTAGATTGAATTATTCTGAACAAGAATAGACTAGGTTAAACAGAAATTACTTCATTTTACGAGTGTTCAAGCTGCCTTTTCACAAAAAAATATAAAAAATAAAATTAAGTGCAATTACTTCAAAAAGAATTAAAATTATCGAGAAATTTTCAGTTTCTACATTTTCTACTTATATTGAATTATTCTAAACAAGAAAAGACTAGGCTAAACAGAAATTATTCCATTTTACGAGTGTTCAAGCTGCCTTTTCCCAAAAAAATAAAAAAAAAATTAACTGCAATTACTTCACAAAGGAATAAAATTATCGAGTAATTTTCAGTTTCTACATTTTCTACTCAGATTAAATTATTCTGAACAAGAATAGACTAGGCTGTACAGAAATTACTTTATTTAACAAGTGTTCAAGCTGCCTTTTCCCAAAGAAATAAAAAAAATAAAATTAACTGCAATTAATGCAAAAAGGAATAACATTATCGAGTAATTTTCAGTTTCAACATTTTCCACTTAGATTGAATTATTCTGAACAAGAATTGACTAGGTTAAACAGAAATTACTTTATTTTTTGAGTGTCCAAGCTGCCTTTTCCCAAAAAAATATAAAAAATAAAATTAAGTGCAATTACTTCAAAAAGGAATAAAATTATCGAGTAATTTTCAGTTTCTACATTTTCCACATAGGTTGAATTATTCTGACTAAGAATGCACTAGACTGAACAGAAATTACTTTATTATTTGAGTGTTCAAGCTGCCTTTTCCCAAAAAAATATAAAAAATAAAATTAAGTGCAATTACTTCAAAAAGGAATAAAATTATTGAGTAATTGTCAGTTTCTACATTTTCTACTCAGATTGAATTATTTTGAACAAGAATGGACTAGGCTGAACAAAAATTACTTTATTTAACAAGTGTTCAAGCTGCCTTTTCCCAAAGAAATAAAAAAAATAAAATTAACTGCAATTAATGCAAAAAGGAATAAAATTATCGAGTAATTTTCAGTTTCAACATTTTCCACTTAGATTGAATTATTCTGAACAAGAATAGACTTGGCTGAACAGAAATTATTTGATTTTACGAGTGTTCAAGCTGCCTTTTCCCAAAGAAATAAAAAAAATAAAATTAACCGCAATTAATTCGAAAAGGAATAAAGTTTTAGAGTAATTTTCAGTTTCTACATTTTCTACTTAGATTGAATTATTCTGAACAAGAATGGACTAGAGTGAACAGAAATTACTTTATTTATGAAGTGTTCCAGCTTCCATTTCCCAAAAACTCAAAAAAATAAAATTAAGTGCAATTACTTTAAAAAGAAATAAAATTATAGAGTAATTTTCAGTTTCTCCATTTTCTACTTAGGATGAATTACTCTGAAGAAGAATATACTAGACTGAACAGAAATAACTTTATTTAACGAATGTTTAAGCTGCCTTTTCACGAAAAATATAAAAAAAATTAACTGCAATTAAGTCGAAAAGGAATAAAATCTTAGAGTAATTTTCAGTTTCTACATTTTCTACTTAGGTTGAATTATTCTGAAGAAGAATTGACTAGACTGAACAGAAATTACTTTATTTAACAAGTGTTCCAGCTGCCTTTTCCCAAAAACTCAAAAAAAATAAAATTAAATGCAATTACTTCAAAAAGAAATAAAATTATCGAGTAATTTTCAGTTTCTACATTTTCTATTCAGATTGAATTATTCTGAACAAGAATGGACTATACTGAACAGAAATTACTTTATTTTTTGAGTGTCCAAGCTGCCTTTTCCCAAAAAAATATAAAAAATAAAATTAAGTGCAATTACTTCAAAAAGGAATAAAATTATCGAGTAATTTTCAGTTTCTACATTTTCCACATAGGTTGAATTATTCTGACTAAGAATGCACTAGACTGAACAGAAAATACTTTATTATTTGAGTGTTCAAGCTGCCTTTTCCCAAAAAAATATAAAAAATAAAATTAAGTGCAATTACTTCAAAAAGGTATAAAATTATCGAGTAATTGTCAGTTTCTACATTTTCTACTCAGATTGAATTATTCTGAACAAGAATGGACTAGGCCGAACAAAAATTACTTTATTTAACAAGTGTTCAAGCTGCCTTTTCCCAAAGAAATAAAAAAAATAAAATTAACTGCAATTAATGCAAAAAGGAATAAAATTATCGAGTAATTTTCAGTTTCAACATTTTCCACTTAGATTGAATTATTCTAAACAAGAATAGACTAGGCTAAACAGAAATTACTTTATTTTTCGAGTGTTCAAGCTGCCTTTTCAAAAAAAGGAAAAAAATAAAATTAACAGCAATTATTTCAAAAAGGAATAAAATTATCGAGTAATTTTCAGTTTCAACATTTTCCACTTAGATTGAATTATTCTGAACAAGAATAGACTTGGCTGAACAGAAATTATTTGATTTTACGAGTGTTCAAGCTGCCTTTTCCCAAAGAAATAAAAAAAATAAAATTAAATGCAATTACTTCAAAAAGGAATAAAATTTTCGAGTAATTTTCAGTTTTAACATTTCCCACTTAGATTGAATTATTCTGAACAAGAATGGACTAGGTTAAACAGAAATTTTTTCATTTAACGAGTGTTCAAACTGCCTTTTCCCAAAGAAATAAAAAAAAAAATAACTGCAATTACTTCACAAAGGAATAAAATTATCGAGTAATTTTCAGTTTCTACATTTTCTACTCAGGTTGAATTATTCTGAACAAGAATAGACTAGGCTGTACAGAAATTACTTTATTTAACAAGTGTTCAAGCTGCCTTTTCCCAAAGAAATAAAAAAAATAAAATTAACTGCAATTAATGCAAAAAGGAATAACATTATCGAGCAATTTTCAGTTTCTACATTTTCTATTCAGATTGAATTATTCTGAACAAGAATGGACTAAACTGAACAGAAATTACTTTATTTAACGAGTGTTTCAGCATCCTTTTCCCAAAAACTCAAAAAAATTAAATTAAGTACAATTACTTCAAAAAGATATAAAATTATCGAGTAATTTTCAGTTTCTACATTTCCTACTCAGATTAAATTATTCTGAACAAGAATGGACTATACTGAACAGAAATTACTCTATTTAACGAGTGTTCAAGCTGTCATTTCCAAAAAAACTAAAAAAAAAATAATTTACTGCAATTACTTCAAAAAGGAATAAAATTATCGAGTAATTTTCAGTTTCCACATTTTCCACTTAGGTTGAATTATTCTGAAGAAGAATAGACTAGACTAAACAGAAATTGTTTTATTTTAGGAGTGTTCAAGCTGCCTTTTCCCAAAGAAATAAAAAAAATAAAATTAACTACAATTACTTCAAACAAGTTGTAAATCCAGATGTTCATTACATGAACATTTTGCTTCCTCTATACGATCAGCAAAAAAATTTGCTTCCTCGTGGAGGAAACACTAACTTATTGTCACGTATTGACATATTTTCCATATTGTTGTCTTCAAATCTAATTAAAAATTAATTTTAAAAATTTGTTATATTTATTATAATTATAATTAAGTATATTAAGTATATTTAATTTTTAAGTAATTTCTAATACGATATAATATTTATAAAATCAAAAAAATATTTATAAAATTTGTTTTAATCCTAAATGAACAAAATAAAATTGTTAATAAAAAAATGAATTTTTCATCTTTAATTGTAATTCATTATACAATTTTCAATAGAATATATATTTTACATACATCAATCAATTCGTCTTGATGCAAGGAATAAGATTTTAGATTTATTTTTCAATAAATAATAACATTTTATTGTACAGCAACATGATTCTTAAGAGAAAATGAATTTTTATTAAAAATGCAAATTTTGTGTCTGTAATTGGTTTTAATTTTATAAATTTAAATACAATATATACTTAATATATACCAATCGATCCGTCTTGATGCAAAGAATAAAATTTTAGAAGTAAGTGAGTAAGATTTTCTTATACAGCAACATAATTTTGCGGAAAGAACTCATTTTTTGAGAAAAATGCGAATTTTTCAGCTTTAATTGTGATTAACTCTATAAATTCGCATACAATTTATTCTTTTTATATACCAATCGATTCGTCTTGATGCAAAGAATAAGATTTTATTATATATTAACTTCAATAACCAACCTAAAGAAAAATTTTTTTCTGAGAATTTTTTAAAGTCTATCAATCCAGTTCGAGATATTTTTATGATAAATATACCTGGTAAATTTTAGCCAAATTCGTTAAAACCTCTTCGAGTTATCGTGTTCACAAAAATCGGGAACCACACACACACACACACACACACACACATACATACATCCGGACAATCGTTCAGGGTCTTATATAACATAGTCCCATATAGAAGAAAATTTGTTAAAAGGATTTTTAAAAATTTTGTAAATTAAACGACTACAAAGCTTCCTCACGAGGAAGCAAAAAGAATAAAATTATTGAGTAATTTTCAGTTTCAACATTTTCCACTTAGATTGAATTATTCTGAACAAGAGTGGACTAGGCTGTACAGAAATTACTTTATTTTTCGAGTGTTCAAGCTGCCTTTTCAAAAAAAAAGAAAAAAATAAAATTAACAGCAATTACTTCAAAAAGGAATAAAATTATCGAGTAATTTTCAGTTTCTACATTTTCCACATAGGTTGAATTATTCTGACTAAGAATGCACTAGACGGAACAGAAATTACTTTATTTTTTTAATTGTGTTCAAGCTGCCTTTTCCAAAAGAAATAAAAAAAAATTAACTGCAATTACTTCACAAAGGAATAAAATTATCGAGTAATTTTCAGTTTCTACATTTTCTACTCAGATTGAATTATTCTGAACAAGAATAGACTAGGCTGTACAGAAATTACTTTATTTAACAAGTGTTCAAGCTGCCTTTTCCCAAAAAAATATAAAAAATAAAATTAAGTTCAATTAATGCAAAAAGGAATAAAATTATCGAGTAATTTTCAGTTTCAACATTTTCCACTTAGATTGAATTATTCTGAACAAGAATAGACTTGGCTGAACAGAAATTATTTGATTTTACGAGTGTTCAAGCTGCCTTTTCCCAAAGAAATAAAAAAAATAAAATTAAATGCAATTACTTCAAAAAGGAATAAAATTTTCGAGTAATTTTCAGTTTCAACATTTCCCACTTAGATTGAATTATTCTGAACAAGAGTGGACTAGGCTGTACAGAAATTACTTTATTTTTCGAGTGTTCAAGCTGCCTTTTCAAAAAAAAAAGAAAAAAATAAAATTAACAGCAATTACTTCAAAAAGGAATAAAATTATCGAGTAATTTTCAGTTTCTACATTTTCCACATAGGTTGAATTATTCTGACTAAGAATGCACTAGACGGAACAGAAATTACTTTATTTTTTGATTGTTCAAGCTGCCTTTTCCCAAAGAAATAAAAAAAATAAAATTAACTGCAATTAATGCAAAAAGGAATAAAATTATCGAGTAATTTTCAGTTTCAACATTTTCCACTTAGATTGAATTATTCTGAACAAGAATAGACTTGGCTGAACAGAAATTATTTGATTTTACGAGTGTTCAAGCTGCCTTTTCCCAAAGAAATAAAAAAAAATAAAATTAAATGCAATTACTTCAAAAAGGAATAAAATTATCGAGTAATTTTCAGTTTCAACATTTTCCACTTAGATTGAATTATTCTGAACAAGAATAGACTAGGTTAAACAGAAATTACTTCATTTTACGAGTGTTCAAGCTGCCTTTTCACAAAAAAATATAAAAAATAAAATTAACTGCAATTACTTCAAAAAGAATTAAAATTATCGAGAAATTTTCAGTTTCTGCATTTTCTACTCAGATTGAATTATTCTAAACAAGAATGGACTAGGCTGTACAGAAATTACTTTATTTAACAAGTGTTCAAGCTGCCTTTTCCCAAAGAAATAAAAAAAATAAAATTAACTGCAATTACTTCAAAAAGGAATAAAATAATTGAGTAACTTTCAGTTTCTACATTTTCCACTTAGATTGAATTATTCTAAACAAGAATAGACAAGGCTAAACAGAAATTATTTCATTTTACGAGTGTTCAAGCTGCCTTTTCCAAAAAACTAAAAAAAAAATAATTAACTGCAATTAATTCAAAAATGAATAAAATTATCGAGAAATTTTAAGTTTCCACATTTTCTACTTAGATTGAATTATTCTAAACAAGAATAGACTAGGCTAAACAGAAATTATTTCATTTTACGAGTGTTCAAGCTGCCATTTTACAAAAAAATATAAAAAATAAAATTTAGTGCAATTACTTCAAAAAGAATTAAAATTATCGAGAAATTTACAGTTTCTGCATTTTCTACTCAGATTGAATTATTCTAAACAAGAAAAGACTAGGCTAAACAGAAATTATTCCATTTTACGAGTGTTCAAGCTGCCTTTTCCCAAAAACTAAAAAAAAATAATTTACTGCAATTACTTCAAAAAGGAATAAAATAATTGAGTAATTTTCAGTTTCTACATTTTCTACTCAGATTGAATTATTCTGAACAAGAATGGACTAGGCTGAACAGAAATTACTTTATTTAACGAGTGTTCAAGCTGCCTTTTCACAATAAAATATAAAAAATAAAATTAAGTGCAATTACTTCAAAAAGAAATAAAATTATCGAGTAATTGTCAGTTTCTACATTTTCTACTCAGATTGAATTATTCTGAACAAGAATGGACTAGGCTGTACAGAAATTACTTTATTTTTCGAGTGTTCAAGCTGCCTTTTCCCAAAGAAATAAAAAAAAATAAAATTAACTGCAATTAATGCAAACAAGTTGTAAATCCAGATGTTCATTACATGAACATTTTGCTTCCTCTTTACGATCAGCAAAAAAATTTGCTTCCTCGTGGAGGAAGCACTAACTTATTGTCACGTATTGACATATTTTCCATGTTGTTGTCTTCGAATCTAATTAAAAATTAATTTTAAAAATTTGTTATATTTATTATAATTATAATTAAGTATATTAAGTATATTTAATTTTTAAGTAATTTCTAATACGATATAATATTTATAAAATCAAAAAAATATTTATAAAATTTGTTTTAATCCTAAATGAACAAAATAAAATTTTTAATAAAAAAATGAATTTTTCATCTTTAATTGTAATTCATTATACAATTTTTAATAGAATATATATTTTACATACATCAATCAATTCGTCTTGATGCAAGGAATAAGATTTTAGATTTATTTTTCAATAAATAATAACATTTTATTGTACAGCAACATGATTCTTAAGAGAAAATGAATTTTTATTAAAAATGCAAATTTTGTGTCTGTAATTGGTTTTAATTTTGTAAATTTAAATACAATATATACTTAATATATACCAATCGATCCGTCTTGATGCAAAGAATAAAATTTTAGAAGTAAGTGAGTAAGATTTTCTTATACAGCAACATAATTTTGCGGAAAGAACTCATTTTTTGAGAAAAATGCGATTTTTTCAGCTTTAATTGTGATTAACTCTATAAATTCTCATACAATTTATTCTTTTTATATACCAATCGATTCGTCTTGATGCAAAGAATAAGATTTTATTATATATTAACTACAATAACCAACTTAAAAAAAAATTTTTGAAAAAAAATTTTTTTTAGAAAAAAGTCAAAAAAAAATTTTTTTCTGAGAATTTTTTAAAGTCTATCAATCCAGTTCGAGATATTTTTATGATAAATATACCTGGTAAATTTTAGCCAAATTCGTTAAAACCTCTTCGAGTTATCGTGTTCACAAAAATCGGGATCCACACACACACACATACACACACACATACACACACACACACACACACATACACACACACATACATACATCCGGACAATTGTTCAGGGTCTTATATAACATAGTCCCATATAGAAGAAAATTTGTTAAAAGGATTTTTAAAAATTTTGTAAATTAAACGACTACAAAGCTTCCTCACGAGGAAGCAAAAAGAATAAAATTATTGAGTAATTTTCAGTTTCAACATTTTCCACTTAGATTGAATTATTCTGAACAAGAGTGGACTAGGCTGTACAGAAATTACTTTATTTTTCGAGTGTTCAAGCTGCCTTTTCAAAAAAAAAGAAAAAAATAAAATTAACTGCAATTACTTCAAAAAGGAATAAAATTATAGAGTAATTTTCAGTTTCTACATTTTCTACTTAGATTAAATTATTCTGAACAAGAATGGACTAGGCTGTACAGAAATTACTTTACTTTTCGTGTGTTCAAGCTGCCTTTTCAAAAAAAAAATGAAAAAAATAAAATTAACAGCAATTACTTTAAAGAGGAATAAAATTATCGAGTAATTTTCAGTTTCAACATTTTCCACTTAAATTGAATTATTCTGATCAAGAAAACACTAGGCTAAACAGAAATTATTTCATTTTACGAGTGTTCAAACTGCCTTTTCCCAAAAACTAAAAAAAAATAATTTACTGCAATTACTTCAAAAAGGAATAAAATTATCGAGAAATTTTCAGTTTCTGCATTTTCTACTCAGATTGAATTATTCTGAACAAGAATGGACTAGGCTGTACAGAAATTACTTTATTTAACAAGTGTTCAAGCTGCCTTTCCCCAAAGAAATAAAAAAAATAAAATTAACTGCAATTACTTCAAAAAGGAATAAAATAATTGAGTAACTTTCAGTTTCTACATTTTCCACTTAGATTGAATTATTCTAAACAAGAATAGACTAGGCTAAACAGAAATTACTTCATTTTACGATTGTTCAAGCTGCCTTTTCCCAAAGAAATAAAAAAAATAAAATTAACTGCAATTACTTCAAAAAGAATTAAAATTATCGAGAAATTTTCAGTTTCTGCATTTTCTACTCAGATTGAATTATTCTAAACAAGAATGGACTAGGCTGTACAGAAAATACTTTATTTAACAAGTGTTCAAGCTGCCTTTTCCCAAAGAAATAAAAAAAATAAAATTAACTGCAATTACTTCAAAAAGGAATAAAATAATTGAGTATTTTTCAGTTTCTACATTTTCCACTTAGATTGAATTATTCTAAACAAGAATAGACAAGGCTAAACAGAAATTATTTCATTTTACGAGTGTTCAAGCTGCCTTTTCCAAAAAACTAAAAAAAAAATAATTAACTGCAATTAATTCAAAAATGAATAAAATTATCGAGAAATTTTAAGTTTCCACATTTTCTACTTAGATTGAATTATTCTAAACAAGAATAGACTAGGCTAAACAGAAATTATTTCATTTTACGAGTGTTCAAGCTGCCATTTTACAAAAAATATAAAAAATAAAATTTAGTGCAATTACTTCAAAAAGAATTAAAATTATCGAGAAATTTACAGTTTCTGCATTTTCTACTCAGATTGAATTATTCTAAACAAGAAAAGACTAGGCTAAACAGAAATTATTCCATTTTACGAGTGTTCAAGCTGCCTTTTCCCAAAAACTAAAAAAAAATAATTTACTGCAATTACTTCAAAAAGGAATAAAATAATTGAGTAATTTTCAGTTTCTACATTTTCTACTCAGATTGAATTATTCTGAACAAGAATGGACTAGGCTGAACAGAAATTACTTTATTTAACGAGTGTTCAAGCTGCCTTTTCACAATAAAATATAAAAAATAAAATTAAGTGCAATTACTTCAAAAAGAAATAAAATTATCGAGTAATTGTCAGTTTCTACATTTTCTACTCAGATTGAATTATTCTGAACAAGAATGGACTAGGCTGTACAGAAATTACTTTATTTTTCGAGTGTTCAAGCTGCCTTTTCTCAAAGAAATAAAAAAAAATAAAATTAACTGCAATTAATGCAAACAAGTTGTAAATCCAGATGTTCATTACATGAACATTTTGCTTCCTCTTTACGATCAGCAAAAAAATTTGCTTCCTCGTGGAGGAAGCACTAACTTATTGTCACGTATTGACATATTTTCCATGTTGTTGTCTTCGAATCTAATTAAAAATTAATTTTAAAAATTTGTTATATTTATTATAATTATAATTAAGTATATTAAGTATATTTAATTTTTAAGTAATTTCTAATACGATATAATATTTATAAAATCAAAAAAATATTTATAAAATTTGTTTTAATCCTAAATGAACAAAATAAAATTTTTAATAAAAAAATGAATTTTTCATCTTTAATTGTAATTCATTATACAATTTTTAATAGAATATATATTTTACATACATCAATCAATTCGTCTTGATGCAAGGAATAAGATTTTAGATTTATTTTTCAATAAATAATAACATTTTATTGTACAGCAACATGATTCTTAAGAGAAAATGAATTTTTATTAAAAATGCAAATTTTGTGTCTGTAATTGGTTTTAATTTTGTAAATTTAAATACAATATATACTTAATATATACCAATCGATCCGTCTTGATGCAAAGAATAAAATTTTAGAAGTAAGTGAGTAAGATTTTCTTATACAGCAACATAATTTTGCGGAAAGAACTCATTTTTTGAGAAAAATGCGAATTTTTCAGCTTTAATTGTGATTAACTCTATAAATTCTCATACAATTTATTCTTTTTATATACCAATCGATTCGTCTTGATGCAAAGAATAAGATTTTATTATTATTATTATTATTATTATTATTATTATTATTATTTTATTATTATTATTATTTTATTATTATTTTATTTTTTTTTTTTATTTATTTTATTATTTTTTTATTTTATTATTTTATTAATAACCAACTTAAAAAAAAATTTTTGAAAAAAAATTTTTTTTAGAAAAAAGTCAAAAAAAAATTTTTTTCTGAGAATTTTTTAAAGTCTATCAATCCAGTTCGAGATATTTTTATGATAAATATACCTGGTAAATTTTAGCCAAATTCGTTAAAACCTCTTCGAGTTATCGTGTTCACAAAAATCGGGATCCACACACACACACACACACACACACATACATACATCCGGACAATTGTTCAGGGTCTTATATAACATAGTCCCATATAGAAGAAAATTTGTTAAAAGGATTTTTAAAAATTTTGTAAATTTAACGACTACAAAGCTTCCTCACGAGGAAGCAAAAGGAATAAAATTATCGAGTAATTTTTACTTTCTACATTTTCTACTTAGGTTGAATTATTCTGAAGAAGAATAGACAAGACTGAACAGAAATTACTTTATTTAACGAGTGTTCAAGCTGCCTTTTCCCAAAAAAATATAAAAAATAAAATTAAGTGCAATTACTTCAAAAAGGAATAAAATTATCGAGTAATTGTCAGTTTCTACATTTTCTACTCAGATTGAATTATTCTGAACAAGAATGGACTAGGCTGTACAGAAATTACTTTATTTTTCGTGTGTTCAAGCTGCCTTTTCAAAAAAAAATGAAAAAAATAAAATTAACAGCAATTACTTCAAAAAGGAATAAAATAATTGAGTAACTTTCAGTTTCTACATTTTCCACTTACATTGAATTATTCTAAACAAGAATAGACTAGGCTAAACAGAAATTATTTCATTTTACGAGTGTTCAAGCTGCCTTTTCCAAAAAACTAAAAAAAAAAAATAATTAACTGCAATTAATTCAAAAATGAATAAAATTATCGAGAAATTTTAAGTTTCCACATTTTCTACTTAGATTGAATTATTCTAAACAAGAATAGACTAGGCTAAACAGAAATTATTTCATTTTACGAGTGTTCAAGCTGCGTTTTAATTCTATTAAAATATTTAAATATAATGGAATTCTAAAATTAATTAAATTCTGTACAAAAATTTTGCAATTATGAAAATAATTGAAATTTTTACAATTGTTTTTGATTTTTTGAAAATAATTTAATTTTTTATAAGAATTTTATTTAACATTGTTTTAAATAATTAATTTTTTCGAAATATAATAAATATTATGAGAATTTTATGTTAAATAATTGATTTTTTCGAAAACACTATTCTAAATTAATTCAATCCTTGTTAAAATTTTATTATTTATAAAAATAATTGAATTTTAGATGAATTTTATCAATTTTTTCTTAAATATAATTTAATTTTGAAGGCGAAATTTGATGGAAATAATTGAATATTGAATATTTTTTGAAAATAATTGAATCGTTTTAAAGAATTTGATTATATTTTTTTTGTTTTCTAGTTTATGAAGCAAAAAAAGAATATCCACAGAATGTTTCACTGATGAAATTTTAGCAGTAAGTTTTACTGACTGAATTTCTGTCTCTCGTCGATTGTCTGTAAAATGCATTTCTTTTCCTTGTACTTGTCGATAACTCTGCTTGTTGGGATGAACTTGTGGTCAGTGGTTAATTTTCCTCATTTTGATGATTTTCCTCAAATTAAAGTTTCGGTAGAATTAAAAGTCCAAAGTCAATGGTAAAGTCGTGTGCGAATATTAATTGCCAGAAGAAGTATTGCTCGAAAGTATCCCAATCTAAATTCGCCGTCAATAGAGACAAGATGGATTCCTTTTATAAAATTTTTTAAATGCCCTTGCATTGTTTGCCGAACTAGATATTGCAGTTGACATCGCTCACCGATCGATACGAATAAATGTAAAAGATGAATATTTCCCACTGTTCCATTTTGAAATTTCGTATAACAATCAGTATATGTCATCTACATGGCAAAGATAAACACAAGTTTTTATTTTCTTACTTTAAAAAGAAAAAACAAATTAAAATTTAAAAACAATTATTTATCACTTAATTAAATTTACCTTTAAATCTTCTATCAAACAAGAATCCAACTTTGTCTCTCTTTGAGAACAAAAGTCCTTGCAAATAGAAGCCTTGACGTCATTCAAAACGTTACTAAAAAGAAAGAACAATTTTTTTGTTTATTTAAAGAATTGATTTCTTTTGAAAAAATAATCAATATTTTATTCAAAATAATTAAAATAAAATACTTGTCAGAAATGTAATTAATTTAAAAAAATTTTCAAAATTCAATTATTTTCAATGTCTACGATTTAAAAAAAATGTTCACAAAAGAATTCAATTATTTTTATTATTGAAAAATTTTCTACTCACCATCAATAATAAATTAGTTTTACTCGATGCACTCCTAACACTTTATTTATTCTCAAAATTTTTAACTTATTTTACAATTTAAATTATTTTATTGCCCATTAATCATTATTTGTTTGCATTTTACTGATGACCAATGATGACATTTTTAAATATGACAGTTGCTTGCGCATGGACTATAAAAATACAAGTTGCACCGTACACATTCAATTTTTAGCAGCAACTTCAGGGGGAAGGCATTTGTACGTTCTACTAAATGTCTCTGGCCTTAAGGGGGAAGCCTACTTTAGAAGGCCTAAAAACAGCGCTTTTTAAGAATTTTTTTAGGAAGGAAAAAAATAACCTAGACCTCTGGGCTTTTTGAGATGTTTTTGTACATATTTGAAGCTTTTGTGAAAAAATTGTTAACATGAATTATTAGAAAATAGATAAGTTAAAATTAATTGTTAATGGCAGTGCACATGTGGACATAAAAAACGATGGGCACGATAGAGACCGCAATTCTTGTCTGAAACATAAAAATAAAAAAAAGTTTTTAAGTTTACATATGTAGTTTCTATTTGAACTAAAAAATTTCAAAGAAATAGTAAAACACAATAATTTTGAGTGATAAAAATAAAAAAATTATTTTTTTGAAAAAATAATGACTTTAACTCGTTCTTAAAACTGTTAAAAAAAATTTCAAAATTTTATTAGTTAAAATAGAAACTACATATGTACACTTTAAAATTTTTCTTTATTTCTATGTTTCAGACAAAATTTTGTCTAACAAATAAGCTTTTAATAAAAAAAATTGCATATAATTTGCCAATTAAAATTTTTTGTTATAAAATAATAATTTTTTTCTTGTAAAATAAGGAAAATATTTCCGTAATTTCAGTAGCAATCAGTTTGTATTCGAGACTCATGGTCTTGACACAGTTGATCTCGTCTCGGCTTGAGAAATCGAGACGAGATATATGGTCTGTCTTGTCTTGGTTTGTCACCGTCAGTCTCGTCTTGTCTTGAAAAGTCTTGAGTCTTGCGACAACACTAATATTTTACAACTCGCTAGTAAATTTTTTAAACATTTTACGACTCGTTATTTAGATAAAAGAGAAGGGATTATATTTATATATATACCTAGGTAACCAGCGTACTAGTATTGTACCAGCCATGTACCTTCGCAGTGTACCAGGTACTGTAATGGTATGTCGTACAGATAATGGCGGAAAAGCATTGTAAATTGTTAACCTAAAATCTCAATTAGTTTGGCGTACTGGTATTGTACTTAGTGTTATACTCGTACGGAGTACTTTGGCAATTTCATAATTCTATCCGTATGACATACTAGTATGACATCCGTTATTATACTAGTATCGCACTGGTATGTACATGCCTTATTATTTCGTGCTACACTGTTAAAAATTTTGGGAATTTTTCCAAACTTTTGCATGGGAATTTTCCTAAAACGTGTTTAGAAAAATTTTTTTCCCAAAAAAATGGTAATTTTCCTGAGCGTTTGGAAATTTTTATATACGAATTGAAATTTTTCTAAATTCTGTTGGGAATGACATTTTTCTTAATAGAAATGGTACTTTTTCTTATTTTTAAGAATTTTTTCGATAAGATGCAGAAATATTTTTTTCAGAGATATTGGAATTTTTTGATAATTAGAAAAATTTCATGCTTCAATTTCAATGTTTAACAAAATATTTAATCAGATTCTAATTAAAAGTAAGAAATTATTGAATTTTCGAAAAATATTTATAAAAAACTGGAAATTATTTTAACAGATTCAAATATCCAATTACTTGTCAATTACTAAATAGAGATTTTTTTATATTATAAAATTATTTCAAATGTAAAATACAATGATGATTTGTTATCTGTAAATATTTGTTTATAATAATAATAATAATTAAGAAAAATTAATTTAATAAATAATCTTTGTAAAGAATATATAAGTTTTTAAAAAATTTATAATACAGTCCGTAAAACCGTTTTTAAAGCAAAAAGAAGATGTTTAGAATATTGTTTCGGTTTGAAAGGTTAGTTACATCTGGTTTGTCTTGGGATGACCAGCTAAGGGTTTCTCGTTACTATAGAAAGTCTATTTTATGAGTTTTTCTATACCCGTTTTTTTCTTATAGATTTATCTAACTTTAAAATTTGTGAAATTTCTTGTAAAGAAATATTCTCAAAAAGTGTTTGGAAATTTTTTTATTTTTCAAAGAAATTTCACAAGGATAGCATTTTCAGCGTCAGTTGCTCTCAAGCATTTACTGAGATCATTTTGAAAACGCCAGTAAAAAACTTATAAATCTCTTTAAAAGTGAATGTGAAAAATTTTAATAGTGAAAAATAGTGTTATTTAAAAAGCGTACATAAGGTAAATATTAATTATATTTTTATTAATTTATTAAAACATTTAATTTAAAAGTGATTGTCTTTTTGTTTTTGAGTATTCAATGTAGTTTCTAATTATACAGATATATCAACAATTTCAATTAAATTTACATAATTTAATTCTAAGTCAGACAATTTTTAAATAATTAACTCTCATTACTAATATTTATAAATAAAAAGGATCATTTCTTTAAATCTAAATTAGTCACTTTTAACTAATAAAATAAGACTTTACTAATTCTTTTTTAATAACCAATAACTGGTAATAGAAAATTAATAATAAATTTGTTGTTTTTATATTTTTCAGTATGCCGTTTGTTGTAAGTAAGCCGTTTTAAGGACACCAAAAATAGGACAACAACGTCAACGAGTTTTTTTACAAAATACTTATTTTTTTATAAATGTATAAATAAACTATTTTTAATTTCAAATATGACAAAAGTTGTTTTATTCAAAAAATCCAAAAATTTTTCCTATTCTAAATAAGAGAATTTTTGTACCTGTTTAATAGGATTTTTCTAAATTTTTAAAACCTTTTTATAACATTAAAAGGGGATTTTTCCAAACGTTAGAGGGAATATTTACAAATTTTTAGGAATTTTTCTATATTATTTTAAGAGAATTTCTAAATTTTTTGGATTTTTTCTATACTATTACATGAGAATTTTTCCAAATTCTCCGAAATTTTACCAAACTTTTGGGATTTTTTTTATACTATTACATGGGAATTTTTCCAAATGCTCAGAAATTTTCCCAAACTTTTGGGATTTTTTCTATACTATTTCATGGGAATTTTTTTAAATTTTTAAAGGAATTTTTCTAAATTTTTTAGAAAAATTCCCTTATTTATATTAGGAAATTTTTCTAAAAAGATTAGTGGAATTTGCTTCCTAAATTTTTTTGGGAAAATTTCCAAAATTTTTCTTACAGTGTAGTACAATATGAGTACGATACCAATACGCTGTACTGAAAAATAATGATTAGTACCCTTGGCTATCTGGGTATATATGTTATAGTTAAAGTCCGAAATTCAAGTAATGTCCACAATAACTAGTTAATCTGCGGATTACCTGATCAAATCCGTTAAAGTTCGAAAGAAAAATTTCCTTTCGAACATTAACTAGTTAATGTCCAGATTAACTAGTTAATGCGAACATTACCGAGTTTACTTTCGTTAAAGTAAGAAAAAATGATTTAACTGAAATAAAACATGAATTATTATTGTTTGAGTAAAAATTTTTATTGAATAACAAGTGTACAATATTGGAACTTTTTTAAAAATAATCTTATGTATTATACTTATATATTGAATAATTCTAATTAATTATTATATAATTATATTAAACAACTTATTAAATTGATTTAAAATTTTATATATATATATATATATATTGGGTGGATTTTCTGAAAGTGACATTTTTGATGTCTCGATTAATTTTACAAAATCTATTCTTTAATAATTACCTATTATCAATTTCCATAGTAAAAATTTAGCACTTATTTATCATTTTTAAAAGAAAATTAAATAATTTTATTTAACTTAATTTACGTAATAACTAAATTACTTTCATCTCCGAAGCCATTTCAACATGTCTCCAATAGGACTTCTACAATGAAATTAAATTTTCATGGTTTTTTTCAAATTCTCAGAAATTTTTTTAAAATATTGTCACAAAGTACAATATTTTTGCTAACATTATGTGCATTTTAAAAATTTGTAGACCTCACTTTTATTGCTGTTATAAATAATCGAAATTTACATTTTTCTTCGAGTAAAAATTAATTTCATCTCCGAAGTCTTCCTTTTTAATAAATAACTGAATATAGAAGTAAATTTAACAGAATATTTCGATGGTAATATAAAATGAGGGTGTGAGATTTGTATGTTTTACTAAAAAACCTATTTTAATTGCGCCCTATTGTATACAATATGATTTTTTTACAATTTACTATTAAAAATTGTCTAGACCCTACAAATTTTATCGGATTTTGATTATTATTAAATTTGCAGGCTCTAGACAATTTTTAATAGTAAATTGTAAAAAAATCATATTGCGCCGCGGGCGTGCGACCTGCACGGGCAGCTTAATTATCATTTTTAACCCATTAAACTTGTCAGGCCCACTCTGAAACTTTTTGCAAAACCTTCTTATCATTTACAGGTATGTTTTGAAAAAAGAAAATTAAAAATTTATCATACCCAAAGTTAAAAAAAATTAATTTGTTTATAAATTTTTTTTATTTTTTTAATAAAAAATGAAAAAAAAATTTTTTTGTTTTCATTTCCTAAAAGTCGAAAGAGAACTAAAACTTTCGTTCTTTGACAACTTTTTTCTAAATTCAATATTTTCGGACTTATAAGCTACTGAATATAGGTCTGCGGTTAAAAGTGCAAAATTTCGAAAATTCATTACTCGAAAATTTTGACAATTAAACAAAAATAAAAAAATACGTATCTGTTTTTTTTCGATACAGAATAGAAAAAAAATATTTTTGGCCGATTTTAAGAGTTCGACTAAAATCTCACGTGGAATCGCCCACATATATATATATATATATATATATATATATATATATATATCCCAGGCACTAAACATGCTCGGATAGTGGAATAACTTGGATAAAACGACTAAATTGGAAAAATTTTTTACAAAACCACTATTTGTGATCATTGCATTTAAAATTTCGTCCATTTTTGTCGTTTAATATTATTCTAAAATTTTAAACACATGAAAAATAATTTAAAATTTTGAAATTAGTTAGTATGATTATCTAAAAATACGGGAAAAATAGTCTGAAGCGATAAGAATAGACTCGCTAGCAGGAGAGTAGGAATAACATCACCTTTCCACCTCGAAAATTCATGTTTTTTCATTAATTACCTAACTGAAATTTGTTTATTTTTAAATTTACATTTTTTCTTTTCGCACCGCTTGAAAGAGTAGTTCTTAAGTAATAAGAAATGTCTACTGTTACATATCAAAGGTTAGGCATATAACTTTAAGTTAAATTTTTGTATATTTGGTCCTTCAAACTTTAAACGCGTTTTTCTCGAAACTACACATTTTCAACTTGTTTACACTCTCATTTTTATAATTTTCAACGAAATAACTTGCAATTTGGACAGCATGCTCCTTGAATGTGTAGTTTTCGTGTAAACTAGGATATTTAAGATCCATTAATATTTATAAAAGTTATAAACAATTTAAGTTGCAAAATTATAGTCGAAAAATTAAAAAGTCTGCCATTTGGTTATTTTTCAATAAATTTTTTTTGTTCTAGTTTACACGATAGCCATAATGGTATAGATTAAGAAAATTTTTGACTTTTTTAGTTTAGATTAATTGTCGCAGAGAAAAAATGTAAACAACTTTTAGAGGGGACCACTTTCGGCAGCCATTTTCTAAGACTCCATTAAAAAAATAAATAAATAAAAAATGGTTTTCATTACTGTAACACAAGTATTTTATTGTAAAAAAAGTTTAACTAAGAAATATTTATTTTACTACCTATAAAAAATTTTTTTAAAAAAACCTTAATTTCTGTGGAATCTCCCCTTAATGTCCAAATTTCTCACTTTAACTCTAAATCTTAGGTAATCCGCAGATTAACTAGTTAATCTCCACATTAACGGATTTCGGACTTTAACTATTATATATATATATATATATATATATATATATATATATATATATATATATATATATATATATCTATATATATATATATATATTACAAAAAGATATCGCCGCCGCCGCTGTTTCAAGATTCTGTAAGGCCGCCCTATCCCAAAGGGGCCGTCAAAACTTATGTCAAAATTGACCTATTTTTTGACCTATAGGTCAAAAGGAGGATAAATGACGGCCTCACATTACGTTAAAATCTATGTCAAAATTGTCCTATTTTTTTACCTATAGGTCAAAAGGAGGATAAATGACGGCCTAACATTACTTTAAAATCTATGTCAAAATTGACCTATTTTTTACCTATAGGTCAAAAAGAGGATAAATAACGGCCTCACATTACGTTAAAATCTATGTCAAAATTGTCCTATTTTTTTACCTATAGGTCAAAAGGAGGATAAATGACGGCCTAACATTACTTTAAAATCTATGTCAAAATTGACCTATTTTTTACCTATAGGTCAAAAAGAGGATAAATAACGGCCTCACATTACGTTAAAATCTATGTCAAAATTGTCCTATTTTTTTACCTATAGGTCAAAAGGAGGATAAATGACGGCCTAACATTACTTTAAAATCTATGTCAAAATTGACCTATTTTTTACCTATAGGTCAAAAAGAGGATAAATAACGGCCTCACATTACGTTAAAATCTATGTCAAAATTGTCCTATTTTTTTACCTATAGGTCAAAAGGAGGATAAATGACGGCCTAACATTACTTTAAAATCTATGTCAAAATTGACCTATTTTTTACCTATAGGTCAAAAAGAGGATAAATAACGGCCTCACATTACGTTAAAATCTATGTCAAAATTGACCTATTTTTTGACCTATAGGTCAAAAGGAGGATAAATGATGGCCTGACATTACGTTAAAATCTATATCAAAATTGACCTATTTTTTTACCTATAGGTCAAAAAGAGGATAAATAACGGCCTCACATTACGTTAAAATTTATGTCTAATTTGACCTATTTTTTTACCTATAGGTCTAAAAGGGGATAAATAACGGTCTCACATTACCTCAAAACCTGTGTCTAATTTGACCTATTTTTTGACCTATAGGTCAAAAGGAGGATAAATGATGGCCTGACATTACGTTAAAATCTATATCAAAATTGACCTATTTTTTTACCTATAGGTCAAAAAGAGGATAAATAACGGCCTCACATTACGTTAAAATTTATGTCTAATTTGACCTATTTTTTTACCTATAGGTCTAAAAGGGGATAAATAACGGTCTCACATTACCTCAAAACCTGTGTCTAATTTGACCTATTTTTTGACTAATAGGTCAAAAAGAGGATAAATAACGGCCTCACATTGCCTCAAAACCTGTGTCTAATTTGACCTATTTTTTTTAACTATAGGGCAAAAACATAAATCAAAACATATGTCAAAATTGACCTATTTTTTTACCTATGTCAAAATGAGGATAAATAACGAATAAAAATGCATGTTTAATTTTACTAATTTTTTTGAGCTACGGGTTTTAAAAGGGGCCTTAATGTGAGCCTTCACATTACGTTAAAGCCTATCCAAAAGAAATTTTTTTTTACTTGCAGGCTGGTATGTTACTTCAAAATTGATGACAAAGATTGAAAATTTGAGAATGGCTATTATCATAAGATCGCATATTACAATCTTTATATTATCCATAAATAGAAGTAAATATAAAAACTGGGGGTTGGCGCGCGAAGCGCGCAGGGGGTCGGTGCCCCCCTAATAATATATATATATATATATATATATATATATATATATATATATATATATTTATATATATATATATATATATATAAATTATAATATATATTATATTATATATTTATATATATTATATATATATATATATATATATATTATATATATATATATATATATATATATATATATATATATATATATATATATATATATATATATATATATATATATATATATATATATATATATGTGACGTGCCGCGAGAAAAGGGACCTTAGCTCTGAAAAAATTAATTTCGAGTTATGTATATCATTCAATATTTATTGAGTTGCTCTTTCACATACAAGCGTCAAAAATACTTTTTACTTGTAGATTTTTTTGTTATTAGTGTTTAAAAATGAGCTTGTTGAGTGTTTACACGTGGTTGTTCAGAAAAGCACCCATTCCACTCTCCAATACAACTACACTGGTCATATACATATAATTCGTGCGCTTCGTGTAACGCGGACAAATATCAATGTGTAGTGAGTAGTGGGGCTGAATTCTAGTGGAACGTCTCCACCAATCAGAGACGCTCTACTTCAATCGCCTTTCCTGCAAAATTCACTATTGGGAGCTAAGGTCCCTTTTGTCGCGGCAAGTCACATATATATACCCAGATAGCCAAGCGTACTAATAATTATTTTTCAGTACAGCGTATTGGTATCGTACTCATATTGTACTAGCACGAAATAATAAGGTATGTATTATCAATTTACAATGCTTTTCCGCCATTATCTGTACGACATACCAGTACAGTACCTGGTACACTGTGAAGGTACATGGCTGGTACAGTACTAGTACGCTGGTTCTGTGGGTATATATGTTATAGTTAAAGTCCGAAATCCGTTAATGTAGAGATTAACTAGTTAATCTGCGGATTACCTAAGATTCAGAGTTAAAGTGAGAAATTTGGACATTAACTAGGTAATGCTATCATTAACGAGAATCAATCCGTTAAAGTACGAAAAGTTGATTTCGTGAAATTCAAGATTGTCTATCAATTTAGAAATGAGACAAAGTAAGCCATTAATGGTTTTATTGAAAATTTTCATTTAAACTTTGACTGTTGACAGTGCCAGATGTTTATTTATAAATTAAGTGTTTTGAAGTATAATGTCAAAGGTATATGTAATATTTAATATAGTAGAACCTCAATTACCCGATGTAATGTGCGGGGAAGAGGTGCTTCGGATAATCAAAAACTCGGATAACACGGAACAAATTAAAATTTCAAATAATTTTTCATGTGTTTAAAGTTTTAGAGTAATATTAAACGACAAAAATGGACGAAATTTTAAATGCAATGATCACAAATAGTGGTTTTGTAAAAAAATTTTCCCAATTTAGTCGTTTTATCCGAGTTATTTCACTATCCGAGCATGTTTAGTGCCTGGGATATATATATATATATATATATAATATTAATTATATATATTATATATATATATATATATATATATATATATATATATAATTATATATATTATATATATATAATATATATATTATATATATTATATATATATATATATATATATATATATATATATATATATATATATATATATATATATATATATATATATATATATATATATATATATATATATATATTAATATATATTAATATATTTTATATATATTAATTTTAAATCAATTAAATAAGTTATTTAATATAATTAAATAATAATTAATTATAATTATTTAATATATAAGTATAATACACATCCAAAGTTCTATCTACATTTTAATTTCTCTTAATAAAATATTATTTAAATTCACAGTTGCAATTCATGAAACCTATACTTATTATTTAATAAACAAATATTTATTGTTTATAGAACTCATAACTTATCATTAATAAATCATACTGAAGACGGAAATAATGAGAAATTTAATATATACAAAATAAAACTGTCGGGATTACCTTAAATTCTTAAAAAAATCAAGTGATCGGGTTTCCCTAAGTAAAACTAAAACAAATAAATCAAAAATAATTAAAAATTCTTTTTTATTTTGTTAGTAGAAATCATAAGCTTCCAAATTATATAAATTAACTTGGATTTAGAGAATAATTTCCTAGGTTTTTACCGTTCTGTAAAGAAGTGAGCGGGTTTACTGCAGTCTCCCCTATATAATATTATTTAATCACAAATAAATTGAACCTTTTTTTCACTCACTTAAAATATTATTTTAATTGAAATTTAATTATTCACTTTTGAGTCACTGTTGCCTTCATCATTTTCGCTTTCATTAGGTAACGAAGTAATTCTGGAAACATACGCATTTTGCATATAGAAAGGAATGTTAGTCAACGTTTGTAATATTTAAGGTTATGATGTTCACGAAACAACTTTAAATAATAAATATTTACATTTGTATAAATACAATTCTTGTCACATTTATTGCCGTGAGTTAATCGAGAGTATTGAATTGTTAAAAACTAATACTAGATTCGTGATCACCAACACCCAAAACCCTTAAGTAACGAGTTTCAAGGGAATCTAATTAATTTTTTATTTCGAAATCTTCCATATTGGATCCGTCATTTTGAATTTTGAAAATCTCATATTCTATTCGTAATCAGCGATCTCAAAAACCCCCGAGTAACGAGTTACAAGCAAACACGATCAATTTTTAATTTTGACATCCGCCATATTGAAATCGCCATTTCAAATTTTGAAAAACTAACATTGGATTTGTAATTAGCGATCCCAAAAACACCCAAATGCCGAGTTTCAAGCAAATTCATATCGTTTAAAGAATTAAAATGTAAAATTAAAATCCTTTATAATTTGTAATTTTTTGCAAGAATACAGAAAAAGTGATATTAAAACTGCAGTGGCAGCCAAATTTTGATTTTTCTTAATAATGAATGTTCCAGTAATAAATCAAAAAAAGTTTCACGGTGGTCTTTTTTGACCATTTTTTATATCTCTATTTAAATAGAATTTTTTTAATTTTTAAAAGGTTTCGATGTAATTTTTTACTATATATATATATATATATTAATCGGAAAATTTTAAATTTCATCAATTTATATCAATTTTACATGTCTTCATTTACTGATTACATTTTACAGAATTCAATTTCAAATACATAACAACTTTTTACTAACTTTTTAATAAGAACATTTTATTGCTGGCTATCAGGTGAAAAATTATATTAAACCAAGTTTAAACTTTGAAACGAAAATAGGATAAAAATTTCTTTGACTGCAACCTTTATTTTATGTCTTTAGATGCTTCTGGGGAGCATCCAATGCAATGCATCCAATCCAATTATCTACCAATATACATAGAAATTATAGCATTTGCAGAATTTTATTTTAACTTTTGGTCAGGATTTTGCGATTTTGTCCCACTGTGGTGCGTTTCCATGAATAGAGAATATTCTTTATCCACACGAATCCCCCTAATTATCTTGATAAATCCGAACGAGATATCTCTAATTATTTAAGAGTGAGGCGACAGGCAGAAAAACACTTTTTTCGAGCAATATCTCCCTCATGGCCTTAATATGTGACGCTCCACGGTGAAAGGGACCTTAGCTGTTTTTGACAGAACTAAAAATGGAAGTACAAATAAATAAAAATGACTAATTTTCTTTACAAACTATTAATATTTAGTTCTTTATTATATGAGAGGCTAGATTCCATAAAGGCACGTAAATTTTTCTCGGCCGAAATCGAAGTCCCCTGGACACTCAAAATTCAACTTCTAAATTTAAATGTTTAAAATATATATCTTTATAGAAAATTTCATTGCGCATCTTTTTTTTAATTTTTATTGTATCTATTACCGTTTTCAAAATATAAGGAAAAAACTGTTTTTTCAAAAAGCGAAATTTTAATTGTTTTTTTCACTTCAACTAGCGATTACTCAGTCATTTTACGAATTTCTTAATGAAACAAAAACAAAAGTACCCGTTATTTTATCCTACGAGTGACTAAAAAAGAAAAATGATGTTTTAATTATAAATAAAAAAGTTATTAATTTTTTATTGAGATATTGCAAAATTCGTAAACAAAAATAGTGCTGCCCACGAGACGAGACGATACGAGATTTTATGTAGTATCGTCTCGGTCTCGTTAAATATTGTAATTTTAAGTATCGGTATCGGTATCGCCAAATATAGTCTCGATATCGTCTCGCTGTCTCGCGAGACTTTAGTTAAGTCGAAGTACATGCATTGAAAAATCCAAATCAAATTTTTTAGTTTTTTATTTTATAGATAAACTATCGAAAAACTATCGGAAACAAAACAAATTTTTATTTATAGAATTAACAATTCCTGTAAGTATTACATTCCATACTGAAACAAACCATACACTGAAAAAAATGATAATGTCAATTTCAGGGATGGCAAGCGTAACCGATAACCGAAAAAACAGAAATTTTTTTTTACAGAAAACTGTAAACCGAAACCCGTATTATAAAAATTTAAAACCCTTTATTTCAAAACCTAAGTTTCGTTTTTTCGATTTTTAATATAAAAATAAATCTGAATATTACACGAAAATTATAAATCTTTTGGTACAAAAAAATTAATGAAAAAGAAATATTGAACTATGGTATGTCTAATATTGTAAATAATAAGTAGAGGAATCAAATTTGCAGATTACAAATAATTAACGAAAATGAGACTGGGTTTTTTGTGTGGGCACAATGCTATTTTTAAGAGAGAAAGTATTTAAAATTCATTAAATTTGTAAACAATGAATATTTTTTATAACTTTAAAAATCTCGTCGAGAGTCTCGGTCTCGTGACATATAGTATCGGTATCGTTTGGATTCATTCAAAACTAGTATCGTCTCGGTATCGTCTCGAAAAACCGAGACGATACGATACGAGACCGAGACTAGTCTTGGTATCGTGGGCAGCACTAATACAAAAATTTCACTAAGCGGGGAAGTTGAGCAAATTTTGAGCAACAAAAAACTTCCAGCGAGAAAGTTGTTTATTAAGGTCTAAACAAGTTTTTCCCGTAAGTTACAGTTTAATTAAACAATTAGTTAACAAATGGCGAATGATAAAAGTCGGTGGCGGCTGAACGCCCAGCGCGCGCTTCTCACCTTATAGTAAAGTGGAGTTTTATTCTGCGTATACATAATACGGGTGAGAAACGCGCGCTAGGCGTTCAGCCGCCAACGACTTTTAACGTTCGCCATTTGTTAACTAATTGTTTAATTAAACTGTAACTTACGGGAAAAACTTGTTTAGACCTTAATGAACAACTTTCTCGCTGGAAGTTTTTTGTTGCTCAAAATTTGCTCAACTTCCCCGCTTAGTGAAATTTTTGTTTACGAATTTTGCAATATCTCAATAAAAAATTAATAACTTTTTTATTTATAATTAAAACATCATTTTTCTTTTTTAGTCACTCGTAGGATAAAATAACGGGTACTTTTGTTTTTGTTTCATTAAGAAATTCGTAAAATGACTAAGTAATCGCGAGTTGAAGTGAAAAAAACAATAAAATATTTAAATTCAAAAGTTGAATTTTGAGTGTCCAGGGGACTTCGATTTCGGCCGAGAAAAATTTACATGCCCTTATGGAATCCAGCCGCTCATAAGCAATATTTTCAGAAAAATATGTTTTTATGTTAAATAATCAATAATAAATTTTTAATGAAGCTAAAACTACTCTAAACATAACCTAAAATTTTAAGCAGCTAACGTCCCTTTCACCGTGGAGCGTCACATATATTTTCAAATTTGCAAAAAATATTTTTAAACGAGCTCATTTTCTTGTGCTTTTTAATTTGAATATTAATTAATAAATAAAATTATAAGTTAATAATAGTATAACTAATTAATTAATTAATTAGGGGAGAGGGCCCTAAGGTGGTCACCCATCTTTTGAACGACTGTAGATTTCAAATGGAATTATATATATAAAGGTCAATAAGACGGCGTTTGAAGCTTTGTCTTATTACCTAACTTCCTATCATAAATATATATAGTAATGATGCTATCACTCGGCCGATAAATATTAGGATGATGAAAAAAATCGATCACTCCGAGTCAGGATTAAAAAAAGTAAGAAAGAAGTAATTTCTTTTAACGTTTCAACAGCACGGCTGTCCTCTTCAGAAACGTAAGAAAAAATTATAAACCAATTCAGTCACACATTGCTTATACAAGACGAACGTCTTCGTCGAAGCAAGAACGATTAGATACTAATCGTTCTATCGTATCTAATCGTTCTTGCTTCGACGAAGACGTTCGTCTTGTATAAGCAATGTGTGACTGAATTGGTTTATAATTTTTTCTTACGTTTCTGAAGAGGACAGCCGTGCTGTTGAAACGTTAAAAGAAATTACTTCTTTCTTACTTTTTTTAATCCTGACTCGGAGTGATCGATTTTTTTCATCATCCTAATAATTCCTATCATAAAGTTTTTTTCATTTCATTTATAAAAAAAAGTTATGTCACTTTTTAAAAAAAGTTGAAAATTCCACTTTTAAAAAAGTGGCCCCAAGGTGGTCACCATACGAAAATTCACTAAAAAAGTTATAAAAAAATGTAAAAAACGTATTATTAAGTTGTTTATTTAATATTAATTATTTTTTCAAGATCACAGAAACATATTACATATTTTTTTTGCACTTTGTCCTTTCGTCAAAAATGATACTTTTTGTGTATGTATTAGACAGGTAAAATTTTGAAAATAATTCTATTTCATTATTATTCATCATAAAACTTAAAAATTGATAAAATTCACATTAACAGTGATAAATGTTGATAAATATAGCGTATAAACACATTTTCATAAAAAATCAAAAGTGACCACCTTGTGGCAAAAAAAGTGTCCACCTTAGGGCCAAGACACAATTTTTTAAACGTTAATGAAAACATTTTTTAAAGCACAATATTAATTATATTCATTTGGAATATTATTGTACGATATATAAAGATAATTATAACGATTTTTATTAATTTGAAATGGTTAATTTCGATGATTTTAACACCCTGAGAAAAAACATTCTCGATCATTTAAAAACAGAAATTTTACAACGTTCACGTTACAAACAGACTCATACGACTATTAACCTTAAAACTTTACTAAAATCTTTGTCTTCTCAAATAATAACAATAACAGAAAACATTTAAAGATACTAACTAATATACAAAAATTTTCTTAGGGTGACCACCTTAGGGCCCTCTCCCCTATTATTATTTTATTATTTTATTATTGTATTACTTTATTATTTTATTATTAATTTTTAATTAATTAATTAATTAATTAATTAATTTAATTTAATTTAGTAAATTGAATAAACACTGAAAAATAGTCTCCTACCTTTCAACAGTGAAGGCCGTGATGGTGAGAACAGTTGCATTTGCTGATGTTTCAGCAGCTAAACCGCTGAGTACGCAGAAAATTTCACCAAATTCATACGGATATTTGTACCACATTGTATACATTTCAGATGGTAAACCGGAAACCAGTAGTAATAAATCAGAAATAGCTAAACTAAAGAGATAATAATTTGTCGCTGTGTGCATTGATTTTTTTTTTGAGATCACAACACAAGTCGAGATATTACCTATTAAACCGGTGAAAAAAATGATAACATATACAATTGTTATCGGCAGGATAATATACATTGGATCACGATATTCATCGACAATCGTTTTTACATATTGTTCAACTAGATTATTATTCCTCAACTCAATAGTTGGAAAATAGTTTATCAATGAATCATTCGTCATGATTCTTTTTGTATGTGTTTTCAAAATTTAATTTGTCAAATTCACTATATCACTTGTTTTATATATTCAAATAATCTAATACACTTTTCTTTATTTGTAAATATTGACGAATGTATTAAACATGTTTGAATTAAAAATGTTTGCTGTAAATACGTTTAACCTCTCTTTTTCCTTTGAAGATTATTAAAATGAAGGTTTAATTATTATTCCTTTTGAACAAGTTGTAAATTATCGTTTCTTGTAAATATGTTCGAATCTTACTGTTCCTTTTGGACATTTTTGCAATTTATTCTTTTTGACATATTTCATGTTAGTGATTCCTTTAGACGTATCAAATATTGAACGTTTTCAACTGATCATCTTGTGCGATTAAATGTTTCACCAAAATATGTTTTCGTGCCTTTCGAACTTGCTGATATTCATTTAGGAGATGTCTGTTGTTACTTTTTGTTTAGAACATGTAAAGTTTTTTAATGTACGAATTTTTCAATAATGTTGACACTTTTGTTTTTGAAAATTCGACATATTTATTTTTAAAATATATTTTAACTTTAGGTTGATAAATTTAAAATGCACAGAATTTATTTTCTTTAAAATTCTTTGACATTAATTGTTCCTTTTGGACAAGTTCCATTAGGAGATAATCGTCATTAACGTTTCACATGAATATAACTTTTTAGTTTTGTTATTAATTTACTCCTCGAACATGTTAGTTCTAATATTTCACTTCCGTTTCGAAAGTAATAAAAAATACCTAAAGTCAAGATTTAACATTCACTTTTTTGGTAAAAAATTACAAAACCAGACATGTTCACTTAAAAATTGCACACAAATCGAAAAAATCTTTCGTTCAAGTTTTTAATTTCTCTTTAATCACTTGATTAAAAGTTGTTTGAAAATATTTCTTTCTCTTTTTTCATATACGAAATAAAATAAAAAGACAAAAATTTGCTCTTCCTTTCAATTAGTACAGCATTCAAAGAAGAAAATTGAAGCAGCACGTGTGGAAAATTTCAATAATGCGGCTCAATTAATAATAACAAGAAGGGAAAATAACTTTTTGTAACGTTTGAGTTTAATATCCCTTGAGCACATATACCCAAACAATGAATATACTCCGGAATCAAACATCAATTTCAGAGTTTGTCTTTAATTTATTTGTCATGTAACACTTTTATTTAATTGTGTTTATTTTTCAAAATATTTTCGATAATATATTGTTTTTTCTATTTTTTGTATTGTTTCGATTTTTTAATCGAGAGTGGGAGGGGGGATTAATTACTACTGTCTGTAATTATTTTTGGGAAGTTAGTAATTATTACATCTGAGATTATTATTCCATGAGTAATCAACTTAATTTTTTTCACTAATTTATACTTTTTATTTATTTATTATTTATTTTAGTATTGTATTATTATTTTATTTCTATTTGATCGCTATTGTTTTATTTTGATTTATTTATTATTGGTTTTCTTTTTAAATTTTCAAAAGACAAAATTAAATTTTATTTATATTTTACTATTGTCTTGTTACTTGGAAACAAAATAAAATTATGAGAAAAAATTGTTTCCAGAAGGAAAAAAATTTATCTTTTTTCGGGCTATTAATAAATCACACACGTTGATCTATATTTTTCGACTCGAAATAAACGCACCTTTTTTTCTTTCTCGCACTAATTTTCAACTCAATAAAACACTATATCTTTCATCACTAAAAATTATCACCACATCGTTTCCTTTCTTCTTCTCCTATACTTCAGTATCTTGTTCCACAACTATTCGTGCTTCTTAATAACTTTTTTATTATATTGCTTGTTACCGAACCTTTTACTTTTCTCTCTCTCAAAACTTTTGCTTCTCATTTTATATCATTTCTTCAACTTCCTTATTTCTTCCTTATTCTGTTTCGTTACATATATTATTTTCACAATTTCTTCCTTTATTTCATTTCCCTTTGTTGATTATACTTTTTAATTTCTCTCCATTTTTTTAATATCCTACTCTTCGGTATTTTTTGATATTTTCTATTTGGCTTTTTTCTTCTTGGAAAGAATTCTTCTTTTAATTTCATTCGTTCAAGTAATTTTATTCCTTTCTTATTTTAATTCAACTTCCTCCTTTTGTTCCTTCTTCTTTTTTCTTCATTTCAAATTTCTTTTTTTTAAATTTTATACACTGTTTTGAATTTTAAAAAAATGGTTTTAAATTAATTTACCTTTTCGGGGAGTAAAACGGGAGATGAGATCAATGCGACATTCTCGACAAATGGTGTTTGCATTGATGCGAAACGAGACTGAAGAGAACAGCCAAGTACGGTGTGTATAAGGATCTGTTTACCGCGATCTCTTGGTACGTTTCACTAAAACCAATAGAAGGAGCGAATTCGAAAGAAACTCCGATACACGTGAAATTCAGCATCCTACACACCGAATATTGGTCCAACATCTCCCACTTTCCTCTGTTTTTGCCACTTCTCCTTCGACACGTGCCACCTTATAACGCTCGCTTCATTCTAAATCCTGAAATCAGAGGAAAAAAAGAGAAAGGAAATTTAAGTTTAGATATATCTGAAAATACAAGTATACATTGTAATATCGAGTAAATCCTCTCTCTCTTTCTCTCTCCACACTATGTAAGTTCAAGGAAAGAAAAAAATTCCATGGCGCCATTAGTTTTTGTCTTTCTTCCAATATTTTACCTTTTTATTTGTATAAGTAACTACCGCACTAAATAGAAGTTTAGGAAATGAAAAACATTTAACACATCAAGTTTCCTTTGTTTTTTTCCTTCTCCTTCTCACTTCAAACATTCTTGAGAAAAAATGTAAAATTTTTCCAATTTGCATTTTTTTCTACAAGTCGAAACAAAAATTTTAAATAAATAAAATATAATTTAAATAAAGAAAATAAAATTTTTGAATTAAAAAACAGTTTTAAGGCACAACTAATAAATTTAAAGAAAGATATTTTAATCGTAAGTTTATCCTTGGCCTACCAAATTTTAAAATGAAGCCTCTTCTCGATAATAAATTCAAATAAACAAACTGATCAAATATTCCTAATCGTAAAAAACCGGAATATTATTCCGAAATAGTTTTTAAATCTACTTCAATGTTTATTTCATTAGACAGAAAAATTCGATTTCAAAATATATACATTGCTTAAATGTTTGAATATTTTTGCTCTCTTTTTAGTAATGAAAGAAATAGATTTTTATTTTTGCATTAAAAAAAGTGTTTTACAATTATTAAAAAATAATTTAATTTAAAAAATAATTTAAGATTGTTTGAAAAACTTTTACATATAATAACAAAAATTGAGTGTTCGCAAAAAAATATGAGTTTATACAGAAGAATGTATTTTTTGTAAAAAAATTTAAGAGATCTCACTACTGTTCGGGATTAAAATTTTGGAAATTTAGATTAAGTTGAACAGACCGGTTTGATAAGTATTGTAAAATAACAATAATTCTTTCTACTTAAGAGTATTTTTCCTTGCACTACTGCGCCTCCCTTGACCTTAGAATTATGATTTTCTACGACCTATTCGTTTTATTGAGTGATTTAAAAGAATTTTATTTCCATTATTTTTTGGATTTTTTTAAATGTATAAAAATAAATTTAAAAACAAAAATTTACTTTTTATATTACTTTTTATATATAAATAGAAAGAAAATTATATATAGCATGGAAATTGCATGGAGTTTGTGCTGTATATTAAAAAAATTGTAAAAAGAACTAAAAAATAATATTACCTGTAAAATTTTCATAAACAAATAATTAAAAATTAAAAGTTTAACAAAAGTTACTTTTATTTTAAATTAAAAAAAATTTATTTTTCATAATTTCTCCAATGCCCACATTTTTTTAATTAAAAGAAATAATTTTTTAAGGGAAACTTTTCTATTGAGAATAATATTCTCTCAAATCAAGTTAATATGGTTACACAAAAGGAGAAAAAAATTGCATAAGAGATGAATCTACTGAAATAGAAATCACCCCTTTTTTCTTTTTTTCAGATAATATTAATATTTATCGTATTATCACGAAAGAAAAAAATTAATCCAACGAAAGAAAAATATAATTTTATAAATATTAGTTTATATAATTAATTTAATTATTATTTATTACTAGCTGTAGTAAAAAAGGAATTCGTCTTCGAATAGTTTTAGTTTTTAATATTATATTTAACCCATTAACGCCTGAATGCACTGAATTTTTAGTCTAATTTCAATCTTAAATATCTTCTAATTAACATATTATTTTCTCTTCGATGAATAATTTTTTTTTGCATTAAAGTGTCCTCTATCCGAATATGATATTAGAAAATTAATAAAAAATTGTTTAATAATATTTTTTTGCATATAATTAAAAAATTGCACGATATTTTAAAGGTTTTTTATTACAAATTCTTAACTTCTTAAGTCAAAAATTTTTTTTGACATCTAATATTACCATAAATCGTGCACTCGATTGTTATACTTTCAAAAAATATATTGACTTTTTAAATTTAAACATTTGATTTTTCAAAATGGCGCCTAAAAACTAAATTTTTTTGGAAATTTGATGCTCGATATACATTATTTTAAATGTGGCTTGAAAATGTTTACTCGGAGGTTTTCGGGGTCGCTGATTACGAATTTGATATTAGTTTTTCAAAATTCAAAATGGCGGATCCAATATGGCGGACGAAAATTTCAAAAATTGGTTGGATTCTTATACAAATCCGCACACAGGGGTTTTTGGGGTCGCTGAATACGAATCTGATATTAGTTTTCGAAAATTCAAAATGGCGGATTCAATATGGCAAATAAAAATTTCAAAATTTGATTGGATTCTTTTATAAATCAGTATTCGGAGGTTTTTGGTGTCGCTCGTCGTGAATCTGATATTATTTTTCCAAAATTCAAAGTAGCTGATGTAATATGGTGGACAAAATTTTGAAAATTCTGTGGGCTTTTTTTAAAATTCTTACTCAGGGATTTTTTGGCGTCGCTGATTAATTATAAAAAGGATTTTAGTTTCTTAAAAATCAAAATGGCGGATCTAATAATACGCAATTATTATGCTAATAATTATTACATTTTATTATATTTATTTAATAAAATATTTAAATTATAAAAAATAATGAAAAAATTATAAAAGTGAATATAATAATAAAAATTAATAACTATTTATTACTATCAAGGATTTTTTAATGTCATTGACGACAAATTAATTGTTTGATATTAATTAAATTTTTTCTCCACTCTTTTACATGTAAAGTTTTTATCATTTTGAAAAATTCGCACATTTTCCGTTATAATTCTCTTTTCATCCGCCAGGTGGTAGAGATGTATTTCTCCCGCTATGTAAATGCGTTATGAAATACAAATGAGTAGGAATCTGTTGTTCTTCAAATAATACGAATTTTTCGTTTTTTCAAAGGTAAGTGGAATTTTCTTTTTTTTCCTAATATTAGATCCGCCATTTTTATTTTTAAAAAGCTAATTTCAAATTCGTAATGAGCGACCCCAAAAACCCCCAAATACGGATTTGTAAAAGAATCCAACCAATTTTTGAAATTTTTGTCCGCCATATTGGATTCGCCATTTTGAATTTTGAAAAACTAATATCAAATTCGTAATCAGCGACCCCGAAAACCCCCGAGTAAACATTTTCAAGCCAAAGTTTTAAAAAATGTGTATCGACCATCAAATTTCAAATTTTCAAAAAAAATTTAGTTTTTAGGCACCATTATGAAAAATCAAATGTTTAAATTAAAAAAGTCAATATATTTTTTAAAACTATAACAATCGAGTGCACGATTTATGGTAATATTAGATGTCAAAAAAATTTTTTGAATTAAAAATTTAAGAATTTGTAATAAAAAATATTTAAAAAATCATGCAATTTTTTAATTATATGCAAAAAAATATTGTTAAACAATTTTTTAATTAATTTTCTAATATCATATTCGGATAGAGGACACTTTAATACAAAAAAAATTATTGTTTGAAAAGAAAATAATAAGTTTATTATAAAATACTTAAGTTTGAAGTCAGACTAAAAATTCAGTGCATTCAGGCGTTAATGGGTTAATAGATTGGGAAAAACTATTTTTACTATTTGAATCATTGACTAACTTTTTTCATCAAATTCTTTGTTTTTAGCTAGTGTATGTCTGTTTAAATATTTTACAGAATTTATAAAGAAATATTACTTATTATTATTATATTCATTAACCTTTTGTGACTAATAGTAATAAATTTTAATAATAAATTGTTGAGAAATATACACGTTATTATTGGGTCATGTATTATTGGATGAGATAGTTATTAGATACTTTTGTTTTAATTTTATTATTTTAATGTTAAATACTTACAAAAAATTAAAGAAAAACGAATTAAAAATGTTTCAGAACAAAATAATTGATTCAGTTGACAACAGAGATGGATTTGTAGGTTAAAGCAAAAGTCATACGGAAGAGTCCCTCTTCTGAGTTCATTATCTCTAAAGGTATAGGTAGGTGTTTCAACTCGTCGCTTAACAGTTCGGAAGAGTCCCTCTTCTACGTGGTTTAGACGATGAAGTGACCACCACTCTACGCATCCGTAGAGACGTACTATACGCAAGAGTCACTCTTCTGAAATAGTCCACCACTACGGATACACTGCACCTTAAAAATACGTGTCTCGCACTTTACGAAAGAGTCAGTCTTCTACGCTTTGCGAGTCCACATATCATCCGCAATCCCTAACGTATAACCGTACTTACGGAAGAGCCACTCTTCTGCGGGTACGTATATTCGTAACACCGTTTACGCATAGTAATCCGTATTGTACAGAAGAGACACTCTTCCAAGTTGTACGTGTATTGCTTAGCGAATTTTCTAACAAGAGTAAGAGAAAAACGCACTCTCTCTCTCTTTCCTTTCTCGTTTTACCCAGACTATTTCGATTAATTCCCGTTAAAGACTGCATCATTATCGATCTACGCCCTTTGACCGTGATATCCACTCCGTGACCGGTATCAATTTAAAACAAATGTGTTTAAAAATTTAATACAAAAATTTGTATGAAATTTAAAAATGTTTGTTGTAGTTTTTCAAAATTATAAGGTAAATGCGTCAGTGCATGTCAGTGCTTTAATCGTCGGCAGGTTGTCACAACTAAACTAGAAAAAATAAGACACACAGTCATTTTATGCAAGAATAAACTATATTTCTGGTAAGTTTCAATATCGCGACATCGGATAACAACCATTGTTCTGAGTCATTATTTCCTTTTTAATGAAAATTGAAAATATTTTCGTGATAGGTTCGCGAGCGCGACAGAATGAATTAAGAACCTTAAGTTTAAGGTTAAGAAACTACGAAAAACTAAAAACATTGCCTTTGACAACTTTTTGTATTTCGAAAGATATTTTTGGAACAAACTGTTTGTTTACAAAAAAAGTGCTCGTTCAAAAATTGTTAACTGCTAGCACGTTACGAACGATATTTTTTATAACAAGGTGCAAAAAAGTGCCCTTTTTTGCACCGCACTATGAAAAGAAATTTTGTTATTTAATAGTAGTGCTATAAAATGTCGCATCAAATTAATTATGTTTGCATTTGAACGTATGTGAAATGTTAGCTATAGATTCAATACTATTTTTTCGCAGTATAAATTTTGGTACACGAAAATTTATTTGAATATAATTATGTATAATTTCAACAATGGAGGAAATTTTTCGTAGACAGTAAGTACTCCACAATTTCATGTATATTTTCTTATTATTTTCAAAAATGTTCCTCATTTCAATGTTTTTCAATATCTACTATTTTAGTAAAATGTACACTGTTAAAAATTTTTGTTCCAAATTTTATACAAAAATGTTTCAAGCAATGTTAAAGTGAAAAAAAGTATTATTAACATTATTACGGAAATGCGACACCACGATTTGAACCCTTAAGTCTATATAGTATTATCTGTGTATAGTGTGTTTTGTATGGAGCCATCAACTTTGGGACCTGCGCCTAGACGCGCTCGACCAAGGAAGGCTATGAATATCTCTGGCTAAATGTCGGTTGTAAGAAACATGTGACCATACCATTTTTACTTCTTTTAAATTTCTAAAGATTCAATATCTTCAAAATTCTCCACCAACCAATTCATAGTATTCTTTAATTTTTTTCTTCATGTTTCTGTTAAATTTGTAATGATATGATTCTTATTTGCTACGGAATTCGCTTGTCGAATGGAGTCCGGGTACCTGTCGTAGTTTCTTTAAATAATAAATACTGAATTTTAGGTTAAGCATTAGGTAATCATGATTTCTGCTGTGAATTCGAAGAGAGGTGTAGTTAATAACGAGTCTAAATTTAAACCTTTGAAAGTAAATATATTTTAAAAACAAAAGAAAATATTTAACAAACAAATTAAGTAAGAAATATAAGAAAACGAAAGTATAAATATAAAAATAATCAAACTTAATATAGTATGTAAAGCAACTTAACAATTATTTCTCGTCGAAAGAAATACTTTAGTTAACATTAGAAACCAATTTAAATAAACAATACTAATTCTTGAATAATCGGCTCTCGCGGAGTTAAGTCGACATTTTGTTCGCTTTGCATTTTAGTTTCAAATAATTACGCGTTTCATTTTGAATTTCCGATAAAGGGATTTTATTCATATTCGCGAGACGGTTCTAGAATAGGTTTCCACGTTACCCGAGTCCGACGAATAGCTAGGCGCGCGCGCACTTCTAGGAATTAACCAAGTAACACATAGGGGTTAATTCAAATTCCGGATGCTGCCGAAATCCTTGCCGCAAGCGCGGTAACGAGTAAATATGAATTACTAGAAAAGAAAATTAAATAACTAGGCGTACTTGTCAACTTTCCACGAGAGCACCCCTGGTCAGTTGCCACGAATATAAGGATAGAGAGAGAAAGTTCGTTCGGCCTAAGAGCACCTGGGCAGAAAGAACATTTCCTTTCCTGGTATTTGTCTCACAGAAGAGCACCTCTAACTGAGACGAATACCTACAAGGTAAGAGAGACCGTTCCTGTTAGGCCCGAAGAGCACCTCGGGCCTAACCACATTAATTAATTATATTATCCGGAAAAAATAATTTGCGCTTAATAAATTTTAAAAAATTAATCTAATTAAACTAATTATCAAAAAATTTTAGTTTTTTTTTGAAATTTGAACACTTTTGTGTGAAAATATTGTATTTTAATTTATAAAATGAATCAGAATTTATAAAAGACGAAAAATTCGTACTTTTATTAGAAATTTATTTTCTTCTTCAATATTATGTTGTCGTATAATAAAATGTTATTCTTTAGTTGAAAACAAACAAAAAAATCTTATTATTATTTTCATCAAGACGAATCGATTGATGTATAAAAAGAATATACTATCAGCATTTATAAAAGTAATTAAAATTAAAATTGAAAAATCCACTATATTATTAAAAAAAATTTATTTTTTAAATTTAATATAGATGCTTTCTCCCCCAGGAAGCAAATGTTTTTCTTATCGTAAAGAGGAAGCAAAATTTTTATGTAATGAACATCTGGGTATACAACTTGTTTATTAAATTTTTTTAAAATATTTGAATTTTTGTTATGAATACTATTATTTATAAAAATAATTGCATTTTGTAATGAATTTTATTTAAATTTCTCAAAATAATTGAACTTTGTCCAAGATAATTGTTATTTATTTATAATGGTTGTTGGAAATGTTTACCGTATTTTTTATATTTTTTTAAAATAATTGAATTTCTGACAAGAATTTAAGTAATTTTAAAAATTTTAAGTAATTGCATTTTTGAAGAGCTGCTCACGAGACGAGACGATATTTTTAAAAGTCTCGGTCTCGTTAAACTTACAATTTTGTAATCTCATCTCGGTTTCGTTGAGTCTCAAGAAAAACTTGTAGGGAAGAAAATAAAATATTCATATTCCTACCTTGAACTGAAATGGACATTTCGTTATAAATTAAATATTCCACTATTTTATAAAATAGAACACAAATTAAAAATAAATGAAAAAACCGCTGCCAAGTTATACATTTTTGTTATAATTTTGGTGCTCATTTCATTCGTTTTTGTAAATCTCGTTGAGATACCAACAAAGTATAAATTTTAAACGATTATTCGCAATTGTTGTAATATTTTTTTTTCTTTATTTAATACTTCCACATAAAAAAATATTCTTTACAATTTCTGTTTTTTAAAATATCAACAACTTCTTTATTTCTAATCGAATTAGCATAAAAAATAGGTCAATCGAAGCGGTTTTTAATGCTTTACATGTTGCTTACTATATAGTTTCAAAGTTATTTCTGCATTTTTCAACAAAATTTTTAAAAAAGTTTTATATTCCAAAATATTTTATTTTTAAAAGTTTAATATCTCTGATGAATATGGACGAAAAATGTTCATTAAGGGCTCAAAAGATGCGTCTAAAAAACTCTATAAAATTAGAGAAATACATTTTATAGGTGTCCTAACATATTTTTAATATTATGGGCAAAAAACGTTTTTTGAAAAATTAAAAATCAAAAAAATAAATAGTTAAACTTTATTAATCTATCTCAAAGATATGTTAAAAAATCGAATTTAAAAATTTTTGGTATTACAATACCTCCTTTATATGAGGAAGCGAAATTATGTTAAAAAGTTTCTACATCAATATTATACGTACAAAAGAAATATGATTGAATAATTTTTAAATAATGGAAATTTAATTTTTTGAATTATTTTTTTGGCGAACTATTATTTTAATTTTAAATTAAATTATTATGTACAAATCAATACAGGATATGGTATAATTAAAAGCGAAAACAAATTTTGTAAAAGTATTTGTTTGAAAAAATATTTTATGTAATGAAACTATTATTTTTTACCTTTTATAAACTATTTTTGTCTTTTTAGATTAGTTAAAATATAAGAAATAATGTAATTTTTTTATTAAAAATCTGTATAAATAGAAATTAACGAAGAGTCATTAAGTAATACATTTCTCATTTAAGAAAATTCTAGGTTAATTTAATTTTTAATATGTACGAGACTCTCGTTGAAATCCGAGACGAGACTAATATAAGTCTCGGTCTCGCCTCGAAATTTTGTCTGTCGTCTCGTGTGCAGCCCTACGTTTTTGAGATGAATATTATTCTTTTTGAAAATAATTACTAACCTTTTAGCAAAATAATATACGTAAAATTTTGTTTAGTAATTTTCCAATTTTTTTGCGCAAATAAGAAAATCTCACATTTCGGGATTTGTTAAATAAAATCTTTTAAAGAAAAACTTTTGGCTTATTATAGAATGAAATGAAAAAATATTACATGATTTTGATTTGTTTATATCTATAATTGTTTATAATATTTACTACAATATTATTTTCTTTTTCAAATGATGACAACAATTTGCATAATTTATCTTTTTTATTCAAAAACCTTCAAATTAATTAATATGCTATTGAATGAATGCAAAAGACAGAAGTTGTTAAAGTCAATTGCTTTCGACAATATAAAGTTTTAAAAACATTATTTTGTATGCATTCCTTCGTTCTGCTTCTATTCCAATCGCTCGTCCTGTGAAATTCACGCTTGGGAGCTAAGCCAGGTTTTCTCGTGGACGAAAAATTCCGCATATTTGACATTTTTAATGTTTTTATTAATTACAATTTAATGAATTGTACCTCTAGAGGTATTAATTAACAACCTAATTTTTAATCTTTTTAAAAAATTATTTTAATGAATAACAAAATTAAAAAAAATGTTTTTCATATTTTTTGTTTAAATTTAACATATTTTATATTATGTACATTTTTTTAAACGAAAATCCTTTTATTTATGTTTTGTGCATTTTTTTATTATTACAAAATATTATTTTAATCATTCTCAAGAAAATAAAAGTTACTGCCCTGTTTTATCATATTGTTATGCCTTTACGTAGGCAACCCGCTTTACTCCACGTTTCTATTGTGCGGCCATTTTATCCCCAAATCAAGTCACCTACATCTGTCAATTGAAATCTTAGAAATAAGATTGTGGCTCATAGAAACATCGAATGAAGATAAAAAAGTTTGTTAAATTCTCTATTTAATTTCGCTCCCAAGTAAAGGTCCACTTTTTCGATTAAGTGTTTAGTTTTTTTAAAAGATATTAAAGTGGAAAAATACAGGAAAGTGGGGGAGAGTGGGTTGGCAATACTGACAGTTCTCGACCTGCAACGCCGTTAATTAGCGATCCCAAAAATGATAAATAACAAAAAATAGCGCAAATAAAATTAATAAGTATGAATGCCAAAGTGTACCGCTCTATATAAGTACATGTAGAGCGCGCGTACATGAAAAAGTTGTTTTATATGAAAATTTTTGACTGATTCCGAAATTTTTGGATTTAATTCTTATAGTTGACAGTTCAAGCTTTAATTTACGCCTAATGAGAGACTTTTATCACGTCGGTATCATTCTCTACACGTGGTCAAAATAGGCCAAAAATAGGGTTTTAGAAACTTTCGTTCCATTTTTCTAAAAATCTTACCGTGATGAGCACTTTTGGAGGTCATATTCGTGTTTAGCGATGAAAATCCTATGAGAATATCATTGTCCGATCTTTGAATCAGAGAAAAAGTAACTTTTTGTCGACCAGTGTAATTACTTCGATATGGTTGTCGATAAGTAAGTATCAGTTTTTTAAATTAATTTTGATCTGAAAAATAAGCTGTGTAAACGAATGCACTGTGCATCTGTGAGGACTCAAACCCCAGTTCATAGCTGCCTGTCGCGGGACTTAATATATGGTAAAAAATAGGACAAGAGGCAAGAATAATCTTCGCATATAATAATTTAAAAGTTTTAGTTATGTTAGTGGTTTTTAAGCCACCAATATTTCCATTTCCTTTTTTCTGAAGCTGACATTTTGGCTTTTCGTGCCATCGCTGTAAAGTATTTTAAGATTATTGACGTATCTCTTTGTACATCAATCGCATTTAACTTTACACTTCTCACCGATGAGTGTCTAGGTACATGGTAAAGTTGTGGCACATTGTTTTGCTCTTGTATACAGTCATGCCTGTCTAGGTATGGGAACGCATCCACAGAGAGATAACCCTTATCTATTTTACGTCTTGAGTTTACATCTTTTTTTCAAATATTGATGATATTAGAGAGTTTATTAGATTTTTTTTGCTTTTTGAATATGGTTTCTTATTAAATCCAATATAAATATGTCTCTGCGTGGTATATTCGCTGCATCATATACCCTTTGATTTGATATGTATTTTTCAAAATTGGTTTCGGGGTCCTTGTACATGCGCAAACATACCCACAGGCAAATCCTTTCAAATAATCTCATTTTTTCCATTTCTGGAGGCGCAACCCTATTAAAAAACTCTACGTCGTATACTACGTTTTAAACTACGAAATAAATCACGTTTTAAACCACGTCGTAAACCATGTTGTAATTTACTCTTAATACAACGTCGTAAACCACGTTGCTAATTACGTTGGAAATTGGAATAGTAAACGACATAGAGTACTACGTCGTATTTAACGTAGTGTACAACGTCATATGCTACGTATCATTTGCCAACGTTGAAAAATTATTTGAAAAATGAAGAAATAGCATGGAACATATAATAACATCCAGGAAATTCATAAGAGCTTTAAAATAGTAAAAAAAATCAAATGTAACATACATAATATTTAATTCAACGAATTTAATATTTTCAGTTCAAAAAGACAGGACAAAAGCAAAATATTGACCGATAGATAGATTCCATTTACATTTAGTGAAAAAATAAATTTTCAACAAACGTAATTCAGTAGAAAAGTAATTTTTAAACAGAAAACACACAAATTAAGTACAGAGAGTAATTTTGGAGTAGTGAAGATAAAAATTAAGTAGAAAAAGCAAATTTTAATCAACCGAATTTTAAATTAAATAGAAAAAATAATAGTTTAGTAGATAAAATTCTAACTATGTAGAAAATGTAATTTTAAACTATTAAAATTGCCTGGAATCTATAAAACGAAAAGAAAAGAAAAATTAGGAAATACAAAAATATTTTTTTAAATAATTCTTTATTTTCTTTTTTATTTATAAATATAGAAAATTAAATACTGTTTCATTCAACATAACAATTTTTTAAACACAATTAAATATTTGAACAAAACTATCGGATTACATTCAATCAAATATATACTCTTTTTAGTCCGTATTTGTTTGTCTTATTTTGTTTATTAGAATAAAATAATTATTTAAATTAATATAATTAGAACCGAATTAAAAAGTGAATTTAAAATAAGTTGTAATGAGAAAATTAAAATTTTAATGAGCCCTTCAGTAAATTGAAGTGATGTGATAATATTGCTTTTGTATTAATCAAATTAATTATAGCTATTTAGTTTTCAATATCAAATACATACAAATTGTATGTATTATTTATTATTTCTATTATCTATTTATAATAAAATAGAGTAATGATAAAGTTATTTTCATAGTTATGTTACGTTTTGTTTAGAGTATAGTTAAGTACTTTCCTTCAATAGTATTTCGAAAGATAAATATTACCTTTTATAAATCTGAAAAACCATTGCTAAAAAGTGTAATCGTTAAGATGGCAAAGTTTAAATTCGAACTTTCTATATTTGAGTCAATAAAATTTTACAATTTTACTATCAATAATGACATAAATTAGGAACTGCACAGAGATATTCAATACTTTTGTTTTGCATGTGAACACATACCCTGGCAATATTATCAGTTGGTATAGCTGTTTCTTCTTCATTAATTTTATCAATTTTTCGCAACATACTGTAATTATTACCATACGTGTTAGACGTTTGAATTACTTGAACCAGCGTGTATTCTGAATTAATACTCGTATCAACTACAAATAAATTTAATTTTACATATGTACCATCCTGCAACTGAGCAAAAGAATTGTTTGAACGCTGATTGATTTTTTTTTGAAGTCATGTACATACAACCATGTTTAACTATTTTATTATGCAAGGATGCATATTCAGATAAGTTCAATTTTTGTGACCATAATTCGCTCAGTTTCAATGATGAACCAAAATAGCGAACATTTTCTGTTTGGATAGTCTTTTTAGCTATTTTTGTACCTATAGTGTCACAAAAATGTCTTACAGGAAATAAAGAAAAAGGAAAGATATGCTCTTTCAACGTAAAAAAAGTATACTTTATGCTAATACTTCGACATATTTGGCTATGAATTCCCTTAGCTGCATGAATAACTTTCAATAAATCCCCGTTTCCAGATTCAAAAGAATATGCGTTATGAGACCACAGTGGACCCCAGTCTAAAACGGTCTGTGCTAGATGTAAAAGCAAGTGGACGTTAAATGTCATTGATACTTTCTTATACAGTAACTCTACACGACCGACAAATTCGTGAAGTAGCCTGTCAGCATAATCAATTTCATTAATTGTAAGTTCTTGTTTTGATAATATGTAAATAGCTTCAACAAAGTGAGCCCAGTGCATTAATAGATTATCTGGTACAATATCCTTAAGAACAATCATACTGTAATAAAGGGTCCAATTTTCCCACTCACGAGCCTTCCAATATGCTCTTTCAGAGAATGCTCTAGTGAGTCGAGAAATTTGGTTAGGTGCTTTAATAGTAGCCATAATTTCATCGATGTTAGGAATATGGCTTCTTGATAATAATCCAACCTTTTTTACAGTTCCAAACCATATAGCTGCAAATTGCTTCGCAATTCTAGAACAGCAATGCAAGGGCTCCACAACACAACCATAAATTATGTCGTAATTTAACAAATTTATCAATTGTGATGGACGTTGCACTCCAAAAATAGGTGTTTTCGAAGTAGAAGCAGTGTCCATATGTTTTAACGTATCTTTGACGTTTCTTTTTTTTGGAGCTTCTTTCATTAAGGGATATTTAATGTTTCCAGATCGCTTATTCGAATTACTATTGTTAATCCACTCACCCGGATGGAGGCATAAACTACAACCATATCTACCATTAAATTGGGTAAAACCTTGAACTGGTGCACGGGCTACCGAATCCACGCAACAAATCAAATTAAAAATTTTTATTACTCTATTTACTCCATTTATGACGCATTCAATTCCTTTCGTTGAAAGTTCGCGCATCTCTTCTACATACGGTTGAAGAAATACATTCATATCTGGCTTATCTTTTCCGAACCAGAGCCCAGCAAGGATTAATTCTTTGGTTCGAACTTTAAATGGTACTTCATTAACCATCAAAAAGATAGGCCAGATAGAATGGGATGAACTTGTGAACAGAGGTGCACCGTCAGTATTAAAAACTAGGGATGCATAATTACGTTTATCTGATTCATTTAAATTCTTTACGAATTTTCTATATTTCCTGCCATCATAAATGTCCCGAAATTTACCTTTTTCATAGACTCTATTATTTACTACATTGTCATAATATGTACTGTTTGATTCGATTAGTTTAGAAATTGGAGATGCAATATTCATCATAACAAAGAAATCTTTATACGATTGATTTTTAACATTAATTTGTGTTTTGCATATTTTGCATTTGAGAAAACGAGTAGTTCGATCGAATTTTCCTGTATATGAACCACATTTTGTACAAGTCGCGTGAAGTGTCATTGTATTTTTTGGATAAAAGAGTTTATCTATCAAATACTTGCTTGTTGGCAAAATGGATTCAGCAAAAATACAATTAATCATAAGAAAAAGGTCAGTTGTTTCAGTCAGAGAAAGAGCATGAACAAGAATAAATTTCATTATCATTAAAATTAATTCACCGATAGTTTTGTTTGCTTTAACTGTTATTTGTCTTTTAAATGATTCATTGTCAATAAACTCTTTAAAAGAAGTAAAAGATAATGAATTTTCCTCGAATTCTTCTGAAACAAGATCTTCAAAAACATCCTCATCATTTGCGTCAAAAAGAAAATCGTCCGGTTCATTTTCTTCCTACGAATAATACTTGTAATTAAAAACTAGTACATTTTTAAAAAGTCCCTAGAGGAAATTTGTAGTTTAAAAGTGAGAGTGTTTATTTTAAAAATTGGAATCTATTTTTAATTTGCCAAAAAAGGTAAGTAAATTTTTTAATTAAACTTCATAATTTTATTAATTATTATTATTATTTTTACAATTTTTAAAGTGCCAAAAAATAGAAAAATTGGGAAACTTATAAATGCAGTTTTAGATTTCTCATTGGGGGCCATCCACATTTTACGTCACAATAGTTTTAGCCATTTTTGACACCCCCTTCTCCATGTCATACTCTATTACATACATTAGCGCCAGTTTTTCTCCTAGGTGTCACAAATTGTTTGACCCCTCCTCCCCTTAAAGTGTGACATAATATGTGGATCGCCCCTAGTTTTAAAGATATTAACATTTTTTTAATTTACAGAAAAAAAGGAAAGTAAAATTTTTGAATAATTTATCTTATCTATAAATTATTATTAAAGTTAATTTATAATAATATTAATTGAATTGGGAATTTCGAAAAAGGCTCAACTCGGTTTTTTTAATTTTACAGGAGAGGCAAAAAATGTTTTATTTCAAACAGCTTTAATTAAAAGAGTCCAGTTTTATTTCATAGTAATTAGATGATATTTTCTATGAGAAAATGATTAAAAAATTGTCTTAAATTAAAGTATGTTGGAGAAAATTGATATTATAGTTGTCAGAGTTGAGCCCTTTTCGAAATTCATGAAAAAAATTCAATCGTTTTAATCATAAAAATATATTAATTAGATATTTTATTATCGAGAATCAATTCAATTATTATTTTCAAAATGTAATAACTATTTTTTTGAAATTTGCAATTCAATTAATATAATCATATTAATTTTTGCAAATTTAAGAGTACCCAGATATTGAAATAACATCAAATCGTATTTTTGGAGAAATGGGCGTAGAAGGTAAATTTTTAAGGTGAATATGCAAAAGTTACGACACACGTATTAAACTCATACTGTCATACAATAAGGGAAACATTATTACTATATGGGTTATTTAGAAATTTGGATTATTTAAATCTAAAACTGACTTATGTCCACAGCATACTTAAATAGTTTTCGAAAAAAATAAGTTTTTATGTTTTTTTCTGTATGCTAAAATAATTAGATAGTTAGAATGAGCAGGTTATATTTAAGATTATCGATAAAGTTTATAAAACTTTTTTATGTGTAATCATTTACTGTAAAAGATAGAGAAAATGTTTTGAAACTAGCTGTTATTAATATACAATGAATCAAATAAATTTCTTTATCCAAGAAATAGAATTTCTTAAGTAAATTACGTCTTCCATTATTATTTATATTTAATAAAAATTATGAGTTTACCTCAATGTTGCTCTTTACTTCATTTTCAATCGAATCAATTTCATCAGCCAGCGATTCCAAAATACTTGAAATTTTTACTACATTACTATTATCAGAGGTCGATGTCTACAAAAATGTATTAGTTAATATAACAATGCAAAATATTTTCAAGCTATAACCGTTAATGCGTACGGTTCCATTGTCATAAATCTCAAATATTTAAGATATCCTTTGGCCATTTCGAAGAATTTCGTGAATATTAACGTATTGAAGATAGATGCTTACTTGAAAGTCATCAATATGAGTTTCTTCAAGTATTTCATTATTGTTTAAAGATTCAAAAATTTCCATGGGCTCATCGGCAGAGTATGTATTATGAGATTCTAAATTTTCTAAAGTAATCCGATTGTCATTCTCGCTCTCGAATTTAATGTTTTGTTGATGCTGAGTTCCTTCCTTCAATAAAATAAATTGTACTTTAAATTAAAAAAACAAAAATTGATGTTTAGAAAATAAATGACAAACAACAAAAATCCACAAAATTGCATTCAGAGCAATGTTAATGAGGGAAGGGGGTCTAAAAAGTTTCACAAATTGGTATTTTAATTTCTAGGCAACCGAAACTAGCAAATAAAGTATGCTAAACATTTATTACAATTTATATTCATTAATCATAATAAGTATTCAAAATATAATTTAAAAAATTAATATAAAGTGTTTACTACATTTTACAATTACATTATTTACCTTTTCTCTTATCAACTTTCTATATCTATAGAATGAAGTCGGTGGTATAGGTTCATCAGAACCAGATTCGAGATATCTTTTATATCTTTTCTGCTCATTCATGATAAAATTTTTAACTAATGAAAAATTCTAAAAATAACTTTTGACAAATTCAAAATGTCAAATTTAAAAAAAAAAATTTTTAACGACGTCAGTGAATTCAAATTTTTTATTGTCTATCTTCATTTCTTTGCATAAAATTTCATTTGTTGTAATATTCTGTTAATCGTCTGAATGAAGTAATTAATGTTACTATGGAAACCCGATTTGATTGTTTTTTCACAACAAATAGACATCACATTTTGTCGAGTCATTTTTAACATTAAAAAAAATAAAAATGTCGATTTTGTATGCGTATGTGTATTTTCAAACTGCTAGCTTAAAAAAAACTGTGCCCATAAACTTTATTCTCAATTTCAATCCAAAAAATGAAGATGATTTTATTAAAAATAAAAAATACAAAGTCTGGACTGAAACCGGGAAAGGGAATGGAAATTTATTGAACGCTTTCATTCTTTCGCTGGGTAGTAAGTACTTTTTTAAAATATCTTTTTCTTATTTATAACTAGAGTTATCATAAGTATTTAATTTCAAATTTTTCTACATTTATCTGACAACCAGAAATTTTTTCCTTTCAGAGAAATTTTATTACTAATATCAAAGTTTAATAATATATAGTTAATAAAATATTCTCAAATTTATTGTACCGATATTATATTGTATAAAATTTTGATGAATTCAATTGTTTTAATTTTCCTGTCAAAAATATTAACTATATTAATTAAATTACGTTTTATTTTCTTTCTCTACAGAAAGTAAAAAACATTTAGAGAAGAAGGTAAAGGAAACTCGTTTGAAATTTCCAAACACAAGGCTCATCAGTTTTCAATCGTCCAGCAGTTTGCAAAATCCGAAAAAGAAACGTAGACAACAATCAAAAGTTCGAGAGGAGGCAAAAAGAAAACAAGATGAAAGTATTATGGCTAAGTATACTAAACATATAGAAAGCAGAGAAAACATTGACGAATCTGAAGACGACAGTTTAGGAAGAAATGATACTGTTTTAGTGTCACCAAATTCTGGAAGTTTCTTAGAAGATCCTCTTGATCTTGAACGTAAGTCCAATTGTTTTAGTTGTTCCAATAATCAAAAAATATTATTATTAGATATTTGTATATTGCATTCTATCTACTTTACTGTCCATTATTTCAAAATAATTTAATATAATTAGATGAATTTTATTAAACAACTTAAAATAACTAAATTATTAAAAAAAATAAATTTATGTAAATTTTAAAAAATTGAAAGATTTACAAAAACTTAAGGGGAGATTCCACAGAAATTAAGGTTTTTTTAAAAAATTTTTTATAGGTAGTAAAATAAACATTTCTTAGTTAAACTTTTTTTACCATAAAATACTTGTGTTACAGTAATAAAAACCATTTTTTATTTATTTATTTTTTTAATGGAGTCTTAGAAAATGGCTGCCGAAAGTGGTCCCCTCTAAAAGTTGTTTACATTTTTTCTCGGCGACAATTAATCTAAACTAAAAAAGTCAAAAATTTTCTTAATCTATACCATTATGGCTATCGTGTAAACTAGAACAAAAAAAATTTATTGAAAAATAACCAAATGGCAGACTTTTTAATTTTTCGACCATAATTTTGCAACTTAAATTGTTAATAACTTTTATAAATATTAATGGATCTTAAATATCCTAGTTTACACGAAAACTACACATTCAAGGAGCATGCTGTCCAAATTGCAAGTTATTTCGTTGAAAATTGTAAAAATGAGAGTGTAAACAAGTTGAAAATGTGTAGTTTCGAGAAAAACGCGTATAAAGTTTGAAGGACCAAATATACAAAAATTTAACTTAAAGTTATATACATAAGCTTTGATACGTAACAGTACACATTACTTATTACTTAAGAACTACTCTTTCAAGCGGTGCGAAAAGAAAAAATGTAAATTTAAAAATAAACAAATTGCAGTTAGGTAATTAATGAAAAAACATGAATTTTCTAGGTGGAAAGGTGATGTTATTCCTACTCTCCTGCTAGCGAGCCTATTCTTATCGCTTCAGACTATTTTTCCCGTATTTTTAGATAATCATACTAACCAAAAATTAAAAAAAAAAAATTTCGGTATTCAAAAAAAAAATCAGTGGAATCTCCCCTTAAATTAGCTAAATAGTTACACAATTTTTTGAAATATATTTTATAACCAAAGAATGAAAAATTATATACAAATGTTTACAAAAAATTTAGATGACAATTCTGGACCTTCGCAAGCTGTTGATTTAGAAGATTCAGAAGATTCTGAAGAAGAAAATACCAAAGATTCTGACGACTCTGCAGCTTCTAGGAATTCTCGATCCTGTATAAATACTGCAGTTACTAAAAATTTGAGGCGTTCGGAAAATAATTATGGTATGTTAACATTTGTAATCTCTATTTTAAGGATTGTAAATATTACAATATATATATACTCATTTAGACAATTCAGACGTTGCATCAGACAAAGAAGTTCGTCAACCTTCAATAAGACATGAAATTTCCTTATTTTCAGGAAGTGATGAATCTTTAGAAGATGCCAGAACTAGGCAAAATCATAGACCTGGAAATTTTGAACTTTTGGAGGGTCCAGGGGCAGATCATCGTAGACCTGAACGTAATGAACTTGCCATCATAGACGTGAACGCAATGGACCTGCCAGAAATAATAGACCTGCCATACAAGTTGTAGGAAACCGTCCTAGGGATGTAAATTATCAAAGAACTGAACGTAATGAGCTTGTTGGAAATCATCAACTAGATGAAAATGTTGAACCAAATGGACAAGTTGCAGGAGAGCGACCAAGGCCTCTAGAACATCGTCGACCTGAACATTATGATCCTGGAAATCCCCAACTTTTTGAAAATCATGGACCTAATAGAAATTTTGCAGGAAATCGTAATGTAAATGAAAATGATTGGGTATGTTTACTTAAAACATTAGAAATGTTCCACATTTCAATTACTTCAACATTCACTTATTACAAATTAATAAATTTGCAATAATTCACATTTTTTATTTAAATTTGGAATAAAGGAATTTATTTTTAACTCATATTGGAAAAAATATATTTTTAAGTTGCTAAAATTTTTTAAATTATTAAATTTTTACTTAAATTATAATAATATAATATTTAAATTAGGAATTTAGATTGATTAAATTTTTAACTGGTTTGAATTCAGAATAATTGAATCTGACTCTACGAAACGTAGAATAATTAAATTTATACTTGACAGACATTTTAAACAGTTTAATTAACATGAATTTAAATATAGAATTAATGAAATAATAAATAATTAATTTTAGAATTGAATTCTAAGTATACAATTAAAGTTTAAATTAATTTAATTTTTAGTTAATTAGAATGTGAAATAATCGAATTATAATTGATTAAAATTTGGAAATATATTTTATTGAATTGGCAATTATTTACTGAAGATATATATATTTGTTTAAACCAAATAAAAATTACTGAACCTACTTTTTTGATATTACAAAATTTAGAATAGTTAAATTCATGAAATAATGCTATTGTTATACTGACAAAAAATTTTTAAAAGCAAATCTTATTTTCAACAAATCCTAAAAAAATTCTGGATAATTAAAAACATCCCCTGATTTTTTCCTAACAATTTAAATTCACTGATTTTCACGATAGCTTAAATTTCACCAATTGAGTTATTCTATTTAAAATTTTTCGCTTCAGGTATATCTTCGAGAAGACAGGAAAGTACATCTTGATGTATGGGAGTTAATGAAGACCCGTTCAGATTCAAAGTTTGTGCGAGACGTAGCAGAAGTATTGTGGAGTAGAGAAGAACTGATACAACGCTGCTTAAATGCTGAAAGAGCCAACATGAATAGAGTTGAAGGAGAAGAAATGAGAAGACTCCTGCAACTTATGAGATTTTAAAAAGTAATATGATCAATCAATATTCAGTGTCTTCACGGAAGAAAATTTCGTTCATTAGACGTTTTTACCAGTTGCCCCTATAACTTGAAACAGCAATCACACCAGTTTTTGGATATCAGACGCATCAAGAGAGGTGTCTCCTGCATTATTGGTGCATCAGAGATCCCAAGATGGGCACGGTGGTTGCACCAAGACCCCGAGCTGTTTTTAATGAGCTGACTGTTGTGTACAAAAATTTTTTACTGTTGGTGCAACCCAGTTCACGTCTTGGGAGTTATGAAAAACCAAGTGGTGCAGGATACACTCCAATGTGCGGATGTCGGCTATCTCCAGAAAATACATATGCTGTACAAAGTGATTGGGGTACACTCACAAAAGCTTTATTGCTATTATTATAAACATTCTCAATAATTAAGTACGTTAAAAATACTTGTTAAAATATTTGTTTATTAAAATTGTATTGACTCAAATATAGAAAGTTCGAATTTAAACTTTGCCATCTTAACGATTACACTTTTTAGCAATGGTTTTTCAGATTTATAAAAGGTAGTATTTATCTTTCGAAATACTATTGAAGCAAAGTACTTAACTATACTCTAAACAAAACGTAACATAACTATGAAATTAACTTTATCATTACTCTATTTTATTATAAATAGATAAAAGAAATAATAAATAATACATACAATTTGAATGTATTTGATATTGAAAACTAAATAGATATAATTAATTTGATTAATACAAAAGCAATATTATCACATCACTTCAATTTACTGAAAGGCTCATTAAAATTTTAATTTTCTCATTACAACTTATTTTAAATTCACTTTTTAATTCGGTTATAATTATATTAATTTAAATAATTATTTTATTCTAATAAACAAAATAAGACAAACAAATACGGACTAGAAAGAGTATATATTTGATTGAATGTAATCCGATAGTTTTGTTCAAATATTTAATTGTGTTTAAAAAATTGTTATGTTGAATGAAACAGTATTTAATTTTCTATATTTATAAATAGAAAAGAAAATAAAGAATTATTTAAAAAAATATTTTAGTATTTCCTAATTTTTCTTTTCTTTTCGTTTTATAGATTCCAGGCAATTTTAATAGTTAAAAATTACATTTTCTACATAGTTAGAATTTTATCTACTAAACTATTATTTTTTCTATTTAATTTAAAATTCGGTTGATTAAAATTTGCTTTTTCTACTTAATTTTTATCTTCACTTCTCCAAAATTACTCTCTGTACTTAATTTGTGTGTTTTCTGTTTAAAAATTACTTTTCTACTGAATTACGTTTGTTGAAAATTTATTTTTTCACTAAATGTAAATGGAATCTATCTATCGGTTAATATTTTGCTTTTGTCCTGTCTTTTTGAACTGAAAATATTAAATTCGTTGAATTAAATATTATGTATGTTACATTTGATTTTTTTTACTATTTTAAAGCTCTTATGAATTTCCTGGATGTTATTATATGTTCCATGCTATTTCTTCATTTTTCAAATAATTTTTCAACGTTGGCAAATGAGACGTAGCATACGACGTTGTACACTACGTTAAATACGACGTAGTACTCTATGTCGTTTACTATTCCAATTTCCAACGTAATTAGCAACGTGGTTTACGACGTTGTATTAAGAGTAAATTACAACATGGTTTACGACGTGGTTTAAAACGTGATTTATTTCGTAGTTTAAAACGTAGTATACGACGTAGAGTTTTTTAATAGGGAATGCCATACCATATATGACACCCATAGGTGAGTATTGGTCTAATTAGTGAAATGTAAGATATTATTTTTACTTTAGAGTCTAGTCTCGATGAGAAGAATCTTTTGTTTGCAAGGAATGTTTTTCTGGCTTCTTCCAGGGCTGCATTTATATGCTTACAAATTTTAGTCTATCGTCTACGTCAATACCTAAGTATTTGACTAATCTTTTGTGTTTTAATTTATCGTTTTCTGCCTTTCAAATTTGGATGGCAAAATTCCTCCATTTAACTTTATATTTTTTATTTACTCAGTCGACCAGCGGCCTGAAGTATGGTATCACATTTTTCGACATTCATTTTCAGTTTTCATGCACTCAGGAATCCACATATATGTCGGAATAGTTCACGCAGCTTATCTTGGGCCGCAAATAAACATCCCGAAATTACATAGATAACCAAGTCAAGTCATCTTTTTTTTATTAATTTAAATATTAGACCGTCCAGCCAGACTGAATCAAACGCTTTTTCGACATCGATTAAGCATGTCGCTACAAATTTATTTTCACTTAACTCGTCGCTTATATCGGCTGTAAACTTTGATATTGCGTGAACAGTTAAGCATGTAGCTCTGAATCCAAATTCTTTATAAGGTACTATTTTATTTTCATCTATAAATTTATTTAGACTTAATTTTTGCTTCAAAAAATTTTCCTAGGTTTGGTAATAAGATAATTGGTCTGTAACTTTCATGTGAGTACGGATTTTTGTTTTTTTAATATTGGAATCGCTTTTGCTAATTTCCACTTTTTCGGGAAATATGCATTATTTAAAAGATTGTTAAACAGAATTACGAATTGCTTTATTAAACTATCTGGTAGTCTTTTTAGAGCAAGATTAGGAATTCTGTCATGGCCTGCTTATTTTTTACCATTTAATTTACGCAACATTGATTTTATCATTTCAAATGAACAAAAAAAATCTTTATCTATGTCAAATTTTGTTCAATGCACCTTGCAAACACAGCCTGGACGAACACTCTTCTTATATTCTTAGATCAAGCTCATCACTAGTCGAGAGCTATATAATTAATGTTAGAATTTTTCGCTGATAGAATATTTTGAAATATGAAGATTTCGACTATAGCAGTAAATAATAACATCTATTAGATGTCAATTGAAATTTATAATATTCATTTGATATCCTAGATTCTTTTTACAGGAACCAAAAGTAAATTCAACCAAGTCTTCCTTGGTTCATGAAACGACCAGAGGAAACATAAACAAGTTATTTATTCCAGAAACATTTAGCTTCTTTAATATAATATACACCAAATTCTTAATATTTTATTAAATAATACCTAATTAATTTAAAGTAAAATTTTAACAATCCTTAACAATACTTTATATACATCAATCGATTCGATTCAATGTCAGAAACGTAATTTTGACGAAAATTAATGAAAATAATAATAAATAAACAAGGTATTTAAAAATATACAAATTTTTTTTGTAAATTTAAAAAAATTGGACAAAAATTTTTTTGTAAATATATTCGAAAATCCTTGTGTCAGATTTTAGGTATTAATGACAGCAATAAAACTGCACAATTTTTGATATACGCACATATGCAAACACACACATTCATATGGACATTTGCTCAAGATTAAATATACATATGTGACGTTACACGGTGAAAGGGACCTTAGCTGTTTTTGACAGAACTAAAATTGGAAGTATAAATAAATAAAAATGACTCATTTTCTTTACAAACTATTAATATTTTATTAATTATTATATGCAATATTTTCAGAAAAATATGTTTTTGATGTTAAATAATCAATAATAAATTTTTAATAAAGCTAAAACTACTCTAAATATAACCTAAAATTTTAAACAGCTAAGCTCTCTTTCACCGTGAGAAGTCACATATATTTAAGACAAAAATGAGTCCATACAACCTTTTTTGAAAAATTGAAAATCGTCATCAATGCAAAGCTTCCTCATGAGGAAGCAAAATTACATAAAAACTCCACAGCGTAATTCATTTACAATAAAAAAGAAAATATAAAAGTTTTACTTAAGAAAACACTTATGTTTATGTCCAAGTTCCAAATGTAAATAAAGCATTTTTGACGCGTGACGAAAATTAAACGGTCTGAGTATATCAACAGCACGAACGGTAAAGAAGCTCCAGTCAGCGATTGGACGGTCAGCATGTGGAAGAGGAAAGGACGCTTTGACAACACTATGCAGAAAGACGCATTTTGTTTTACTCTGAAACTCTGTTATTTTCACATGCTTTTATATTCATTTGTAAAAATAGGAACCGCGAAAAAAGTACACAATTCGGTCTTCTACTGATGCTTTTTTAACGGTTCCTATTTTTACAAATGAATATAAATGTACATTTTCTTTATTAAAATGGTGAATTGAAGTGTTGAATTTTGTTACTACACCTAGCACAGCTGAAAGTATGTAAAAATAACTGAGTTTCAGAGCAAAATAAAATGTGCACTTTCGCATGGTGTTGTCAATACGTCCTTAACAGAACCTGCGCGTGCGCCTAGAGCAGTCGTCTCACGACGCGAAAAGTTTATGTGTTAGACTACATCAACCACACGGACGTTGCAGAAGTTTGTACCCTTTCTCCTTATTATTTCAAAGAGGAAAGGGAAAATTTACATTTTCCACATGCTGACCGTCCAATCGCTAAATGGAACTTCTTTACTGTTCGTACGGTTGATATACTCAAACTGTTTAATTCTCGCGACGCGTCAAAAATGCTGCTTTATAGGACATTTTAATTTGCTAGTTTACTTATTGCTTTTTATTGCTCATACTCAAAAATAATTTCATTGCAAAATATGACACCCTAATTTACGATTTTCCTAAAAAAGTGTAATAAAGTTCATTTCTGTGAGAGAAAAAGTTGTTTAAAAAGGTCGATTCCAATACTACACATTTAAACTGTACAAAGTTTACCGTGTAAAGTTTTAACTATGTACAGTTTAAATGTGTAGTATTTGAACCGCTCCTTTAAAAAATGTGATTTTAGTGCTTGGTTTGTTTACCTTCTGCAACTTGGACATAGTCTTAAAACCAATAAAAACAACCAATATAATTGGTTGCCCGGATTACCGGCTAAATATTGGGAAAAACAGGTGGGGAAGGGGAATAAATCGTAGCAACAGTAATTGTCATTAAATATTTATTTACTTACTCGATGGACTTTTCGAAGACCACAACGATGTGTAATACAATTTATTGAAGAATAATATGGCACCAAATACAGTTGTCACTCACAAACGTACTTTTAGTAACGGAATGATTCTGGGGAAAGGTTAGACAACAAGTGCCTACTTGCGAATTTAGCGATTGATACCTTCGAGGCCCTTCGGCTGTTTCCGGGTTCAATCGCAGCAGACGCGGGAGAATTCGTAATGGGAAATCCACACTTCGATCTAAGCAGCAAAGCGGGACGTTTTTTTTTTTCTATATCTATATACATAGGAGCGTCACCCCCCTTTCCCTAATCGGGCCGAAATGTAACCCCTTACAAAAATTTGTTTTTAATATTCTAACAATTATTTATAATTGGTGTCTAGATTAATAAATTCTATAATTTCTCTTTCTTCCTTTATTTCGTTTTGAACTTGTTTTTTTCTATTTCGTCTTGAATTTCTTTTTCTATAATTTCTCTTTCTTCCACTATTTCGTTTTGAACTTGTTCTTTTTCTATATCGTCATCTGTATTAGTTTTACTATTTTCCACTATTTCTTCATTCAAATTTTCGATAATTTTTTTTTATTTTTTACTATGGTTGTGTTTGTGGATGATGTTGATTCTTCGGATGAGTCGCCTAACGAATCCTCGAGTGGGTTTTCTCTTTTCTTTATTTTAACTTCTTCAAATTCTTTGACTATCTGCTTCAAAGACATTTTTAGTGTTTGAAGCGTTTTCCTTTTGTTTATTAGGAATTTTTCTTCTCTTGCAATTTCGGTGGTTGAGCGCTCGATGCCTTCTTCTAATTCGTCCTCTCTTAGGGTTTTTGATGCGAGGATTCCTTCTGTTGCCTTTTCTGAAAAAGGTTAAATTTTTCATTTCACATTTGTCAATGTAAAAAAATTAATTGTTTGCTTTGTAAATGTATAAGTTTAATGTTTCTAAAATTCTTAATTAATTTTCCTATTATTTTCACTAAATTTTCTTAAAATATTCAATAATTTTCCTGTAATTATCGTAATAATTTCTTTGAATTTTCCACTACTTTTCTCGGAATGTCCTATATTTTCTGAAATTTTTCTTTAATTTTCATTTTCTACAAATTTTCGCAAATCATTTATATTCTACGATCCTATTGACTTTCCATGAATTTTTTCTAATTCGCACATTGTACAATTTTCTTGCAATTCTTAGATCTTTGCTGGAAAGAGATTTGTCTTTTTCCAGATTAAATCTCCTACTTAGAGTTCTAATTTTTTGCTCACGCAAATTGTAATATTTTGCTTGATTTTCATTTGCTTTATCTAAATTTCGTTGAACTTTGTCCTTCATTATTTGCAATCATCTTAGTCGCTCTGTCCGCTTATCTACTTCCTGAAATTCAATTTTGTCTGGATTTTCGGAACCTTTTTCCAGTGTTTAAAAGGTTGAAGTTCAAGATCTAAATTGAGGAAAACGGGTGAAATTAGTCGAAAAATATTTGCACTGTGAAATGAAAGTTTCTAATTTAGACCCAATTTTGGTACTAAATCGTAATTTTGATCTATTTTAATACCGAAATCAGCTCTAATTTAGAATATTTTTTTACAGTGTGGAGGTATTTAAAGCAAATTGTAGATCGTCGATGTATTTATCCCAAAGATTCGTCCAAAGATTGTTCCTTATCTAAATATGCTTTAATTGTATTATTTTGTTCGCATAGTCTGTACCATAATCGGAAACTAAAATATTAGGCGTTCCCTATCTCGAAATGACCCTTTTGTGGAATTTTGCCTCTATAATTTTTCCTTCGGCTTTCTTGATTGGAATTATTTCCACCCATTTTGTAAAAATATCGAGAAATACTAAAATATATAGGACGTTTTACGTTAAGCGGGCCACCCCAATGGCCAAAATTGAGAGCTTCCAAAAAAATTGCTTATACCCAAAATTTGCTCAACTCCCCCGCTTAGTGAAAATTTCAGTTTACGAATTTTGCAATATCTCAATAAAAAATTAATAACTTTTTTATTTATAAATAAAACATCATTTTTCTTTTTTAGTCACACGTAGGATAAAATAACGCGTATTTTCGTTTTTGTTTCATTAAAAAATATGTAAAAAACAATAAAAATTCCGCTCTTTAAAAAACAGTTTTTTCCTTATATTTTGAAAAAGGTAATAGATACAATACAAATTTAAAAGAAAACAAAAATGCGCAATGAAATTTCCTATAAGGATATAGATTTTAAACGTTTAAATTCAGAAGTTGAATTTTGAGTGTCCAGGGGACTTCGATTTCGGCCAAAAAAAGGAACGTGCCCTTATGGAATCCAGCCGCTCTATTCTGGACTCTCCTTGTTTCAAAATTCAAACTGTACGCTGATGAATTCATCTCCACTATCTAATTTTCAGGACCGTAATTGCATATTTATTCAGTGGAATTATTATTGCGGTCATAGAAAAAATATATTTGCCGTAGAGGTCATTAAAATAAATTTTATTATATATTAACATATATCACTTATTTCTAATTAAGGAATTTACAAAATTATTTTTGAAAACATTACATTTTTAAATAAACGCAATTAAAACTTTTTTGTCTCAAATAAATTTTTATTTAAGTGGATATTTTTTAAAGAAGACACAATATCTATATTAGCAGTTTATAAATACAAATAGAAATTTTACACGAAAATGGTTGTATACAATGTGAAATTATATTATAATTTACTAAAATTTTTAATTCTGAAAAATGATTTCAATTTCTAAATAATTTTACATTCAAAATTAATTGAAATCATAAAAATATATGTGACACGGACAGTTAAAAGGGACTTACGACCCAAAAAAAAAGATTTCGAGAAAAACGACTTCGAAGTTTACCAAGTTAGTTTTTTGCACTGTTTTTTGTCAAAGTACCTAAATTTGAAGTGAAATTGTGAGAAAACTAATGCAGCTAGAAAGCTACGGTTTATTGCGTTAAAAAGAGCGGTTTATTTACTATAAGAATAAATAAAAAAGTGAAAATCGATTTTTTCGGATCGTAGGTCCCTTTTAACTGTCCGTGTCACATTTGAGGAATTTCATTTCAAACCGTTCCACCGACAATAAACAATCGCAAGGAAATAGATTTTCTAATAATTTTTATCATATAAAACTTTAATTGTTTATAATATATTATACACTGATTCAAAAGAGAATTTCATGAGCTTTCTATTGCTATCTTTATTATTTTAAATTTCTGCCAATTTCGTAGAGAAATTCCTGTTTGAAATGTTAAACTCTTAATATCACAAAACACCCCCCCTCCCGACGATTTTGATCAAAATTATATGAAAATAAAGCGTAAATTCCCTAGTTTCTATTCCCATTTGATATATTGTTGACATTTCATAGGATTAATAGAAAAAAAATTGTTTAAAAAATGTGTTTTTGAAAAATTTAACAAATAGTACGAAGTTGAAACTTACCCTATTCAACTTCCATTCAACTTCGTACTATTTGTCAAATTTTTCAAAAACACATTTTTTAAACAATTTTTTTTCTATTAATTCCATAAAATGTCCATAATATATTAAATGGGAATAGAAACTAGGGAATTTACGCTTTATTTTCATATAATTTTGATAAAAATCGTCGGGGGGGTTGTGATTTAGAAACAAGTAGATTTGCAAATTAGGTAAAGGAGGATACTCTTATGAATTCTGTTTTGGAAAGAGAAAGAAATCAGGGTTAAATTTGAAGAGAGATAATCTTATGTCAGTTTTATTGTAAGACACAAAGTAAGGAACAGTAAGATTTTCAGACGAAGATATTCTTATGGCAGTTGTAATTGTGTAGAAAAAGATAAACAATTTTAGACGAAGAAGTTCTTATGTTATTCCTCCTTGACAGAGGGAGAAAAGACTAGCGTTAAATCGTTAGTTTTCTTCCGAAAAGAACAGAACCTGAAAGAGAGAGACCTCAAAGATTTTCTCAACAACGAAGACCCTATTGTATGAAGGGTTTGTATTGTCCATATTGTATACCTCGATTATACAGTATATATATACATCCAAAATTTGGATGGTTTTTGTGGATAAAATAGTGTATAAATTGGATTTTTTTTGTCAATATGAAATAAGAGTTTAACGGGATGAACTTTGAAATATGGGAAATATAATTTGGAAAAATGGACTATATGTGACATGCCGCGACAAAAGGGACCTTAGCTCCCAATAGTGAATTTTGCAGGAAAGGCGATTGAAGTAGAGCGTCTCTGATTGGTGGAGAAGTTCTACTAGAATTCAGCCCCACTACTCACTACACATTGATATTTGTCCGCGTTACACGAAGCGCACGAATTGTATGTATATGACCAGTGTAGTTGTATTGGAAAGTGGAATGGGTGCTTTTCTGAACAACCACGTGTAAACACTCAACAAGCTCATTTTTAAACATTAATAACAAAAAAATCTATAAGTAAAAAGTATTTTTGACGCTTGTATGTGAAAGAGCAACTCAATAAATATTGAATGATATACATAACTCGAAATTAATTTTTTCAGAGCTAAGGTCCCTTTTGTCGCGGCACGTCACATATGTAGAAATGGAAAAATAAAATTAACTACATAAATGGAAATTGTTTAGTGTACGGAAATTGCAAAAGATATTAAAAGTTAGTACTTATTTAATAATAAATGTTTTTCTTATATTGTTTAGTATATGGAAATTGAAAAAGATATTTAAATTTAGTTCTTATTTAATAATAAATGTTTTTCTTATAAATTTAATATTTTTATTTTCTTTTAAAGAATTTAATATTTTTGTAAATTTGTAATCGTTAAAGAAACCATGGCTAATATAGAATTAAATGTTGTTTTAGGTGATGCAGATTATAAACAAATAGTTACTAATGGATGTATGTTAAATGATAATCATATACATGAATTTCAAAAATTGTTAAAAAGGACATTAAATAATGGTTGTAATATGGAAAGCACTTTATATGTACAAATTCTCAATGTCTTCACTCCTATTGATAAAAATAAAAAGCATATTCAAATTCTGTTTAGTGGTTCTGAGGATCGTGGACATTGAATTTGTACTTATTACTATGGAATAAGACTCTATATTTATAATAGTCTTAATCGAGGATTTTTGGTTGAAGATGAAATAGAGTAATTGCTAAGATTATATCCTTTTAATCCTTTTAAACGTAGTTTTTTCGGAAGTTCATCAACAAGCTGCGGGAAGTGTTGATTGTGGTATATTTGCAATTGCGTTTGCAACTTCTGTTTTCTTTAATGAGATGCCGAACACTCTTGATTACGTTTATTACAAAATAAGAGATCATTTAAGTTTTATGTTTAGGAATTATGTTTTAATTCCTTTTCCGGTTATAAGGACAAACCAAGTATTCCAAGCAAAAAGAACATTTTAAAAATCCAACAAATCTACTAGCTAAGGCAGATAAAAATAATCAAAGTAGCTTTTTTTAAAAGAGAGATACGATTTCTTTATTAAAAGTTCCATCAACTGAAATGGTTAATGATGATTTAATTGAAATAAATAAGATGAATTCACGGTTAGATAATAATAGAATACTGTCACTAGATAGAACAGTTACTACTGGAAAAGAAAAAAATTCTTCTATAAACGTAGTTAAAAAAATGTTTTTTAAATGTTGTACAAAATGATATTAATAAGAAGTTAAAATTGAAAAGTGAAAATGATAATTTAAACAACTTTGATAAATTAAATTTTTACTCTGAGAATCCTAAAAAAAAGTAAGATCCAATATCAGAAAGAATATCGCGAAAGGGTTAAATTAAAAAAAATTAATGACATAAGCCTTAAAAAATGCTAATTATCAGAAAGAATATCGTAAAAGGTTTTTAAAAAGTAATAATAATAATAAATTAAGTTCTTTCTGTAAAAGACATGAATGTTGTGGAAGAGAGTATTTATAATAATAATAATAATAATAATAATAATAATAATAATAATAATAATAATAATAATAATAATAATAATTTCGAAAATTAATTAAATTCTTTGATAAACATCGATAAAAGAATGAAGAAGGTAAAAAAATTGTTGCAAGCTAAAGTCGTAACACAAAATAAATACTTTAACAAATGAATTATATACCCCTCTAACAAAATTAAAAAAATTGATTTACAAAATAAATTTAATATTAAAGATTATTTAGGTTCTATGACTTATTGTTGCAGTCATTGCAATGCAAAGCACTTTAAAGATGAATTAGTTAATGCAAAAAAACTCATTTAATGATTGTTGTGGTCATGGCGGTGTTAATTTGTTCACAGTCGAATATCCATACGAATTAAGAATGTTGTTAGAGGGGAATCACAAAAAGTTTTAATAGTAGAAGAAGACGAGGACCATTTTGTCATAAAATACAAGGACAAACTTATTACCAAATAAATAATGCTCTATTTCCAGAAAAAGATGATGATCCATATTTTGGACAATTATTTATATATGATCCAGAAGAATCTGTTCGTTATAGATTAAAACATAATAAAATATTAGATAAACAAATTCTACAATGTATAGAAAGAATAATGAGAGATAAAAATGTTTATACCAAATCTTTTTTTGATGATGTCTGAGGTTGTTAAAATGGAAACTGAATTAGCCATAAAAAGTAATGCTGAAATTCCAGATTTACAATTATAATTTAGATTGAAAAAAGGTATAGATAAAAATAGGTATAATTTTCAAAGTTATAATGAAGTAGCTGCAATTTTTAATACAAATTCAGAGGGTGAAATACCCGAATCTTATGTAACGGTTTATAACAAATCAGAAAAACAATTACAAGTGGTAAATATTTTAAATCCGAATGTAGAACCTTGGATTTATCCAATATTTTATCCACTTGGAAATAAAGGTTATAGTATAGATATGATTCGAACTGATAGCGAAAAAAGAAGTAGAAATCATACAATTTCAAGATCTGCTTACATAAAATATAAAACAGCTTTAAGAGATAATGAATTAAATCAATTTTTAAACGGAGGTAGATTATTTCAACAGTGGGTTGTTGATAATTGTGTTAAAATTGAAAAAGATACTGTTGTTAACATGTAAAGGGGCTACTTCATTTGAAAATTTAAGAACAGTAAATGGAGTTATTCATGAAACATTTACTTCTACGTGCTTAGCATTAGAGCTCATAGAAGATGAGAAGATGAGTGGACTAGAACAATAGAAGAAGCTGCAATATGGATGATGCCTTATGCACTTCGCAGGTTATTCGTTAGAATTTTAATTCATTGTCACCCAGTGCATCCTTCTGAATTGTTGGAACGATTTAAAAGTAAAATGTCGGAAGACTTTAAAAGAAATAATGTTTCTGCAGCAGAAGATGCAGCTTATAGGAATATAAAGACTTTATTGTCTAATAAAAGATATAGTTTAACTTATTTTTAAGGCTTGCCTAATATCGAAGATGAAGAAGTACCTTTAGGGATAAATAATGATATTTCTATTATGAATCATAATTCTTTGGGTCAAGAGAAGTACAAACAATTAAATGTTAAACAGAAATGTATTGTTGATTATGTTATGGAAGAAGTTGATGATTTCTTAAAAAGTACTTGTGAATGTTTATACGTTGATGGTCCTGGAGGTTCTGGAAAAACCTTTTTTTATACAACATTATGGCATTTATTGTTAAGTAAAAAGAAAAAAGTACATAATATGTCATTTACTGAAATAGCTGCAACTTTACTGCCTGGTGGAAAAACTGTTCATAAAGTATTGGGTTTACCTCTACCTCTTTTTAGTGATTCACATTCTAATATTAAAGTACAATCAAAAGAAGGAAACTATCTAAAGGAAATTGATGTTTTTATTTGGGATGAAGCACCAATGGCTCCAAAGTATGATTTAGAAATAATGTACAGATTCTTAAGGGATTTAATAAAATCACAAGAATCGTTTGGTGGTAAACTTTTAATTCTGGGTGGAGATTTCAGATAAATTTTCCCAATTAAAAAACGAGGTACAAAGTCAGCAATTTTGAATTTGTCAATAAAATATAGCAAACTTTAGAAAAAATTTATATTGTTAGATAATATGAGAGCTTTACCAGACGAAAAGGAATTTGTAGACTTTTTGCTTAAAATTGGAGACGGGAAATGTAATGAAAAAAGTGATAATTTTTTATTACCAAACAAAATTATTCAACTAAAGGATATAGATATTGCCGAAGATACTTATGTTGACTATATAAAAAATAACAGATTTCAGGAAATAGCACTTTGTGCAATTCTATCACCTAGAAATGTTGATGTTGATGAAATAAATAAAAGAGTAGTACATTTATTAAATAAGGATAAAGAAAAAATATATGAAAGTATCGATTCTACTGAAAATTGTGACAATGGTAATTATCATGAAGTTATTTTACCAGAATATTTAAATACACTTTCACCATCATGCTTTTTTTTTTCCTTAGGGAATTTTGGGAAATCTGCCTACAGATACCTTGGATTCCGCACTCCAAGGTTATGTGGGGTTGGTATAATAAAACAAAAGAAAATAAAGAAAAAATAAATAAATAATATAGTAAATTTAGAATACTGGCGACCTACTGCCAGCTCGACCCACTAAAACCCGTAACCCTTCTTTTGGAGCCCTTTACCCTCCCTCGGAACTGTCGTAAGACTTTAGCCTTCGAGGGTGGCGCTCCAACTCTGTCGCTGCTGCGACTTTGTTCTTTACCTGCGGTTCTCCTGCGTCAATAGTTAAAAAATTCAAAACTATTTCAATATAAAAGCGGAATTAACAGCACAACAAAAGTAAAAAAAACAAATGTTAAAATAATTTAGAATGCCAATAGATAAAATATTAAACGGGTCTAAAACAGAAACATATAAAATTAACAGATATATAATGTCAAAAAGTAAAAATTGTATAAGGACAAATAAAACACAAAATCAATTAGAAGTGTATAAGGACAAATAAAACACAAAATAAATTAAAAGTGTATAAGGAAAAATAAAAATAACAAAATAAATTAAAATTGTAAAGGGACAAATAAATCACAAAATAAATTTAGAAAAATTAAACAAACAAATTAAAAGCTGTTTAAATTACGCTTTTTGGCGGCCGTCGAGATCCTTTCTCGACATAACCGAGATTATAAAGTTCTCTACATGCCGCCAATTTTCTTCTGACTGGGTCATCAGCGATACCATGTTCTCTGGTGTAACTTGACTGCTTACACCTTCGAACATGGCCTGCCTCTCCAAGTCCCATTTCCTGCATGAGAAGAGGGTGTGCTCTGCGTTGTCAACGGGGAACTGGCAGTACGCACACACCTCATCCTCGCGTAATTTAAAGCGACACAGGTACGAGTTAAAACACCCGTGACCTGTGAGCGCCTGCGTCGTATAATAGGAAACCTGACCGTGTTTCCTATTTATCCAGGTGGCGAGTCCCGGGATAAGGTGATAAGTCCATCGACCTTTTTCCTCACCATCCCATCTTTCTTGCCATCTTTCTATAAGCCTGTGCCTCGCTTCTTTGCGTATCAGGCCCTTGCTTGGTCTTATTTCCTCATCCTGGAAAATTCTTTCTTTAGAAAAAAGAAACATTTCTTCCCTTTCCCTCGCCAAAAGATCTGCTGGCGGGACACTTGCAAGGACCTGCACAGCACTCGTAGATACCGTCTTATATGCAGAGATGATACGCGTAGTTATCGATCTCTGCGCTGACAGTAACTTTTCACAGATGGTCAAACATCTTTTACTCTTCACCATCATGCTTACCACCACATGAACTGCATTTAAGAATTCATTCTATTGTCATGCTTATTCGAAATCTTAGTATTAATGAAGGATTGTGCAATGGGGCCAGATTATTAATTTTAGATTTAATGAACAATGTTATGAAATGTCAAATTTTAACAGGAGATAAATGTGGAAATATCATATTTTTACATCGCATTACTTTATATTGCGAAAATGTCTACCCTTTTACTCTTAGAAGAAGGCAATTTCTTGTTAAATTGGCGTTTGCTATGACTATAAATAAATCTCAAGGGCAAACATTTAATAAAATTGCTATTGACTTGAGAAGAGATGTCTTTAATAGCGGTCAATTGTACGTCGGATTGTTAAGAGTACGTTCTTTTGATTCAGTAAAAGTATATTTAGGATATAATACAGTTAAATGTATTAAAATATTGTCTATACAGAAATTTTAGGTTATAATGATGAAATTAATTACGATGTTAACGAGAAGTGAAGTAATAATAAATTTTAATATACTTTTAAATACAAAGAAATAAGAATAATAAGAAATAATAAGAACAATAAGAAATACAAAAGTATTTCTTATTGTACATTTTAAAAACTATCACATAAATAAAAATGTTTATTTGTTATTTTACATTTAAGGTTTTTATTTTATTAACCATCTTTGGTTTGTCCGACATATTTTGTCCAACATTTTCAATTTTTTAAATCGGATTGTGGATAATAAATTATTTATTTATAAATTTAAAAAGTTTCTTAGTACAACATTAGAATAAGGTTAAAGAAAACTTCTAACAATAAAAAAAAATCTCTTATTAAATAATTGTTTTTTTATAAACAATTAACTAAATTTTTATTATCAAATCTGACAATGAATTCTCTAAAATAAAGTGATTTTAGGGTTCCGTACCCCTAGCGCTCACAGTTTTTCATCTAGAGAGCTAAAAATTGGTACACTTATGTATTTTCACGCGTAGATTACAGGAAAAATATAGCGAACGTGATTGGGATTGATCTTCATAAAGTTTTCGACGAAAAACATCAAATTTTGGCCATTTTTCGCAAAAAAAGGCATGTACCCCCCCCCCCCCTAGCGCTCACAGTTTTTTACCTAGAAAGTTTAAATTGGTATGCATATGTATTTTCAAAAATGGATTAAAGGAAATATATAGCGAACACATTTAGTATTGATCTTCATTCTGTTTTTATCGAAAAAGTCAAAAATTTTGAAAATTTCGAAAAAAATCCATGTATCCCTGGCGCCTACATTTTTTTACCTGGAGAGCTGAAAATTGGCATACTTATTCGTTTTTACGCATAGATTATAGGAAAAATATAGTGGAAGTGATTAGAATTTATTTTCATGGTGTTTTCATCGAAAAATTAAAATCTCTTTTTACAAAGTCGAAAATAATTTAACCCTTGCTGGTTCTCTCAATTCTTAATCTAATGGACTGGCGTTATACATTTTTATTTGTTTTTTCGTGCAGATTTCAACAAACATACAGAACAAATTATTGGAATTCATCTTCATATTTTTTTTGCAAAAAACTAAAAAAAATTTCGTTTAAAAAAAAAGTGTATACCCTCCCCTTGGTTTTCACAATTCTTGGCCTATTGGACTGCAGTTTTGCTTATTTTATGTGTTTTCGTGTGTAGATTTCAGGAAAAATATGGCGAACATGATTGGATTTGATCTTTATATTTTTTCAGCGAAAAATTCAAAGTTTTTAAAAATTTCGTCAAAAAAGCGTGTTTTTCACTCTAACGCCCACAGTTTTTTACCTAGAGAGCTGAAAATTGAAACACTTTTGTATTTTCAGGTATAGATTACAGAGAAAATATAGTGGAAATTATTAGAATCGATCTTCCTTACGTTTTAAGCGAAAACCTAATTTTTTTTTCAATTTTTGATAATAATTATACATATGCTAGTTCTCTCAATTTTTAACCTAGTGGACTGGAGTTATACATTTTTATTTATTTTTTCGTGCAGATTTTTACAAACATACACAAAAAAATATTTGAGTTCATTTTCATATTTTTTTTGCCAAAAACTAAAAAAAAATTTTGTTTTTTAAAAAAAGTGTATACCCTCTCCTTGGTTTACACAATTCTTTGACTATTGTACTGCTTTTTTTTATTTTACGTATTTCCATTTGTAGATTTCAAGAAAAATATAGCGAACATGATTAGATTTGATCTTCAAATTTCTTTAGCGAAAAACTCAAATTTTTTTGTAGTAAAAAAATTAGAAGTTTTTATAGAGGGTACGGAACCCTCGGTTTTAGTACGAGTTCTACTCGCACTTGTCCGGTTTTTTTAGGTATTAAAATAACTATTTAAAATATAGGGTCAGGTAAGGTATGTAAAAACAAGGGGATAATCGAAGCAGAAGTTTTCTCAGTTAAAAATTTTTTGTTTAATATATACAGCCTAAAACCATGATTCCTAAATCACCTCCAACAGGTTTTAAAAAGTTTACCATTTTCAGTTTGTTATTTAGCAGCAGTAAAAACAAACATATTTCCTATTGCATAAAAAATTGAAAATAAAAGAAAACAACCCTTTTACATTTTAAATTTGTATTTGAAAAAAATAAATAATAAATTCATATTACTTACAATTATTTCTTATTAACGGTACAACAAAAATCAAATTTGATTTTTTCATTTTGCGAAATTTAATTAAAAATCAAAGACTGTTTCTTTCCACCCTTAAAAACTGTTTGTATATAATAAAAATTTGTAATGCAATAAATTGTAAGAAACACTTGTATAGCCAAGTATGTAAGGCTGAAGACAGGTGTATAAACTAATAAATAAACAATTACGTAGAGAATAAAATAACCTAAATATATGAACATAAAATTTTTAATAAAAATTGAGTAGTTATTTTAATGTCGTTAAAATAAATTCATAAAAATGTTTTAAAATTTTTATTTTTAAACGATTTTGATATACCTTTTTAGAAAGAACGATCGAACAACATAAAATTTATTTTAGTCAGTAAAATTTTAATTTTTATTATTAATTTTCTTGTATTCTTCTTGCATCCAGGACGGTAAAAAATTTAGCATCCATGTCAAATCTTTATTTTTTCTTTAGATAAACCAGATCCAGTTTTATTTCTTTCAAGTTTTTATTAAGAATCTTTTCCCTGCATCTAAATGACATCTCCGAATTTGGGATAATAACACTTGTAACCTTATTGACTTAGGTACTGATAATAATATTGACATTGCATTCCTTTTGTTTTTCTGTTAACTTGTATTACAAGTAGAAATTGAGGCTATTTTGTAATTATAATTTTTATTATAAATAAAAATATATATATAAAAAATATATGGGTGATTTTCAAATAACTGTCATATTTGCATGTCCCCATAGATAAATGACTAATAAAATTGTTATTTTTTGCCACTCACTTCATAAATCACTTAATAGAAGTCTCTTCTTAAAGAAACTTAAAGACTTAATATGTTTTAAATTGTAAATTACTTTCTACCAACACATGTTAACGTCATCGTGATTTTATTACTCAATTTTATGTTTAATTGACTTCTACTGGTATTATTTTGAAGTGCGAACATTGAAAAGAAAATATTTATTCGATTTTTTATTTCTTTACGTGTTTTAACTGTGACACACATGTCAGGACCGTGGAAAAATGTCAGGTCCGTGGCATGTAACTTTTGCATTTTCTTTGCGTTTTCCATCGTAACTTTAGAAATATTTAAAATCTTGTAGTTTTCATTTGTACATATACTTTAATAACAAAAATGTACTGGAATATGTAATAAATTTCAAATATGGTTCACTATTTTAGCAGAAAAATGTCTTATTCAAAAAAATCACAGTTATTTGAAAATCACCCATATATAATATATATAATATATTATAAAAATATATTATATTATTTTATTTTTATTTTTTTTATAATTGTGATATTGTTTGGATATTCAAAATCATGAGACGCATGATTTTCCCCTAATCGCCAAGTGGTCGAATGTTCAAATGGTCGAATACCAAATCGTCGAATCGTCATTTTGTCGAATGCTTAAAACGTCGAATTGTCAACTGGTCGAATGTTCAAAACGTCGAATCGTCAAATGGTCGAATGCTAAAAACGTCGAATTCTCAAATGATCGAATGCTAAACACATCGAATCGTCAAATGATCGAATTCTAAAAACAGCGAATCAGCAAATGGTCGAATGTTCAAAACGTCGAATGGTCATTTCGTCGAATGCTCAAAACGTCGAATTGCCAACTGTTCGAATGCTAAAAACATCAAATCGGCAAATGGTCGAATGTTCAAAACGTCGAATCGTCATTTCGATATTTTTAGCATTCGACTTGTTGACAATTCGACGTTTTAAGCATTCGATCAAATGACGATTCGACGATTTGGTATTCGACCATTTGAACATTCGACCACTTGGTGATTAGGGGAAAATCATGCGTCTCAAAATCTCAATTTTGAAAATTTCTGGCTTTGACCACTTTTGTCATATAGTACCACCCTTCATATAGTCCTGATTTTTTTTCTCGGCTTGCGCGCCGTGTATCAATTTTAATTTTTATCTGAAATCAAATTCTTTCATTTTCACAGTATTAACTAATTTTTTACGAATATAAAACTCCATTGAGGTAAAAATAATAAACATTGACAATTTTAAGTGTTTGAAATTTTTTTTACTTAATACAAATCTTGTGTGGCACCATTGCCACGAGATTATTTCAAAATTACATGCTATCTGGGCATTTACGGTGGTGTATAACTCCATAAATTAAAGTTTCTTTTTTGAACAGATAACCAGAAGTTCTATCCTTAATAGAATCTCAGTAGATCATCATCATTTAATATAAAATCAGTAGATATGCAAATTAGGTAAAGAGAGACGTAATAATAGTTTTTGTTTTGGAAGACGAAGTAAGAAACAAAAAGATTTTTAGATAAAGATATTCTTATGTCATTTGCAACTGTGTAGAAAGAGATAAATAATTTTAGAGAAGAAGTTCATATGTTATTCTTCCTTGATAGAAGGAAAGAAAGCTAGCGTTAAATCTTTAGTCAAATTCCAAAATTATTACCTGAAAGAATCTTAAAGGATTCCTCAAAAAACAATATAGAGTACAGTAAAAAATATACAGTATAGTTCAGTACTGTACTAAATCTTTAATTAAGCAATCATAATTTGCTATTTCTCGGTACATGTTACTAGATTAATAATGTGTCGTTTTTCCAATTTTGTTATTTCGCTCTTAGATGTTTGAAACATTATAATTGTATGTTCTTTTGTTCATTCAAAAAATCTTAAAATTTGTTCTTTCTTAGACAGTTACATCGGTGTATAACTCTAAAAATTAAAGTTTCCGTTTTGAATAGAGAACAAGGCGCGCAACGCGCGCCATTTTTGGTTCTAGTAATAAATGATATAATAATTATTTTGTAGAAATTAAAAATATACGTTAATTTGAGAATTAAGAAATATAATTTCTGTTAAATTTAAAGTATATTTAATTACAAAAAATTACAATGTTAAAAATTTATTATTTAAAGATTTATTTAAATTAAAAGAAATAAAATTAATTCTGAGAGAAAAATGATTGACAGCTAAACAAAGGTATTGTTCTCGGAAAACGTAAGACACGTTGGAGACCAGAGAGAGAAAAAGTATACCTCTATCCTTACGTAGGAAATTTAAATATTATTGGTGAAAAGAAGATGACACGTAATGAATTTCCTTGAGTAGGGAGAAAGATAGCTTTGCGTAAAGGAAATGACAATGCTTAACCGGAAGTGAATAAGGGCCAATAATAGTAATAGAAACTTGTAGAAAATTTGGGAAGTTTCTATAGCGTCTGAAAAAGGGTATAAAAGCCGTGAAAACGAAGGCTTCGTACTCTTAGTCCAAAATCACATTGCTAGTGGTAAGTTGTTTCACGTTCACATTTTACACACAAAAATTATTCAGGAGTTTATGGCATTTGCAATTTACAACCTGATAATTTTAAATTATTACATATAACACACATACACTAACAAATCGTAAGAATTATTCAAGAATAAGTCGTTTTACAACTTATAACTTGTTAATTCAAAAATAATCTTCAAAGTCAAGCCCTGAAAAAGAAATTTGAGAAACTCGTTAAATTTTTTTAACTTTTAACCTCAGTTTTGATTCCTAAAGGGGTAACAAAAGCAAATTATAAGTATATTGCATATTCTTATGAGCTGCGTTCATATAGTAATAGGTTATATCGATGTGGCAGTTTGAAAGATTCAATAAATATTGATCCTAACCCACCAAAAATATTATTTACAATAGGTAATAATTAATTTACTTAATAGTATATTGTGCAACGAGTGGAGAACAAGGGCGATTTCTCGCTAGCTTGAAGTCTGCTGCTCGAGCGCAGCGAGAGCAGCAATCAAGCGAGCGAAAATCGCTGTTCGCCACGAATTGCACATATTACTTTGTCCAACAACTGAAAAACACTTTCTATTAATTTTTCATACTAATTATAATAATTTTATTCATTTATTGTCAGAACTTAACTCTCTAAATCTGAATTAGTAGAAAGTTACTAATGAAATGGTGAAAAGTCGTCTACTAAATGATTTAGTAATAATTCTACTAACAATTAGTAAAATTTTACTAATTGTTAGTAGAGCGTTACTAATTGATTAGTAGAATTCTACTAACAATTAGTAGAACTGTTTTATTAATAGTCGATAAAACAGTTTCACTAATTCATTTAGTAAAAAAGTGACTTTCAATTAGTAAAATTCTAATAAAACATTAGTAGAATTTTACTAAAATTTAGTAATATTCTACTAATTAAAAAGGTGAAAAGTCGTTCATGAAAACTACTAAAAATTAGTAAAATTTTACTAATTCTTAGTAGAATTCTAATAATTGAGATTTAGAGAGAACTTATTAATAATACAATTAATTTTTTAAAATTTTAATTTTTAGTTATAAATTACTTATTTAGGACAAAATTTAACAAAGTTAAAGCAAATTAGAATAGATTTTTATGATTTATTTATAGTGATATGGAACCACAATGACTCCATTTCCCCGAAGGCGTTGGACAAATTAATTATTTAGTTAATTTTTCAGAGAAATAAGTAGATTTTATTATATGAATTGTATAAATTTTGATCATTTTTCGATATAATAAATTTATCATATCCTAAATAAATCAAATTTGAGAAAAAATTTATAATTTTAAAGAATATTTATTTATTGATAGAATAGTTAATTTAGGGTTTAGGGTAAACTTGACCTTGTTTATTAGGCAGAATTTGTAAGAATTACAGACTAAAATTTTAATTAAATTTTTTTTATAGAATATATAAACGGACAATCTAACCGAAAAATTCTAGCGTGAAAATTCATACACAAGCTCAAGACTTTTGTTATTATTTATTTTATTATTATTTTATATATATTGAGTTAGGTCATATAGACATTGCAAACCAAATCTACAAAATTATTTTATAAACTATCAAAATAGTATCATATGAAAAGCTTTAATAATTAATATATTTTAATTATTATTTAAACTTTAATTTGTTATTAATTATATTTTTAAATAATTATCCTACGAATGAACGATGAAATTATCTGTTAGTAGTGGATAATTTAGAAAGAATAAAAAGCTGCATTACTGAATAATTATTGGAACAATTTTCTCTAATATAACACAGCCACACAAAAAAAAGTACCCGAGTTGGGGAATGAGACTACCCATTCCTTATTATTTTGATGTGCTGAACACGAATCTGAAGTCTGTTTTGCTCCATCAGGTCTCAGTTTTGACATAACCTCAAAAAAATGGCGGATTTTATGGGACAGACAAACTTTTTTAAATAACGAGGGATTTGCTTGAATCTTGTTACTCGGGGGTTTTTCGGGTCGCTGATTACGAATTTCAAGTCAGACTTTCAAAATTCCAATTGGCGGATCCAGTATGGCGGACAAATTTTTGAAGTTTTTTTTAGATTTTTACGAAACTTGGTATCTGGAGGTTTTTGGGGTCGCTGATTACGAATTTCAAGTCAGACTTTCAAAATGGCGGATCCAGTATGGCTGACAAATTTTTGAAAATTTTTTGGATTTTTACAAAACTTGGTATCTGGGGGTTTTTGGGGTCGCTGATTACGAATTTCATGTCAAATTTTTATAATTCAAAATGGCGGATCCAATATGGCTGACCAATATTTTAAAAATTGGTGGATTTTTGCGAAACTTGGTATCTGAAGGTTTTTGGGGTCGCTGATTACGAATCTAGGTCCAGATTTTAAAAATTAAAAGCGGCGGATTTAGTACAATGGTCAAAAATCTTTGTTTTTGCTTCCTCGTGAGGAAGCTTTGCAGTCGTTTAATTTACAAAATTTTTAAAAATCCTTTTGACAAATTTTCTTCTATATGGGACTATGTTATATAAGACCCTGAACAATTGTGCGGATGTATGTATGTGTGTGTGTGTGTGGAACCCGATTTTTGTGAACACGATAACTCGAAGAGGTTTTAACAAATTTGGCTAAAATTTTCCAGGTATATTTATCATAAAAATATCACGAACTGGATTGATAGACTTTAGAAAAATCTCAGAAAAAATTTTTTTTTTGACTTTTTTCTTAAAAAAATTTTTTTTAAGTTGGTTATTGAAGTTAATATATAATAAAATCTTATTCTTTGCATCAAGACGAATCGATTGGTATATAAAAAAAATTGTATGAGAATTTATAGAGTCAATCACAATTAAAGCTGAAAAATTAGCATTTTTCTCAAAAAATGAGTTCTTTCCGCAAAATTATGTTGCTGTATAAGAAAATCTTACTCACTTATTTCTAAAATTTTATTCTTTGCATCAAGACATATCGATTGGTATATATAAAGTATATATTGCATTTAAATTTATAAAATTAAAACCAATTACAGACACAAAATTTGCATTTTTAATAAAAATTCATTTTTTCTTAAGAATCATGTTGCTGTACAATAAAATGTTATTATTTATTGAAAAATAAATCTAAAATCTTATTCCTTGCATCAAGACGAATCGAATCGAAATCATTATAATAAATATAACAAATTTTTAAAATTAATTTTTAATTAGATTTAAAGACAACAACATGGAAAATATGTCAATACGTGACAATAAGTTAGTGGTTCCTCCACGAGGAAGCAAATTTTTTTGCTGATCGTATAGAGGAAGCAAAATGTTCATGTAATGAACATCTGGATTTACAACTTGTTACTTGTGTCTACATCCAGGGTACCTCCACGCGGTGACGGTGGCAACGGAGTTTGTTCGCTATCCGGCTAAGTCCCTGGATAATGGCTTTGATGCCGTCATGGCAGACACAGGTAGGAAACGTGTTACGATGCAGGGACTCGGAACCCCAGTATCGGCGGTTGAGAGTGAGAAAGCAGGCTCTCAGGCGTCGTCATCCAGCAACTGCAGCTCTACATTGGTTGGTGACTTGGCTGATGTAAAGTATGATGCTACAAGAAAAGAACCTGATATTGTCTTAAACCTTCACAATTGTAGCAAAAATAGAGACTTGTTTTGTTACGTTTGCAGTAAATTTGAGGTAAGGTCTTTGCGACATAGAATTGAGGAAGAAGTGCGTGAAATACATAATGATGTTTTTGGTTGTTATATCGATCAAGATTCTAATTGGGTTCCGCACATTATTTGCAATAGTTGCTTATTATTTGCAATAGCTTAAAAGGGACATACGAAGAACAGACAGAAAAAGAAAGCGAAATCCTTTGCATAGGTCATTTAAAGAAAAAAGAACACGTTACAGCGGCAAAAAAGGGTAACTAAGAGAGGAAGGATAAATTTTATTTAATCTAAAATAAGAAACAGCCATTATAAGAGCTACATGATGTACAAAATCCGCCCGTGCAACCTCCTCGTGGTGTACATCGCGTAATGCTAATGCCGACGGTATATATCTCAACAGCGACCCCAAAAACCCCCAGATACCAAGTTTCGTAAAAATCCAAAAAAATTTCAAAAATTTGTCCGCCACACTGGATCCGCCATTTTGAATTTTGAAAGTCTGACTTGAAATTCGTAATCAGCGACCCCAAAAACCGCCGAGTAACAAGATTCAAGCAAATCCCTCGTTATTTAAAAAAGTTTGTCTGTCACATAAAATCCGCCATGTTTTTTGAGGTTATGTCAAAACTGAGACCTGATGGAGCAAAACAGACTTCAGATTCGTGTTCAGCGCATCAAAATACATAAGGAATGGGTAGTCTCATTCCCCAACTCGGGTACTTTTTTTTGTGTGGCTGTGTAATTCATTTATAAATTTAATGTAAGGGAGACCGGGGCTAAACCGGACAAGTCAAATATTTCCGAAACCGTGAAGAATTTCAAATCATGTAAATAACCTATGAACGCGCAATTTCGTGATGCATATGCTGCATGAGGTTTTTGGGACGTGACATTTTTCTTGTAATAATAGTTGCCGTTAATATATGAAAATGTCATTTTTTGAGGTACAAGTAAAAAAAAAATTTCTCATTATTTTTTGGGTTTTTATCGTTAAAGTTAAAATGCAAATATAATACTGCAATTTTTTTTTAAGCTCAAGGTGTACTGAGTTTAGTAAAAAAAAAGTTTAATGGAAAACGTTAAGAAGAAAAAATATATTGCAGGTCAAATATAAGATGACGGTGTGGGGCTGAATCGGACATCGTGGTAAAAAACAACCAAATCTTTGAATACTTTAATTTATTTTATACTAATTAACTATTTTATATTACATTCTTTGCATAGAACCATTTTATAAATAAATAAATAATTTATATTAAAACTCGAATTCGCAAGCGAGTTGCTACAAACAGACAAGCCTGAAACCTGTAATTCATTTAATATTATAATTATTACCGATTTTACATATTATATTATATTCTTTGTATAGAAGTATCTGCAAATAAATAAAAGAAGAATTGATTTGACTTTTCTACAAAAAAAACGAAAATTTGTGTCTCATTCTTTAATTAATTAGCCGTGTCCGATTTAGCCCCATGGGGTGTCCGGTTTAGTCCCACCAATTTTCGTATTTTCGTTTTCGAGGTAGTCACCTTCGAAGCAATATATCTCCAAAGCTACTGTAGTTTTTTAAAATCGAACAAGTGCGATTTGTAGGTGAAGGTACAAGCTTCAAAACAGTATATTACTCTTTAGCAAAAAATATGTTTTTGTATGAGTTTTCTGGTCAAAGACCAAATCCGTCCGGCTTAGCCCCGGTCTCCCCTATTGTCAAAATATAATCTTATCAGTTGATACAGTTTGACGCGTGCCTCATTGTTAGAGGATCTTTCAATTTTGAAAACAATGTCCCTTTAAATTTAGACAAAGACATTCTTTCTATTCATATTACATAATTATGAGAAATATTTAATACACATGTATAAGATATTTCTCACGTTAGAAACACGTGGGTTTTCAGCAGTTTACCGTATAGTAAACTTTTAAATCAAAATAAAGGAAAAATATATAGATATATACTTCCCTCGGTCTGTTAACCAATACACGTATATGTTTCAATAATTTATTCCTAGATATTGCTATTCGTCAAAATTAACTGATAATACACACAAGTATAGATTAAAAAATTCACTATTGCTGTTCACTATTCTTTAATAATTAAAAAATAATATTATATATTATAATATTTATTTTATTTTGAATTAATTTTGAAACACTTATTTTATATATAAAAACTGTAAAAACAAGAAGACATTAACGCGCGGATGTAGTTCCTCTTGAAAATGCTGTAAAGCAACTGACGCTAAAATGACCTTTTTGACAAAAACTTCTAAGAAATTGTGTAAAATTTTCTAAACATTTCTTCATTCGAAAAGTTTAACAAAGTTTTAGTCTAAATAAACATATTATAAAAAAATCAGACAGAGAAGCAGGCCCAACGCGCCTACATCATAGGGTTTCGTGGCCTAAAATGACAAAAATAATTTATTTAGAATTTTTTTTAATTAATTGTTTAAAAATTTTAATGAAGTAATTGGTTCTTTTAGTACTTTCGAGTATTTTCATGTCGCATATGTTTTCAATGAAAATATGGAATAGGAGTGATTTAAAATATATTATCAAAAAGTATAACTTTAACATATTAAAAATTTAATAATTTATTTTTATCAATGTACAAAAATTGTAGAACTAAGTAAATTACCCATTACCATTACCCTAACAACAGTTGTTATGACAACCATTACTATAGTAACGGTTGACATGGCAACAGTTGTAATGGCAAACATTAACATTGCAACGGCTGTTATGACAACCATTACCTTAGCAACGGTTGCCATGGGAACAGCTGTTATGACAACCATTACCATAGCAACCGTTGTTATGGCAAACATTAACATAGCAACGGTTGCGATGACAACGGTTGTTAAGACGTAAGACTTAAGACCTTCTTATACCGAAGTTGCCATGGCAACGGTTGTTAAGACGTAAGACTTAGAACTTAAGACCATCTTATACCGAAGTTAAGTCTTAAGTCTTAGGACATAAGAACTTCTTATACCGAATTCTCGGTATAAGACTTAAAACTTAAGACTTAAGACTGGATAGTTAAGACTTAAGACGTAAAAACTACGGACGAACACCGAAGTCTCGCTATAAGGGTTTTGGCCCTTGGCCACGAAACCCTAAAAACTAAAAAAACTAAAAACTGATCGTTTGTTCTGTTGATAGTTTTAAGTTGTGATTTGATTTATTTTTCTCCTTATTTTAGAAGGTAAGTGTACTATTATTTTAGCGACTTTTTCTTATCATTTGTTTTGTTTCTGATTTTAAGGTCCAAATGTCACTTTTTTTGACAGCTTTGAGAATTCAAATTGACAAGTTTTGAAAATTTTTGAACCTTGCGGTAATTCAGGATACTTATCACTTAAACTATGAGAAACAGAATACAAACTTGTTTTTGTAAGGTCCCTGACGGATGGTGTTGACTGAATGTGCGCTTATAAAGTGCACATTCGGTGCACATTTGTGTAATGTGAAAATAATGAAGAAAAATGATGAAAAATGTTGAAATAAACATTTTTAATGAATAAATAAACATATATAGAGTAAATAAAAAAAACATTTATGATAAATATTGTTGAATCTAATTAATTATTAATAAATGAAGTGTGTAATGTTTGAGAGTGAGTCAAACAGTGCATGCCATTTATTTTTTTTCTTAGTGAATAAATGCTTATAACATGAAAAAAGTTTTTGAAATATATGAAGAAATATTTAAACTATTATATGTATATTTTACCTTGTATTGGTAATTGTTATTTATTTAAGAAAAATATTTTCTTATAAAATGTGTACTTTCTAGTGAGAAATCTAGTAACATTTGTTTTTCTATGAACCGGAAGCTTGTGAATATTTGTATGTTTAAAGGTGCTATCACACTTTGCTGTCGAAATCCAGTTCACAGCTTGTTAAAAAGGTGTATCTACAATAACCTGCAATGCATTTGTTTTCTTTGATACAAAATAATTTCACATTTTTATTATAAGTTTCATTAAATTATTAAATGTAATATAAATTATCATAAATTTAAATGCAGGAAAATACTTATTCTTTTTTTCGCACGTGCCTCAAGCATTTTTGACTTATTTATTCGGATTATTAAAAGTTGTTTTTAAATTTGACAAGTAAACATAACCTATTATATTTACATTATTATTATTATCCGCGAAATAAATTCTTTTTGTCCACGTCTGAAGTTTGACATCTGTTTTGTTTTTTTTTCTTCATATTAGAAAATACGGATGTATTTTTTATGATTTATAATAAAATAATATTTTAAATTAGTTAATTTAAATAAATTATTGCTAACAAATAAATGTTATTTTTTGTACGCTTTTTCATAACAAATTTTCTTGGATGATCGAAAATATGCAATTTTTTTTTGCTTCTTATTTAATTTTTAGAAAATAAAGGAAAAAATTCGACTTAAAAAAATGTTCTGTTACATTTCTTTACGAATTTCTTTCATTGTAAAATTATTTAAAAACAATAATTTCTTTTTTAAATATTTAATTATTATTTTTCCACTGGAATGAAGGTGTCAAAAATATGTCAAATTCAAACTTTTTTGAAATTAAACAACTTATTACAAAATTATTATTATCATTTTATGTTAATAATATTGCTACTGTAATTTTTTAAAAATCAATTTAAACGAAAATTCTTCTCTAAATAAAGTGTTTTTAATAATTTTTCAAAAAGTTCTTTAAGAATAGTTTTTAAATATACATTTGTTTAAAATTCAATTTTACTAAATTCTTCAATTAAATACACTGTATGAAAAATGTTCTCAAAAATATTTATGAAGCAAATTTCACAAATTATTCAGAATTAAAAATTAAATTCAACTTTTTCAAAAACATTAATTCTTCAAAATTGCCAGTTAAAAGTATAGAAAATTCAAATTTGAAATCTTTTTAAAATTATTCAATTATTTTTAAATTCATAAGTAAACAACAAACAATTTTAAACAAATTTTTAGAAAATTGAATTATTTTGCCGAATTCGAATTAAATTTTAAGGAATTTACATAACATTTTTTGTAAAATTTGGTTAAAATTCTACTAAAAATTATTAAAATTCTGCGATGATCTTTATTATTTATGATAATCTTTTAATTCATTTATAAAAATAATTGAATTCATAAGAAAAATTATTATTAATGAAATTAATTGAATTAATGAGAAGAAGTTTTTAAAAAATTTGTTAATAATTGAATTCCTGTGCAACTTTTATTACTTATGAAACAAATTTGTAAATGTTTGAGTACTATTTTATTTAATAATTGAATGATTTTAGAAAATTTATTAAAATAGTAATAAATAATTGAATTTAATTTTTAGTTTGAACATCATTGAACTTTTGTAAAAAGAATTTTATTACTTTTCAAAATAAATTAATTTCTGTAATCATTTGTAGCTTTTTCAAAATTCAATTCTTTAAAATGTTTTCAACTAATATTTATATATAAAATTATTATTTTTAATAATTAATTTAATATATATTGACAACTTTAACTAATTTGTAGATGAATTTAAATTATTATAACGGTTTGCAAAATTGTAAGTTAAAATTTTTTTTTAATTCATTAAAAATTTTAATTTAAAAAAATTTTTAATTAAACACTTTTGAAATTTATATTTCTGTTAAAATTTTTAACTCAATTTTTTTAAAAGTCAATTAATATTGAAACATTTAGGCTGGAGTCCCACGGTAGCGTTTTGTAACTAGGCCATGAGTGTGAGAGAGATACACATATATGTTTACTCTGTTTGCACTCATAGCCTAGTTACAAAACGCAACGCAAAACGCTGACATGGGACTCCAGCTTTAGGCCTAAGCAGAACTACTTAATGTCGTTTGCGAATGTCGTTCGCGAATGCAAAGCATGATTTAGAAAAGGACAGATATATATTTGTGTATTTTTCTATCTCATGTGCCTCGTTCGCGAACAACTTTGGGAGCGTTCAAGTTGCTTCTACAACAACTTTTTTTCCATCGATATGAGCGAGAAAACGTTGCGCGCGCAACTTTTTTGCATGGTTATAACAGTGCATTTTGTTCTTGTCGATGAAAGAAAAGTTGTTGTAGAAGCAGCCTCAGACCTCCGCATGCAAAACTTTTGCATGCAGGATGCGGTAGTAGCGTTCAAGAGTGAAAGAGATAGGATAATTTCCTATCTCTTGAATGTTACCATAGCAACCTGCATGCATAAGGGTGTGCTTTGCACTGCATTTTCTGCTCTACATGGGACTTTACCCTAAGGGTACAGTCACACGATCTAATGCATCTGCATGATGCATGCATGCAGAAACATTTGACCGTTCACACCTCATTTTTCGCTTTCGGAAAATCAGATTTCTAGCGGGATATTTAAAATTGATTAAAATTTTAAATATCCCGCTAGAAATCTGATTTTCCGAAAACGCTACCGTGGGACTCCAGCCTAAATGTTTCAATATTAATTGACTTTTAAAAAAATTGAGTTAAAAATTTTAACAGAAATATAAATTTCAAAAGTGTTTAATTAAAAATTTTTTTAAATTAAAATTTTTAATGAATTAAAAAAAAATTTTAACTTACAATTTTGCAAACCGTTATAATAATTTAAATTCTTCTACAAATTAGTTAAAGTTGTCAATATATATTAAATTAATTATTAAAAATAATAATTTTATATATAAATATTAGTTGAAAACATTTTAAAGAATTGAATTTTGAAAAAGCTACAAATGATTACAGAAATTAATTTATTTTGAAAAGTAATAAAATTCTTTTTACAAAAGTTCAATGATGTGCAAACTAAAAATTAAATTCAATTATTTATTACTATTTTAATAAATTTTCTAAAATCATTCAATTATTAAATAAAATAGTACTCAAACATTTACAAATTTGTTTCATAAGTAATAAAAGTTGCACAGGAATTCAATTATTAACAAATTTTTTAAAAACTTCTTCTCATTAATTCAATTAATTTCATTAATAATAATTTTTCTTATGAATTCAATTATTTTTATAAATGAATTAAAAGATTATCATAAATAATAAAGATCATCGCGGAATTTTAATAATTTTTAGTAGAATTTTAACCAAATTTTACAAAAAATGTTATGTAAATTCCTTAAAATTTAATTCGAATTCGGCAAAATAATTCAATTTTCTAAAAATTTGTTTAAAATTGTTTGTTGTTTACTTATGAATTTAAAAATAATTGAATAATTTTAAAAAGATTTCAAATTTGAATTTTCTATACTTTTAACTGGCAATTTTGAAGAATTAATGTTTTTGAAAAAGTTGAATTTAATTTTTAATTCTGAATAATTTGTGAAATTTGCTTCATAAATATTTTTGAGAACATTTTTCATACAGTGTATTTAATTGAAGAATTTAGTAAAATTGAATTTTAAACAAATGTATATTTAAAAACTATTCTTAAAGAACTTTTTGAAAAATTATTAAAAACACTTTATTTAGAGAAGAATTTTCGTTTAAATTGATTTTTAAAAAATTACAGTAGCAATATTATTAACATAAAATGATAATAATAATTTTGTAATAAGTTGTTTAATTTCAAAAAAGTTTGAATTTGATATATTTTTGACACCTTCATTCCAGTGGAAAAATAATAATTAAATATTTAAAAAAGAAATTATTGTTTTTAAATAATTTTACAATGAAAGAAATTCGTAAAGAAATGTAACAGAACATTTTTTTAAGTCGAATTTTTTCCTTTATTTTCTAAAAATTAAATAAGAAGCAAAAAAAAATTGCATATTTTCGATCATCCAAGAAAATTTGTTATGAAAAAGCGTACAAAAAATAACATTTATTTGTTAGCAATAATTTATTTAAATTAACTAATTTAAAATATTATTTTATTATAAATCATAAAAAATACATCCGTATTTTCTAATATGAAGAAAAAAAAACAAAACAGATGTCAAACTTTAGACGTGGACAAAAAGAATTTATTTCGCGGATAATAATAATAATGTAAATATAATAGGTTATGTTTACTTGTCAAATTTAAAAACAACTTTTAATAATCCGAATAAATAAGTCAAAAATGCTTGAGGCACGTGCGAAAAAAAGAATAAGTATTTTCCTGCATTTAAATTTATGATAATTTATATTACATTTAATAATTTAATGAAACTTATAATAAAAATGTGAAATTATTTTGTATCAAAGAAAACAAATGCATTGCAGGTTATTGTAGATACACCTTTTTAACAAGCTGTGAACTGGATTTCGACAGCAAAGTGTGATAGCACCTTTAAACATACAAATATTCACAAGCTTCCGGTTCATAGAAAAACAAATGTTACTAGATTTCTCACTAGAAAGTACACATTTTATAAGAAAATATTTTTCTTAAATAAATAACAATTACCAATACAAGGTAAAATATACATATAATAGTTTAAATATTTCTTCATATATTTCAAAAACTTTTTTCATGTTATAAGCATTTATTCACTAAGAAAAAAAATAAATGGCATGCACTGTTTGACTCACTCTCAAACATTACACACTTCATTTATTAATAATTAATTAGATTCAACAATATTTATCATAAATGTTTTTTTTATTTACTCTATATATGTTTATTTATTCATTAAAAATGTTTATTTCAACATTTTTCATCATTTTTCTTCATTATTTTCACATTACACAAATGTGCACCGAATGTGCACTTTATAAGCGCACATTCAGTCAACACCATCCGTCAGGGGTGTTTCTCTTTTTTAAATGGATTTATACACTTATGTCTAAACTCTTTTTCTTCCCAATCCATTATTACCTTTCGTTTCAAATCAAATGATTAAAAGAAGTAAAACCAAACCTTAAAACTGAAAACAAAACAAACGATATGAAATCAAATATATATAAAAAACAATGAATTTTTGTAATATGCAGGAACATAAAAGTCTTAGCAATAAATGAATTTCTATAATAGTTTTTAAATGGAATACTCAATTTGCTTATAATCCTGTATAAGCATTAAAAATATGCACACCTAACGACACGCCGTAAATGGCTGCGCAGCACATTGCGTCTTGGCGGCGCGACGATTTGATGCGCAATATTCAAAAATTCATTTCTCAATAACAAAAAAACGGTTTTCTGTAAAGTAAGTATTTCATTGGAAAAAATCTCAGTTTTCATTTAAAAATTTAAAAAATTACAAAAATGTATCTAAAAATGAGAAAAGTGAAAAAACATTTTTATTTTTTCTAAATTCGTGTCAAAAAACATTTTTATTTTACACGGTTAAAATGCTTATTAAACATTACACAGCCACACAAAAAAATTTGTTTGGTTTGACCTCTCACTATGTGTACCTTACGTTTTCGGGGTCGCTGAATCCGAATCCAAAGTCCATTTAACCCCTTCAGATCAGGGTTTTTTATAACCTCAGAAAACCAACATGACGAACTCCTTTTAAAAAAAATCATCGGATTCGCTTGAAAATGGTGGATCCAATATGGCGGAGAAAATTTTTGAAAATTTGTCGTAGTCACTTAAAACTTGTCACTCGGAAGTTTTTTGGGCCGCTGATTACGAATATGATATAAGTTTTTAAAAATTCAAAATGGCGTATCCAATATGGCGGACAAAATTTTTGAAAATTTGTCGTAGTCACTTAAAATTCGTTACTCGGGAGTTTTTGGGGTCGCTGATTACGAATCTGATGTCAGTTTTTAAACATTCAAAATGACGGATCCAATATGTGGGACAAAGTTTTAAAAATTTATTGGATTAGCGAGAAGTTCATTACTCGAGGAATGCTGGTATCTCTGATTAGAAATCTAATGTCTATTTTTCAAAATTCAAAAAGACGGTTCAATTTAGAGTTTGAATTTTAAAGAGTTTTACGTTCTTTAGCCATCATAATATTATGATGTTTCCGACTCTATCCGCGAGGAGATAAACGTGAAATGAAGAGTCTCATTTTTTGTATTTTAATTTTTTTAATAATCTTTATGATTATCATGCCACCTTATCCAACAAAAAACTTTTTGAAATATTTACAGAACTGCAATGCCTCAACAGACTTTTTACAATTAAAAAGAAACATACAATGCTCTTAAAGTAATGATTAAACTCCATAAAACCCAGCACAAGTTCACAAAATTTTAGAAACATTTCGTAAAAAAATAAATATTTAACCTTTTTGTAAAGTGCTGAATTCATTAAGAATATGATTAAATTTTACGAACGATATTTATTGCGGGACAGAAGCTGAAAATAATAATGTATTGAGTAATTCTGCTTTTAGAAGAAGCATTGCACTAAAAATAATAGGACGTTTACTACTGTTGACTGCTCCCATACCCGTGGGGTGACCGGGTGCAGAATAGGTCCCCTGTGACCGGCTACAGGTCGTAAGAGGCGATCATATGAGGCTCAGAGTGGCGCCACTGCTTGCGGTTAGTACTCGGTTCGTCCCAGGCTTTCTTATAGAGCAGTGGCATACGATGATGATGGGCAGTGCCGTGGCGGCCCGGCAAGTCTAATTATAGACCGTCGACCTCACTTGCCGAAGCAAGGGTGGTAAGACTCTTAATCGGTACTCATACCAGAGTACAAACGGTACCATGGGGACCGGTCCGAGCCCCGGGGGACTTGCCGAAAGGCTTGTTTCTTTCCGATCATTGGGTTGGCCTCGTGTGGGCAGTGGTTATAGCCTACATCGCTTGAGGCTAGGTGCGCTATGAACGGACCAGAGCTTCGCAAAAACAGAGTAATGGACCTAGTAACTAGCGCTTCGACATGTGAGTTGTGGTGCCAACTCGGGTGGTTACCTGCAGAGCAACCAGAGATTGGAAAGGTCTCGACCTTCACCGAAGGGCCGCAAATGTTCTTACCAACTTTGCGGATATCGGCAGATGGTCACTTGTTGACCATCGCCGTTGGAGAGCGTAATCTCTCCCAGTTACGCTCGTATGCGAGCCATGTGGTTATACCAGTATTGGGAGGTGCTGCACGTATACTCCACCTAGGCGCTGTTGACTGCTCCCAAACAATTGCTTAATTATCACATCTTTTATGATAATCTCGTTTGTACCCTTTACGAATTTTAAGTGACTACGAAGAATTTCAAAAATTTTGTCCGCCATATTGGATTCGCGGTTTCCAATTTTTAAAATCCGACCTCAGATTCGTAATCACCGACGCCAAAAACCCCCGAGTAACGAGTTTTAAGTGATTACGACAAATTTTTAAAACTTTGTCCCACATATTGGATCCGTCATTTTAAATGTTTAAAAACTGACATCAGATTCGTAATCAGCGACCCCAAAAACTCCCGAGTAACGAATATTAAGTGACTACGACAAATTTTCAAAAATTTTGTCCGCCATATTGGATCCGCCATTTTGAATTTTTAAAAACTGACATCAGATACGTAATCACCGACCCCAAAAACCCCCTAGTGACGAATTTTAAGTGACTACGACAAATTTTCAAAAATTTTATCCGCCATATTGGATCTGCCATTTTGAATTTTTAAAAACTGACATCAGATTCGTAATCAGCGACCCCAAAAACATTTAGATAATAAGTATCAAAGAAAATAAAATTTTTTTTTGTTTTTGGAAAATAAAATTATATTATTATTTGAAAAAATTCCTTCCACCGCTATTTTAAAACCGCCATCTTGAAATTTTATAAACGCGTTTCATATTAGTAAAGCTTGGGTATTGTGGACGGGATATTTTTAGGTGAGCAGCTTGTATATTAACTTTTAGTCTATGAAAAAATTTTTTTTTTACAAAAAACTTTTAAAATTTCGTGTTTTTGTGTAAAAAAATGGCCACAACTTTTTTAAACTTAGTTTCTTTGCAATTTCAATAACGAATTCTGAAAGAGGGCAAGAAAATACTTAAGGAATAGCGCCTGACAAATTTTTATCATACGTAAATACAGAGAACCACGATCTTGAATCTTGGATAAAAAATCTGTACTTCCCGTCCTTAAAGGGTTAAAAAAAAGCTTTAGGGGAAACTGGGGTAAACCCACTTACTTTTTTCAAAACATTAAAATTCTAGGAAATTATTTTTAAATCCAAGTTAATTTATATAATTTAAAAGTTTATGGTTTCTACTAACAAAATAAAAAAGAATTTTTGATTTATCTTTCTTAGTTTTACTCAGGAAAAATTTTTAATATACATATACCAAATTTGAAAATCACAATTTTCCAGGGTAAATCCGCTCACCCCTCGGGGTAAACCCGATCACTTGAATTTTAAGAATTTAAGGTAATCTTGACAGTTTTATTTTGTATATATTAAATTTCTCCTTATTTCTGTCTTCAGTATGATTTATTAATGATAAATTATGAGTTCTATAAACAATAAATATTGGTTTATGAAATAACTAGCTGTCGTACCCGTCTTCGACGAGTTTTAGTTTTTTCAAATACATTTAATAGTGTGTCTACCAGTCTCCAAAAATGCGAAATAGTGAGGAATTTAATTTGACCGGAGATATAATAATTAGCTACAATCAACTATTTTATTAGAAAAATATCACTATTTTAAATCAGTGATTGACTTTTTATTATCAAATAATTTTTTTTGCTTCCTCGTGAGGAAGCTTTGTAGTCGTTTAATTTACAAAATTTTTAAAAATCCTTTTGACAAATTTTCTTCTATATGGGACTATGTTATATAAGGCCCTGAACAATTGTCCGGATGTATGTATGTGTGTGTGTGTGTGGATCCCGATTTTTATGAACACGATAACTCGAAGAGGTTTTAACGAATTTGGCTAAAATTTTCCAGGTATATTTATCATTAAAATATCACGAACTGGATTGATAGACTTTAGAAAATTCTCAGAAAAAAATTTTTTTGACTTTTTTCTTAAAAAAAATTTTTTTAAGTTGGTTATTGAAGTTAATATATAATAAAATCTTATTCTTTGCATCAAGACGAATCGATTGGTATATAAAAAAAATTGTATGAGAATTTATAGAGTTAATCACAATTAAAGCTGAAAAATTAGCATTTTTCTCAAAAAATGAGTTCTTTCCGCAAAATTATGTTGCTGTATAAGAAAATCTTACTCACTTATTTCTAAAATTTTATTCTTTGCATCAAGACATATCGATTGGTATATATAAAGTATATATTGCATTTAAATTTATAAAATTAAAACCAATTACAGACACAAAATTTGCATTTTTAATAAAAATTCATTTTTTCTTAAGAATCATGTTGCTGTACAATAAAATGTTATTATTTATTGAAAAATAAATCTAAAATCTTATTCCTTGCATCAAGACGAATCGAATCGAAATCATTATAATAAATATAACAAATTTTTAAAATTAATTTTTAATTAGATTTGAAGACAACAACATGGAAAATATGTCAATACGTGACAATAAGTTAGTGCTTCCTCCACGAGGAAGCAAATTTTTTTGCTGATCGTATAGAGGAAGCAAAATGTTCATGTAATGAACATCTGGATTTACAACTTGTTTACTTATAAGTTAATGCAAATTTTTCACTGATTTTCGACTAACTAATTCGACTAAAAAGTCGAATTCGAACTAATTGTATCATCACTACTAAAATCTAAAATAAGACCTATATTGCATAAGCTGAATTCACAGTTTTTTCCGATTAAATTAAATTCCTGCATATTTTCCGTTTTTTCCAGTTGGTAGAACCCCTGTTAAAAGAATTAGTAAAAACAAAAAACTATCAAAGAGTATTTTCATTAAATATGTAAATTTTTGTAGCCATTTGAAATTTTATTTATCCTTTATACTTATCAAGAAAATTTAGATTTCATAAAAAAATACACCTAAAAAATATACCTAAAATTTTTAAGGTTATTTCTGGAATCGTTGATGTCAATAACAACTATTTATGCTAAAATTTTAAAGTTTGAAGCAATGTACAGACAGACATCCAATTTTATTAATAAGGTGTAACGATAATAATCGTTTTCTCTCTTTTGGGGTTAATCGTTGCCACTTCCCGAATGCCTAAATTTAATAATTATTATTAATTTTATTATTAACACTTCGCGCGCAATTCCAAATTGCGCGAAGTACCAATCTTGGCCACCAGGCGCCGCGCGCGTCGCTGCAAGAGCAGACGACAAAAGCACATGGCTGTGCAACCGGTGCCACGCATCGGCAGATTGGTGCGAACCTCGTTTTTGAAATGAGCCGCTGCGCTCACTTTTTGTAAAACCCTATTGTTAAGTAAAATAAAGACTGTGTTAACTTTCACATCAGTGCGTATTATTTACTAATTATCTGGATTAATTCATCGTCTGTTCAGCGCCTAGCAGTGTCCGAGATACGAGAAACACTGGTAAGTTCGTCTTTTCTCTCCTCTTTTCTTGGCTTCGCTCATGAAGGAAAAGCGTCTTCCCAGCATTTCCACCTTTCAAGGATTTTTGGTCAGTAAGTTGTGCCCTCCGAATTAAGTCGAACCCTAATTCTATTAAAATATTAAATTCTTAATTTTGGTGGCCACAAAGGATAAGTATAAGTTTCATGAATTACAACTGTGAATTTAAAAAATATTTTATTAAGAGAAAATTAAAATGTAGTTACAATTTCAGATGTAACAAGTTATATATTTTATTATTAATAAAATATAACAAATGAAATTCAAAATTTTTAATTTTAAAATAAACAATGATAAAACGTGAGCTAAACGAAGACAACAAACTTAGATTTATGTTTTTTTAGCCGAAAAAGACAGTGACAAATTTTGATTATTTGTTTGCGTTATTTGTTATAACCGTTATAACCTAATAATCACTAATAATGACTGATATAGACATGATTCTGCTCAATGTTGCTAACAAGTATTGATAGTTCGGCGCCATCTATTGAAAAAAATCGCCACAAATCGCGAAATGCGGGACATTTAAAATGTTAAATATTCAACTAATTACCTAATAATTCATTAATATTGTTAGGAAATGAATATTATTTATTTTTTAATAAATATTTTTAATATTAAAAATTTTAAGATCGCAAAAAAACGCAAATACTGTTAATACTGATTCGGCTTCCTACACAAACAAAACAAACAAAACTACGTATATTTCGAAAAAGGACTTCCAATAGCATCAAAAAAATTTGTCGAATAAATTAAGTCTCAAAAATAATAATCGAAAATCTTAAAAATCCGAAGATCATTTTTTTACACTTCTAAAAACAATTGACCGCCTCAAATTCTATGACGAATTCATGGAACTTAACGAAAGTTAGTTAATATTAGTTGTATGTTAAGTACTATTCTCAGTACAAATATCTCCATCTTGAGTTGAGTTTATAGCGGAAAATCGCTAGTAATAAACATTACAATTTTAGATTATTTTGAATACGTTTTCTTTGTCAGAAGTATTATTTACAAAATTTAAAAAGAAATAGTTTGTAATTTACAAACTACGTGTAAAAACAAAGATTTTCATAATAAAAACACCCAATTTGATCAATCTTTGACCGAGTATTCTCTTGAATTGCTTTATAAAATTTTTTTTAATGAAGAAGAAATACCAAGAATATCCAAAATTAATTTGATTATGAAATATCCCAGGCGCGAAAGACCAATGCTGACGTTGGGTTGAAGCTTGATTGAGCCTCGAGCGCCCAGCGTGGGTAACCCAGAGTTGAAGCAGTCTTTAAAACACTGTCACTCAATGTTGATTCAATATTGGAGACCAATGTTCGTCCCATGCTTGATTCAAGACTCGTTCAATCTTCGTGTGTGAAGCTTGAATATCCAATCTTTATTCAAGCTTGAATCAAGCATGATACAATATTCAGTTTATTTATTACCGTATGCACTGAACAATATATTGTTCATGAATCATTTTTAAATAATATAAAAAAATTATCTAAATTAATAAATAATTATGAAATATTAAAAAATTTCTAAATATTTACATCTAATATATTAAATGTAAATATTAATAAATAATTAAATAATTTAGATAAAAAATTATCTAAATTAATAAATAATTATTAAATATCAAATAATTTATTAATATTAATATATTTATATTTATTTACTAATATTTAGAAATTATTGAAAGATAAAAAATAAATATTAATAAATAATTATTTAATATTTAATAATTATTTATTAATTTTGATAATTTTTTATATTATTTAAAAATTATTATTATTATTAAATACTATAATAATTATAAAATAATATAATATAATAAGTATTATTTTTAATTATTATTATTATTTAAAATAATAATATTATAAATTTAAAAAAATATTTTTTTATCACACTACGCAATCAGCACATATGCTTGCCACAAACTTGCATTAAGCTTGCCGTGCAAGGTGTGCAAGCTTACAGAGCAAGCTCGTGACAAGTTTGTGACAAGTAACAAAATGTCCTATTGCTGCAAGCTTACACAGCAATCTTGCTACAAGATTATGATAAGAGCTTGCTGCAAGCATGTGAGGCAAGTTTTCGACAAGCTTATTTGGCAAACTTGCTACAAGCTTGCCAGATAAACTTGCTACAAAGTTGCTGCAAGCTGCCGGATAAATTAAAAAACTTGACACGATGCGCAGTTGAATTCTATGGCATTTACGGCTGCGCAGTAAATTTCTATGACACCTGGATATATTGTTGAGTGTATATTTTGAAATTTATAAGAAAATATCCAGAAAAAATTAAAATTGATTCAATTAAATTGTATATACTTGTGCAGCAAGCTTGCAATAAGCTTACTGCAAATTTACACTAGAAACTTGTTGCAAGTTTGCCAAATAAGCTTGTCGAAAACTTGCCTCACAAGCTTGCAGCAAGCTTATATCATAATCTTGTAGCAAGATTGCAGTGCAAGCTTACAGCAATAGGACATTTTGTTACTTGCCACAAACTTGTCACGAGCTTGCTCTGTAAGCTTGCACACCTTGCACGGCAAGCTTAATGCAAGTTTGTGGCAAGCATATGTGCTGATTGGGTAGATCTTTGAATTAAAATCAGAATCATAAAAGTGTTACATTAAATACAAACAAAGAATTTACTAATTAACGCAATTACTTTTTTATTGTAAACCAAATGAAATAGAAGCAAACATATCTTAAAATTTTCCTAAAATAAAAAAGAAAACGAGTCAATAAAAAAAAGTTTGCCTTTTTCTGAAAGAATTATTTCAAAAGTTACACAAAAAACGAATATACTTAAATTGTATAAAGGATGTCAAGGGACGACAGCGCTTAAAAAGGTGTAGAAAAACAAAGCGTTTTTTTTTTTTTAATGAACACTGTATATATATATATATATATATATATATATATATATATATATATATATATATATATATATATATATATATATATATATATATATATCATATACACTCTTTTACTATCATTTTTAGGGTTCCGTACGCCGGTAGGAACCCTATTGGAACGGTTACAAAAATGACCATGTACTCCCCCTAGCGCTCACAGTTTTTCATCTAGAGAGCTAAAAATTGGTACACTTATGTATTTTCACGCGTAGATTACAGGAAAAATATAGCGAACGTGATTGGGATTGATCTTCATAGAGTTTTCAACGAAAAACATAAAATTTTGGCCATTTTTCGCAAAAAAGGCATGTACCCCCCCTAACGCTCACAGTTTTTTATCTAGAAAGTTGAAAATTGGTATGCATATGTATTTTCAAAAGTTTATGGAAAAAATATAGTGAAAATGATTAGAATTTATCTTCCTTACGTTTTGAGCAAAAACATAAACTTTTTTTCAATTTTTGATAATAATTATACATATGCTAGTTCTCTCAATTCTTAACCTAGTGGACTGGCGTTATACATTTTTGTTTATTGATTTGTGTAGATTCCAACAAACATACAGAAAAAATTATTGGAATTCATCTTCATTTTTTTTGCGAAAAACTAAAAAAAAATTTCTTTTAAAAAAAGTGTGTACCCCCCCTTGGTTTTCACAATTCTTTGCCTATTGGACTGCTTTTTTTATTTTATGTATTTCCATTTGTAGATTTCAAGAAAAATATAGCGAACATGATTAGATTTGATCTTCAAATTTTTTTAGCGAAAAACTCAAATTTTTTTGTAAGAAAATAATTAGAAGTTTTTATGGAGGGTACGGAACCCTCGGTTTTAGTACGAGTTCTACTCGCACTTGTCCGGTTTTTTTGTTTCATTAGAATTCTTCTTGCACTTCTGTAAAATAGTATTAGAAAAACAATATTAGAGAGTAAATTAACATGATTACTTTAACATTTTAAAAACATTAAAATTATACAAAATACACGAATTATCAATCTAAGCTTACATTTTGGTCTTTGAGAAAAATACTCAAAATTGCACGAGATTAATTTCTATAAATGAAAAATACATTTAAAAAATATAATTATTAAATATATTATATACACTTTATTTTAAAGCACAATATTTTAGGATTATTTGAGCCGACGAAAAATAATTGGTAATATTTATTAACGAGTTTATAAATTGTACAACTGCCAGAACAAAATGTTAACCCTTTAAAGACCAAATGTACAAAAATTTTATCTGAACTTTGACAGAACTTTTTAGAATGAAAACGAAAAGATAAAAATTTTAAAATAAACATTTCTTAAAGCTCTGAAATCGCTCTTTCAAATGCTGCAATAAAAAATATTGTAAATTCATAAATAAACAAATTACATACAATTAATTAATAAAAAACACGATTTTTTAAAGATTTTTATTTAGAAATCACATTTTTTATACTTTACGGCAAAGAAATACATCTCAAAGGCATAAATATCGGATCAAAAATGTCCAACCTGAACTGTAGTAACATAGAAAAAAAGAAAACCAAAATGGCATATTAAAAATGACGTTCAAAGTTGACTTTTTAATAAATAATATACACCAGGTGCACATATTTTCAAAACTTTATCGGATTCATTTAAAACTGGTTACTCTGAAGTTTTTGGGGTCGCTGATTACAAATATAATAGTAGTTTTCTAAAATTCAAAATGTCGGATCCAATATGCCGGACTTTTTTTCGAAACTTTATTAGATTCACTTAAAACTGGTTACTTGGGGTTTTTGTGGTCGCTAATTTCGAATATTATAGTGCTTTTTAAAAATTCAAAATGGCGGATTCAATATGGCTGACATTTTTTCACAATTTTATCGGATTCATTTGAAACCGGATACTCGCTGGTTTTTGGGTATGCTGATCATGTTTTACACGTTCTTCAGCCGTCAAAACGTCTCTACTAGTAATGACGTTACCAACTCTCACCGTGTAGTATTAAACGTGCATTTTCGAGAGTCCTATTGTTTTTTTATTATTTACATTTTTGTTTTTTAACTTTTCTTTTCAATACAGTTTTCTATTTTTAAATTCACTCCATATGAATAAAATTAAAACATTTTTTGCAAAAGTATGATTTGCACAAATTGCACTGTAAAAATGTTTTATTATTACAGCTGTCATTATAGCAATATTTCCTTTTTTACATTGTTTCTAATTTGTTGTCTCTAAGATTACCAATTTCCTTTTTTTCTAACTAATTTTCTAAAAAATAATAAACAAGTTTTTCTTGACTTATTAATCAACTGCATTGCCTAAGACCCCCAAGTATCCACTTTCAAAGGAATCCGATGAAATTTAAAAAAAATGTCCGCTTTATTGGATCTGCCATTTTGAATTTTTGAAAACTACAATTAAATTCGTTATCAGCGATCCCAAAAACTGCCAAGTAACCAGTTTTAAGTAAATCTGAAGAAAATTTGAAAAAAGTCCAACATATTGGATCCGCCATTTTGAATTTTTTAAAACTACAATTATATTCGTGATCAGCGACCCCAAAAACCCCAGAGTAACCAGTTTTAAATGAATCGGATAAAGTTTTGAAAATATGTGCATTTGGTGTATATTATTTATTAAAAAGTCAACTTTGAACGCCATTTTTAATCTGCCATTTTGTTTTTTTATTTTCTATGTTACTACAGTTCAGGTTGGACATTTTTGACGCGATATTTATACCTTTGAGATGTATTTCTTAGCCATAAATTTAAAAAAAAATTTGATTTCTAAATAAAAATCTTTAAAGAATCGTGTTTTTTATTAATTAATTATATGTAAATTGTTTATTAATGAATTTACAATATTTTTTATTAGTAATAGTAATTAAAAAAACCGTATTTAGGCCATTTCATTATTCTACAAATTTGTTTTTATATCGATGTTAATTCTAGTTTTGACCAAGAGTGATTTTTTATATATTAGAAGTTTTAGTTGGTTTCATTTTTTCTTTGGCCATTTATTGCACAACATAGTTTATACATTATACATATTTACAATTTAACGTTTGGGCTCTATTTTGTAGCCCTCTTCAGAAGTCTAAAAAAATATATAATAATAACTAGGGGGGGCTCCGCCCCCCTGCGCGCTTCGCGCGCCAACCCCCTGATTTTATATGAAATTATATATCTTATGATATTAGCCAGTCTCAAATTTTTTAATCTTTGTCATCATCTTTGTCATCAAGTAAACAAATTTTCTTTTGCATAGGCTTCGACGTCCTATTCGCGCTTCTATTTGAGGGGGCAAGATCTGACCTGTTGTTACCTGAAAGTAAAAAAATTTTCTTTTGCATAGGCTTTGACGTCCTATTTCGCGCTTCTATTTGAGGGGGCAATTTCTGACCTCTTGGTAAAACACAGATCAAATTTTGACGTAATGTGAAGGCCCACATTAAGGCCCCTTTTAAAACCCGTAGCTCAAAAAATAGGTAAAATTAAACAATTATTTATATTCGTTATTTGAGCCGCCGGATCGTAGAAGGGCACGTAAATTTTTCTCGGCCGAAATCGAAGTCCCCTGGACATCCAAAATTCGACTTTCGAATTTAAATATCTCATGTACATATCCTTATAGGAAATTTCATTGCGCATCTTTTTTTCTTATGAATTTTTTTTGTATCTATTACCGTTTTCGAAATATAAGGGAAAAATTGTTTTTTTAAAAAACGAAATTTTAATTGTTTTTTTCACTTCAACTCGCGATTACTCAGTCAATTTTACGAAATTTTTAATGAAACAAAAACGAAATTACGCGTTATTTTATCCTACGAGTGACTAAAGAAGAAAAATGATGTTTTAATTATAAATAAAAAAGTTATTAATTTTTTATTAAGATATTGCAAAATTCGTAAACTGAAATTTTCACTAAGCGGGGAAGTTGAGCAAATTTTGAGCAACAAAATACTTCCAGCGAGAAAGTTGTTCATTTAGGTCTAAACAAGTTTTTTCCGAAAGTTACAGTTCAATTAAACAATTAGTTAACAAATGGCGAATGTTAAAAGTCGTTGGCGGCTGAACGCCCAGCGCGCGTTTCTCACCTTATAGTAAGCTGGAGTTTTATTCTGCGTATACATATAATACGGGTGAGAAACGCGCGCTGGGCGTTCAGCCGCCAACGACTTTTAACATTCGCCATTTGTTAACTAATTGTTTAATTGAACTGTAACTTTCGGAAAAAACTTGTTTAGACCTAAATGAACAACTTTCTCGCTGGAAGTTTTTTGTTGCACAAAATTTGCTCAACTTCCCCGCTTAGTGAAAATTTCAGTTTACGAATTTTGCAATATCTTAATAAAAAATTATTAACTTTTTTATTTATAATTAAAACATCATTTTTCTTCTTTAGTCACTCGTAGGATAAAATAACGCGTAATTTCGTTTTTGTTTCATTAAAAATTTCGTAAAATTGACTGAGTAATCGCGAGTTGAAGTGAAAAAAACAATTAAAATTTCGTTTTTTAAAAAAACAATTTTTCCCTTATATTTCGAAAACGGTAATAGATACAAAAAAATTTCATAAGAAAAAAAGATGCGCAATGAAATTTCCTATAAGGATATGTACATGAGATATTTAAATTCGAAAGTCGAATTTTGGATGTCCAGGGGACTTCGATTTCGGCCGAGAAAAATTTAAGTGCCCTTCTACGATCCGGCGGCTCAAAATTTATCCTCTTTTTGACTTGGGTAAAAAAATAAGTCAATTTTGACATATGTTTTGATTTATGTTCTTGACCTATAGATAAAAAAATAGGTCAAATTAGACATAGGTTTTGAGGTAATGTGAGGCCGTTATTTATCCTCTTTTTGACCTATAGGTAAAAAAATAGGTCAAATTAGACATAGATTTTGACGTAATGTAAGGCCATTATTTATTCTCCTTTTTGACCTATAGGTTAAAAAATAGGTCAATTTTGACATAAGTTTTGAGGTAATGTGAGGCCGTTATTTATTCTCCTTTTTGACCAATAGGTCAAAAATAGGTCAATTTTGACATAAGTTTTGAGGTAATGTGAGGCCGTTATTTGTCCTGTTTTAAACCTATAGGTCAAAAATAGGTCAAATTAGACATAGATTTTTACGTAATGTAAGGCCATTATTTATTCTCCTTTTCGACCTTATAGGTCAAAAATAGTTCAATTTTGACATTATTTTTGAGGTAATGTGAGGCCGTTATTTGTCCTCTCTTTGAACTATTGGTAAAAAATAGGTCAAATTAGACATAGATTTTGACCTAATGTAAGGTCATTATTTATTCTCCTTTTTGACCTATAGGTCAAAAAATAGGTCAATTTTGACGTAATGTGAGGCCGTTATTTATTCTCTTTTAAACCTATAGGTCAAAAAATAGGTTAAATTAGACATAGATTTTGACGTAACGTGAGGCCGTTATTTATTCTCTTTTAAACCTATAGGTCAAAAAATAGGTCAAATTTGACGTAAGTTTTGACGGACCCTTTGGGATAGGGCGCCCTTAGAACTTTCTGAAACAGCGGCGGCGGCGATATGATTTTATATTAATAGGGATAGATGAGAACAGTAATATAATGTTTTTTTGGTTATATATAGGTTTTTGTTTACCTTATATTATATGACATAGTTTATTTCAAAAATCTTGTCAAAAAATTAATAAATTAAAATATTTTTGGATTTGCATCCATTGTCAATGTTGAATAGTTAAAAAATCATTTTCATTTGTTTTTTAAAACTTGGAAAATTTTGATGACATTTGATGTGTAATAGCAGTGTTTATGCATTGTAGATAGATGGTATAACTTTGATGCACGACTGTTTTCGCTACGGTCTGACAATTTGTGGCATTGAAGATCCCACATGTGACACAGGTGGCGCTGGTCTTTTTTCTACTTTTTGTCTATTTATGTTTTTAATACAGAAATCTTTACCTAAACTCAAAAAATATTCAATATCTTTGGGAATGACAATGTCAGTTAAATTTAAAATCCATTTGGGATTTGCTACATGTTTTAAATTTTCAACATAACCATAAAATTTTCTTTTAAGCCAAACAAATTTTGATTTTTATTTATCTATTAATTTTTTGGTAAAAGCGTTAAGATGACTTGGTAAAAACTCATGTTTGCGACAGCGTAATAAATACCTGAGATGATTTTTTGTTCTCTCGAAATTCCTTTTATGGTTTATCCAAGTTTTCATAAGTTTTAGAGCATGATTTCCATATTGTTCTCTAAATTTTCTAAAAAAGGCGCTCATATTTGTAGACGCCAAAATAGGTTGATGTGATAATCAATAATTTGTTTTTATATCGATGTTAATTCTAGTTTTGACCAAGATTGATTTTTTATATATTAGAGGTTTTAGTTGGTTTCATTTTTTCTTTGGTCATTTATTGCACAACATAGTCTATACATTATACATATTTACAATTTAACGTTTCGGCTCTATTTTGTAGCCCTCTTCAGAAGTCTAAAAAAATATATAATAATAATGAGAACAGTAATATAATGTTTTTTTGGTTATATATAGGTTTTTGTTTACCTTATATTATATGACATAGTTTATTTAAAAAAACTTGCCAACACATTAGATCATGTAGAATTGACGAAGCATCATCTGCCTTAGTCAAACATTCACACACAAAACCATTGTTTTGACTTTAAAAATGCAAAAGTTCTTACGACAGAAAGTAATATTATAAAGCGCAGTTTTGCCGAAATGTTTAACATAATAAAAAAATTACACTCTGTAAACGCAAAAACTGATGTAATATACCTTAGCAATGCATACAAAAACATAATATATAATAGCAGAAAATTTATGGGAATTTGATACTATTTTATATTATTTGAATCAGAAGGTTTCCCATACTTTTTCGTATACACTAAATAATTGAAACTAATTTTATAACATAAATAATTTATATTTAATTTATTTATTACAATAATGAGGTTAAGATCATAATGATCTATTTCTAATAACAGCCAAAAACGAAGTGTCTTATTAATCTCCTTTTGGAGCACATTTCCCTATGCAGGGTTACTAGACAAACATAAGAAACAAAAGTAACTAAAATCACTATATGTGGGGGCAACGTCGACGTACATAAATCCCCACAGTACTCCCCTCGTAATACAAACATTTTTTTACTAAAAAAAAATTTTTAAACGATAAATTATTCTTTACGGTAAACTAAATTAATACTTTTTTGTATAAAAAATAAAAATTATTTAAGCTTTGGCTGAAAACCTTAACCTATAAGTTCATTCATTCCTTCATAAACTTAAGTACTCTTTAATACAATAAAATCCAAAATAGATAGACATATAAAAAATTTTCTTTTTTTTTTTTTTAACTAAGATGCGTCGAAATAAAATATTCTAAAGTATAAAATCATACATACATATAGGCGACAAAATTGCGTTACTACATAAAAATATAAGTATTCAAAAATTTAAACAGAGAAAGTAACTTCTTTTTTCTTGCGAGAATAAGTTCTCAAACCAGTCTGCCTATTTACTTTCAAATCTCGACCACTTGAATCGGGAACTTCATCACTTTTAGAGTCAAAAGGAACACTGTTCATTACAGGAACAGTTTTACTAGTTAAATTTTCATTATTTTCTTTAATAAAAAACGCGGGTTTGATATTTTCGACTGAGACGTTATTATGAATACCATTTACGTCGATTTCATAAACTCGATCTGATGGTCGACTAATAATCCTGTGAGGTCCAGAATATGGACTTTCAAGCGATTTTCGAGCCATTACTCGAAGAAAAACATGAGTACAACTTGACAATTCTTTGTAAACGAAAATCTTTCGCCTATGTTTATGCTCCACTGGTATCGGACGGATCTCCCTCATGTGTTCTCGGAACTCTTCGAGAAACACCTGAGGATTAGGTGAAAAATCATCAGGCAACACAAACTCGCCGGGAATTCGCAAAGTTGTCCCGTAAACGAACTCAGCAGGAGACGAACCACATTCCAACACATTATTCCGCAATCCCAAAAGGACAGTCGACAAAACTCGAGACCATTCACGAGAGGAGTGACACATTATAGACGCTTTAAGACATCGATGCCAGCGCTCAACCAACCCGTTGGAAGCCGGATGATAAGCAGTCGTCCTAATCCTCTCGCAACCCGTCAATTTAAGAAGAGCTTGAAACAATCTCGACTCGAACTGGCTACCCTGATCGGTTGTCAGAGTTTCCGGAGAACCGAACCGAGCAACCCAACTATCGTAGAAAGCCCTACAAACTGTATTCGCCTCAATATCTCTCAGTGGAACCGCTTCCGGCCATCGTGAGAATCGATCGATGATGGTGAGACAATAACGATAACCATTGTCGAGAGGAAGAGGACCAACTATGTCCATATGGACATGCTTGAACCGAGATTCCGGAGCAACAAACTGAGCCGGTTTGAGAATGGTGTGCCTCGAAACTTTCGAGCGCTGACACTCAATACACGTCCTACACCACTCCTTAATGTCTTTACTCATTTTCGGCCAAACATAACGCTTCCTGACAATTCGATCCGTGACCCTCGAACCAGGATGAGCAGGATCATGCAGCAATTTGAAAATCCTTTGCCTAAAAACCTTCGGAATAAACGGACGAAGCGTTCCGCCACCCAACTCACAATATATCACACTACCATTTGGACCCCACGTAAGCTTCTGCAATTTCAAAGAAAGATCAGATGATTGAAGGATAACTTTCAATTCTTCATCCGTGCTCTGTGCTTCAGCAAGATCAGACAGCTGTATTTGCGTTGGAATTATTATTGACTCGACTCGAGACAAGGCGTCAGCGACAACATTCTCACTTCCCGCAAGATGTTCGATGGATGTTGAAAATTGCGATATGAATGACAATTGGCGACGTTGACGAGGAGATGCTTTATCCAAGTGCTGCGAGAAAGCATAGACGAGTGGCTTATGATCCGAAAAAATGCGAAAATCACGACCCTCTAGAAGATCCCGAAAGTACTTGACAGAATCATGAATAGCAGTAAGCTCTCTGTCGTAAGTACTATAGTTCATCTGCGCGGAACTAAACCTACGGGAAAAAAATGCTAGAGGTTTCCATTCATCGTCAACAAACTGCTCCAAAGCCGCTCCCATTCCAGTATCAGATGCATCTGCAACCAAACGAATCTCCGCATCAAGGGAAGGATGGCTCAACATAGCCGCGTTTGCCAAATCCCGTTTAATCCGCTCAAACGCCTCATCAGCCTCCGGATTCCAAGGAACTTCACGCTTGTCATTCTTCTTTGAATCCTTTAAAAAACAATTTAAATGCTGTTGCACATGAGCCGCACCAGGAAGACTGCGCCTGTAAAAATTCACGAGACCCAAAAATTTGCGAAGTTTCACAATAGTCTTTGGCTTAGGGAAATTAATGACCGCTTCAACTTTTCTCGGAGTAGGCCTAGAACCCTTCTCAGAAATCAAATATCCAAGAAATTCCAGTTCTTCACTGCCAAAAACGCATTTTGAAAAATTAATCCTAAGACCGAAATCCTTGAGACGCTGGAAAACAACCCGGAGATGTTCCTCATGCTCCTCTTTACATGATGATGCAATGAGTACATCATCTATGTAAGCAAAAACAAATTCAAGATCACCGAGAGCACGATGGATGTACCTTTGAAAGGTTTGGCCAGCATTTCGCAACCCGAAAGTCATTACCAAAAACTCGAACAGTCCAAATGGAGTAATGACAGCAGTTTTTGGAATATCCTCGGGCGCGATTGGAATCTGATGATAGGCAGTCTCCAAATCCAGTTTTGAAAAGATCTTTTTACCCTGCAAATGAACCGAGAAATCGTGGAGATGTGGAACCGGGTATCTATCAGGAACAGTAATTGAGTTCAACCCACGATAATCCCCGCATATTCTCCAGTCATCAAAATCCTTTGGAACCATGTGAATTGGAGATGCCCAACTGGCAGACGAACGCCGACAAACTCCAGATTCCTCCCACTGTTTAAAACGAGATTTAGCTGCACTAAGTTTATCAGGAGGAAGTCGACGAGCACGAGAAAACACAGGTTGACCTTGGGTGATAATGTGATGATAAACATCACAAGACGGTAAACGACAAGGTTGAGCCAAACCGGTTATTTCAGGAAAATCTGCCAAAATGTTTGCAAAAGATGACTTACGGTCCGTAGTAGCAATATCGAAAAGAGATGCGTTTTTTAAAAAACCAACAGTCTCAACTTGAGTGAGTGGATCAATTATTTTTCGACGACGTAAGTCTACAACTAAGCCATAGTGAGACAACAAATCTGCCCCTATTATAGGGTAAGGAACTGCTGCTACGCAAAAATTCCATGCAATAACACGTCTCAAACCGATGTTTAACTTTAAGTTCTTTTCCCCAAAGGTAGGTATTCGAGTGTCATTCGCGGCGAACAGAACGAGTTTTGATGGTTCAATTTTAGCTCTTTTATCAACAGGTATAAGGGAAATATCAGAACCAGTATCAATGAGAAACTTCACTTTAGATTCAACATCAACGACATGGAGACGCTTAGAGAAAACCCCCACCCCGATAGTCTCCTCACGGAGATGGGTATTTAGTTTTCCGAATCATCTTTTTTTTCCATCTTATCATAATTTACCCATGAACACGGCTCCACGCATTTTTTAGCTTTTTTTCCAAAATTCTTATGATAAAAACATCTATCACCTGATTTCCGAGATTTTGAACGATTTCTCTCTCGCGATTTAGATCGAGACCGATTAGATGATCGACTTTGACGGAAACTTCCTGACTGACTTTCAATTGAAGCAATTCTTGCTATTAATGAATCAATTTTCTTCTCAAGGCTTGAAGTATGCATCTCTTCAACCCGAGACGAAATCGCGTTAACGGTTGTCAATTCAACAGTTTCAGAAATTTTATCAGCCATACTGGCAAGGGTAGGAAGATCATTAATCTGAGTAGCTACCAAAATAGCACGTTGTTGAATGGGCAATTGGTCAAGAAAAATAGATTTGATGATATCCTGACTACAACGATTATCATTCAAATTATTTAACCTACTAAGAATTTGCGATGGTTTCCCTGCAGAGGAAACATCACCTTTCAATAACTGCCGCAAACTCGATTCGGAAGAGACAGAAAAATGAGTCATTATCCGAGTCTTAATTTGGTCATAAAAATCATCTGGACGAGGTACCGTAGAAAGCAAGTCTCGAATACTTATTATAACATCCTGGTCTAATTCTGCTATAACGTAATTAGCTTTTGTCTTATCGTTCGTAATCTTCGCGTTTGAAAAAGCTGATTCCAGCTGGATAAACCATAATCCCGGATCGTTCATGTAAAATTTAGGTATTTTCGGAACACGATAACTGTCAACCCGATTATTATCATTCTGAATTTGATTTATAAGCGCGACGGCCTCATCAAGCTCGCCCTTGATCTCATCGAATTGCTCCTGAGTAGCCATTACGAAAAAAAAAATTAAAAGCAGAAACACAAGCGAAAATCAAATATTTTATTTATATTAAATTTTAAAAAAAAATTTAATATCCGGAACCTCAGAGGATATGTCAAACAATTTCATAAATATATATGAATACAAAACAGAAATAAATTCTAATTCTCAATGGTCAATAAAATTGACGCCCGAAACAAGTAGTCGAGATATCACACGAAATTTCATACACGACAAGAAACAAAACAAATCTCCACAAATTCCACTAAATGTCATTGCCAATGACACTCCAAAAAAATAAAATAATATTTTCATTTGTAAACATATAACGAAAAATAGTAAAACATTAATGTGATAACATAGATCAATATAAGAAAAATCAGATTGTCAATCCACAATGGAGTAGTTAAAACTATTTTCATATTAAAACAATTAAGTCGTGAATTATCAGTAATCAAATTATGTAATAAAATTAAAATATTGAAAAGGTATAGAAGAAGATCATTTAAGTTTTCAAAAACTCATTAATCAAAGATTTTAACCTTGAAAGTATAAACTTTACAACAACTCAAGTTGGAAACACGTAATACAATGACGCGTAAACACACAATATAAATATATTCTTCGATTACTATTAAAAATCACTCAAAACTAAAATTGACTTTTATGTAAAAATTTTTCAAAATGAATTAATATAAATAGATTTTAAAAAAAATGACTTACAATTTTTATGACAATAAATATGTCAAAAAACAAACGAACATGATGAAACATGTATAAGCGATGAAACGTCCTTCATAGAATATGTAACCGGTAAGTATGATGTACAGCTCCATTCGTTCTCAATGTGAAGAGAATTTCCCCAAAAATCAGCAATAATCCAAAATTGGCAGGAAAAAAATATCCAAGCGAAATATTCTCATGGATCAGCCGCAAAATTTATAAAAAGAGAAAAACTCATCAGGGGACAAGAAAGTCCAGAAACTATTAGTTTGCATACAGGAAGGAAAATACGCATACCTGAAGCATAGGCAGGAGTGGTATGCCTATGCGCTGTTTCAAATAGCATTGAAAACAAGATGACTGCAATCAAAGTGACTATCAGCTGTCACAAGACCGGTACAGAGTCCAAGGCAGGAAGGCAATCGCAGCAACGAGTAATCCTCGCAATAACGTCATTAGAGTAAAATTTTCTTCTTGTTTGGAGTATCAGTTGACAAATGTTGGCTTGTTATTAATTCTGCTTAGAATAATGCAAAATCCAATATGTCGACCTCATGTAAGAGTACCGCATGGCAAAATGTTCCAATTATCAAAGTTGAATTAAAATCAACCATTTCAAAAACGTAAATGCCAATGTTTAAAAGAGAAAAAATTTCTCTATTAAATGCAATTAAATTTGCATTTGGATTTTTAATATGTCGACGGATATTCTTGGATAATAAAATAATTTTTTTTTGCACTATTATAACCTCAACGACCGACGCGAAATATCACGTCGGGGTCACCACTATGGGAATTTGATACTATTTTATATTATTTGAATCAGAAGGTTTCCCATACTTTTTCGTATACACTAAATAATTGAAACTAATTTTATAACATAAATAATTTATATTTAATTTATTTATTACAATAATGAGGTTAAGATCATAATGATCTATTTCTAATAACAGCCAAAAACGAAGTGTCTTATTAATCTCCTTTTGGAGCACATTTCCCTATGCAGGGTTACTAGACAAACATAAGAAACAAAAGTAACTAAAATCACTATATGTGGGGGCAACGTCGACGTACATAAATCCCCACAAATTTAAAAGACCAGCGCCACCTGTGTCACATGTGGGATCTTCAATGCCACAAATTGTCAGACCGTAGCGAAAACAGTCGTGCATCAAAGTTATACCATCTATCTACAATGCATAAACACTGCTATTACACATCAAATGTCATCAAAATTTTCCAAGGTTTAAAAAACAAATGAAAATGATTTTTTAACTATTCAACATTGACAATGGATGCAAATCCAAAAATATTTTAATTTATTAATTTTTTGACAAGATTTTTTAAATAAACTATGTCATATAATATAAGGTAAACAAAAACCTATATATAACCAAAAAACATTATATTACTGTTCTCATTATTATTATATATTTTTTTAGACTTCTGAAGAGGGCTACAAAATAGAGCCGAAACGTTAAATTGTAAATATGTATAATGTATAAACTATGTTGTGCAATAAATGACCAAAGAAAAAATGAAACCAACTAAAACCTCTAATATATTCTACAAATTTATTCTACAAAAATATTTTTTATTGTAGCATTCGAAAGAGCGGTTTCAGAGCTTTAAGAAATGTTTCCTTTAATTTTTATCACTTTTTTTCATACTAAAAAATTCAGTCAAATTCAAGTAAAATTTTTGCATATTTGGTTTAGATAAAAACTTATCTGATCGTTTTTCAATTTGACACACTTAAAGTTGGTGTAAAAATAAAGGTTAAGTTCGTTAACCAGCTACTCTTGTTAAAAACTACAAAAAACTACGGTATTTTCAAAATTTTAAAAAATCAATTTTTTTAAATTTTTGAATTTTTAAGTTTATATTATTTTAGATTGGGAAAATACAAACAACTTTTTTCTACAAAATTTTATCATAAAAACTCTATTTTCAAAGTTTTAGTCTCTTAACCCTCACGGGCTCGAGCCGGGTCCCTCGGACCCAGAGGAAAGTTTTTTTTATCTACTTCCGGTTAAGAAAATATTATTAGAAAATCAACTTCACATAAGACTTGAGGGCGTAAAAACACACATTTTTCACTTTTTTAAACAATTTTTAATTCATAAAATACTCTGGAAAATTCCCTTTTAAGTCGAACATACGTAAAGACTCAAAGCCGGGTCCGAGGGACCCGGGTTATAAATACTTATAAAAAGTTAGAAATTTTTTTGCAATGATGCATTATTTTGTAATGTTTCAACATCACCTACTGTAATAAGTGTAAACATATCCCAAATAATTCCGGAAGTGATGTATTGCGAAAAATATAGTGCGTGTTCTACGTTTTTTGGAAAATTCCATTCCCAAAAGTTAAAGAACAGAAAATCGATCAGATTTTCTTTAAAATCGGTACTCGGGGGTTTTTGGGGTCGCTGATTACAAATGTAATGTCAGAATTGAAATATTCAAAATGACGGATTCAATATGGCGGTCGTTAAAATTTTTTTTTTAGTTTTACGTCTAAATATAGATAATTATTGTTAGGTAATTTAGCTGAAGATTTCTTTCAGGTGTTTTATATTTCCACCATTATTTTATATTACTATTTTTAAAACTATTTTATATATATATATATATATATATATATATATATATATATATATATATATATATATATATATATATATATATATATATATATATGGGGCAAAATTCCTCAATTGTCCTAACTTAAAATTGAAAGTCTTCAAATCGGGTTAATTTTTGCACAAACTTTAGTACTATAGGGGAGTACTTTATCCACAAAATATTAAAATATTTTATTAAAAATTGTAGAGGGGGGAGGGGGTTAATGTTTTTGGTAACGTGTTAACAGTGGATTCTTATAGCTAATGTAGCTAAAAAACAGTAGAGTGGACAAAATTTTGCCCTATATGTTTTCGAAAGGTTTTTTCCTCCTCTTTCGAATGGTGTAAAAAAAAAATTTTTTTATTAACAATTTAAGTTAATTTTTTCAAAATTAAAAATATTTTTGACTTTTTTTTGAAAATCGGCATTTTTTTTTCTTTTTTTTTGCCTTAAAATAAAGCTTATTATATGTACTTTCCATACCCCTTTGGTAAAAAATGCCGTTTTTTTTTGTTTTCGAATTATTAATTAATTAATTAATAAAAATTTGTTAAAAATTATTAAAAAATGAAATACTTTTTAAGCAAATAAACTTTTTTTAATTATGAGCTTATCATCGTAAAGCTGCTTAAATTCCGCATCCAACGAGTATAAATACATCTATTTTTATAAATAATTGTTTAATTAATAAATAATACGAAAACAAAAAATATTGTAACTTTTCCTAAGCGGGTATCGAAAGTAAATATATTAAGCCTTATTTTAAAGGAAAAATAAAAAAATATCCCTTTTTCAAAAAATTAATAAATAAATAATAAATTATTTATTTAATTAATAATTATTTATAAAAAACAGTTGAGTTTATGATTGTTCGATGCAGAATTTGGTAAGCTTTCCGATGACAAACTCGTAATTAAGAAAAGTTTATTTTCTTGAAAAATATTTAATTTTTTAGTAATTTTTTACTACTATTAATGAGTTAATTAACTAATTAAATGATTAATTATTTGAAAACTAATCAAGCGTCATTTTTTCCTAAACCGGTATTGAATGTACACATATTGATCTGTATTTTAAAGCAAAAATGAAAAAAGAAATTGTTTTTTTTTCAAAAAATTAATAAATAAATTTTCAATTATTTGTTTATTAAACAATTATTTATAAAAATAGATGTATTTATACTCGTTGGATGCGGAATTTAAGCAGCTTTACGATGATAAGCTCATAATTAAAAAAAGTTTATTTGCTTAAAAAGTATTTCATTTTTTAATAATTTTTAACAAATTTTTATTAATTAATTAATTAATAATTCGAAAACAAAAAAACGGCATTTTTTACCAAAGGGGTATGGAAAGTACATATAATAAGCTTTATTTTAAGGCAAAAAAAAAAGAAAAAAAAATGCCGATTTTAAAAAAAAAGTCAAAAATATTTTTAATTTTGAAAAAATTAACTTAAATTGTTAATAAAAAAAATTTTTTTTTACACCATTCGAAAGAGGAGAAAAACCTTTCGAAAACATATAGGGCAAAATTTTGTCCACTCTACTGTTTTTTAGCTACATTAGCTATAAGAATCCACTGTTAACACGTTACCAAAAACTTTAACCCCCTCCCCCCTCTACAATTTTTAATAAAATATTTTAATATTTTGTGGATAAAGTACTCCCCTATAGTACTAAAGTTTGTGCAAAAATCAACCCGATTTGAAGACTTTCAATTTTAAGTTAGGACAATTGAGGAATTTTGCCCCATATATATATATATATATATATAATTAATTATACATTATACGGTGATTTTTGTCTGAAATTTTTTTTTATTTTTTGTTTTTTATATTTTTATACATTTTTTTAATTATAAATAATGTTGTTTTTAAACTATTTTTTAAAATAATTTCTTTAAAATGATACAATTGTATGTTAGATAAAAAATATTAACAATTTTGCTATCAAATTTTTTATTTCTATTGAATTTAAATACCGGGTCCCTCGGACCCGGTTTGTGCGCGCAGGCGGAATAACGAACTCGAGCCCGTGAGGGTTAAATTGTAAAAAAAAACAACAAAAATATTAAATAACACTGAAAATCGAATTTTTGTTAAGAAATAAAAGTCAGTTAATTCATTTTGACATATTCTCACCCTAGAATACTCGAAAAAAAATTGTACACAAAAACGTCGTAATTTTCGGAAAAACCCCTCTCTATAAATATTTGTTGTACTCTTTTCTAAAAAAAAATTCAATATTCGGACTCCATTATCTCCGACATTGTTGCATATGCGATTTTGCTACCAGAGACTTTTTTCTCGGTTTTGCATCATCTACAACCTTGCCGTTGACAACTTTTTGACAAACCCTAAACTTTTCGAGTTATTTCCAAAAAACTAATTTATATTACATTCTCATCACATGAGAAAGTATTAGTTTTTGTCGAAAATTGACTTTTGCTAATTTTATAAAATCTTTACATTTTGAGGTCCCTTAAACCCGAAAAACATGGTACGGCGAGTCCGTCTGTGTGTCTGTTTGTATCTATGTATGTTTGTTCGTCTGTAGACCAAAATGTTGTTGACACAATAACTTTTGAAAATCTTATCTGATCGTTTTTCAATTTGACACACTTAAAGTTGGTGAAAAAATAAAGGTTCAGTTCGTTAACCAGCTATTTTCGTTAAAAACTACAAAAAACTACGGTATTTCCAAAAAATTTTAAAATCAATTTTATCAAATATTTAACTTTATATTATTTTAGATTGGGAAAATACAAACTACTTTTTTCTACAACATTTTATCATAAAAACTCTATTTTCAAAGTTTTAGTCTCTTTAATAGTAAAAAAAATTAAATAACACTGAAAATCGAATTTTTTTAAAGCAATAAAAGTCTGCTAATTAATTTTGACATATTCTCACCCTAGAATACTAAAAAAACATAATTGTACACAAAAAAGTAGTATTTTTCGGAAAAACCACTCTCTATTTATATTTTTTGTGCTCTTTTTTGAAAAAAATTCAATATTCCTACTCCATTATCTCCGACATTATTGCATATGCGATATTGATACCACAGACTTTTTTTCTCGGTTGAGCATCATGATGATGATGAATCATGATGATGATGATCATGAAATTGAGCATCAACTTTGCTTTTGACAACTTTTTGACAAACCATAAACTTTTCGAGTTATTTCCAAAAAAATAATTTTTATTACATTCTCATCACATTAGAAAGTATTAGTTTTGTTTGAAAATTGACTTTTGCTAATTTTATTAAATCTTTACGTTTTGAGGTCCCTGAACCCGAAAAATATTGTCCGGCGAGTCCGTCTGTCTGTGTGCCTCTATGTATGTATGTATGTATGTATGTATGTATGTTCGTCTCTATGTGTGTATGTATGTACGTCTGTAGACCAAAATGTTGTTGACACAATAACTTTTAAAAATCTTATCGCATCGTTTTTAAATTTAACACACTTAAAGTTGGTGTAAAAATGAAGGTTATGTTTATTAACCAGCTTTTTTGTTAAAAACTACAAAAACTACGATAGTTTCAAAACTTTAAAAAATCAGTTTTTTCAAATTTTTGAATTTTTAACTTTATAATATTTTAGATTGGGAAAATACAAACAACTTTTTTCTACAACATTTTATCATAAAAACTCTATTTTCAAAGTTTTAGTCTCTTAAATAGTAAAAACAAAACTAAAAAAAATATTAAATAACACTGAAAATCGAATTTTTTAAAGCAATAAAAGTCTGCTAATTGATTTTGACATATTCTCACCCTAGAATACTCGAAAAACATAATTGTACCCAAAAAAGTCGTAATTTTCAGAAAAACCACACTCATTTTATATTTTTTGTGCTCTTTTTTGAAAAAAATTCAATATTCCTCCTCCATTATCTCCGACATTATTGCATATGCGATTTTGCTACCAGAGATTTTTTTTTCTCAGTTTTGCATCATGTACAACTTTGCTGTTGACAACTTTTTGACAAACCATAAACTTTTCAAGTTATTTCCAAAAAAATAATTTTTATTACATTCTCATCACCTGAGAAAGTATTAGTTTTGTTTGAAAATTGACTTTTGCTAATTTTATAAAATCTTTACGTTTTGAGGTCCCCTGAACCCGAAAAACATTGTCCGGCGAGTCCGTCTGTCTGTGTGTCTCTATGTATGTATGTTCGTCTCTATGTATGTATGTATGTACGTCTGTAGACCAAAATGTTGTTGACACAATAACTTTTAAAAATCTTATCGCATCGTTTTTAAATTTAACACACTTAAAGTTGGTGTAAAAATGAAGGTAATGTTTGTTAACCAGCTTTTTTTGTTAAATTCTACAAAAACTACGATAGTTTCAAAATTTTAAAAAATCAGTTTTTCAAATTTTTGAATTTTTAACTTTATAATATTTTAGATTGGGAAAATACAAACAACTTTTTTCTACAACATTTCATCATAAAAACTCTATTTTCAAAGTTTTAGTCTCTTAAATAGTAAAAAAAACTAAAAAAAATATTAAATAACACTGAAAGTCGAATTTTTTTAAAGCAATAAAAGTCTGCTAATTGATTTTGACATATTCTCACCCTAGAATACTCGAAAAACATAATTGTACCCAAAAAAGTCGTAATTTTCAGAAAAACCACACTCTTTTTATATTTTTTGTGCTCTTTTTTGAAAAAAATTCAATATTCCTCCTCCATTATCTCCGACATTATTGCATATGGGTGATTTTCACGTAACTGTGCAATTTCAAGATCATTTTTAAAAGAAAAAAATTTTTGTTTTTTAATGTTAAATATCACTTTTCCTAATCATTAGGGCATAATATAGTTGTCATTTGAATGGTTTTACTACAGCTATAATTATAAAAAAATTATAACAAATTTTCGAAAATTGGCTGCCACGGAGCTGACCACCCTATGCATTGAATAATACTGTCGTCAACTGGGGCTACTTTATGCACGCCAGGTATTTAATAAATAAAATTATTAAAAAGAACTTCTTTGTTAAAAAACCAAAAATAAGTTAATTAAAATCCTTAAAACGATTAAAACTTCAACCGGTGAGCAACATAACGACAAAAAATTAACTTTAATGTTTATAAGTTTTTCAAATTAGTCTTAAAACTATTTCTGTCGTTTCTCTTAAAATAACTGAAAAAGTGTATTAGATATTAAATTGTTATTCATTTAACCTTAAAATATTAATTTCAAGTTTTTAAAAAATATCATATTCAAAACGTTTAAAAAAGCTTCTATTAAAATGATGATTTAATGTTATTTACATGTGTTTAAATGATAGTTTTATAATTATCATAATGTATTATTGTAAAATGTATGTTTAAAAAGAAAAAGTGTTATTTATTTTCAGAGTACTATAAGATTTGAAGAAAGGTTGTTAATTTTTAATAAATCATGATTTTAGCAAAATCTTAGTATTTTATTTTACATTTTGTTGTATAATATTTACAAAATTTTTTGTTTAATATCTCATTCTTTTTTAATTTCCTCTGAAATATCTACACAAAAGATTTAATGAATAAGAAAGTATCAAAAAAATGTTTATGTAAAATTATAAAAACACAAATTTCAATACACAAAGTAGCTCCATCCCGGGGTCTATTTTTGGAACAACTTTTAATAACTACAACTCCGACAAAAAAATTTATTTCATTGACTAACTCATAGGAAACCTTTAGAAGGAAGTATAACATATATATGCAAAAGTTGATTTTCTTTTAATTCTGAATTTAAACAAATCACTGAGTTAAAAAATGCATTTTAATGCACAAAATAGCCCCAGCAAAAATATTTACTATTTACTATCAGCTTGACATAACATTATGAAATTAGCGCATAAAACTAATTGTAGAAAAGTATTCTCAAATAAGAGCGTTACAATCAACAGTAATTAAACTGTGCTTCTGCTTGGTTATTATAAAGGCGTGTTTTTTCGAATATTAAGGTGTTTTTTAATAAGTCAACGGTTGCCAAAGCACTGAAATATAAAAGGACACAACTATGTCTGTCCTCTTCTGTAATATGTGTTGTTGTAGCAACTGTTGATCCATGAATTTGCACCTTTACACTGTACGCCACAGGCGCCACGGAACTGACATTTTATGTGACACCACGGAGCTGACATTTGACATTTAAACTAACCTAATTCCCACAATTTTGCAAAATAAATCTTTTCTTTTGGCAGATAATTTGTTTCTAATATAATCTTCAAAAAAATTGTAATAATTACCATAGAGAGTGTTTACATTAAAAGAATAGTAATACCACGGTACTGACCACTTTTTTGTGAACTTCACATTTTTACAAAAAAAAATTGTTTTTAAGTGTAGAACTTGAAAATTTTAAACCTTTTTTTTACTGATATTTGTTGCTAATGGATCTTATTTTAGATTTTAATTCTCAGTTAACATTAAAATGTGCCATAAAAAGTTAAATTATAGGGAAAAATATCTTATTACAAAATTGAAAAAATTTGTGGACAAAACTATTTTACATTTTATAATTTTATAAGTATTAGAAGATGCATTATATGTAGAAATTGTTCACCTATATACATAATTCATATTACAAAAATTCTCGTTTCCAGTTTCAGCGTTTTCAATAAAATTTCCGAATTTTAACTTAAAGTTTTAAAAAACGGACACGCCACGGAGCTGAAATTTTGGAGGGAATTCCGCAATTTATCAAAAAATATAATATCTATTTGCACATATTTGTGGTTGCGAATAGGTTTTATATATATCTGTGAAATGTATCCATACCCAAGCAAAAATTTTTTATTTTGAATGTATTTTCTGTGACGCCGCCAAGTATTACAGTTACGTGAAAATTACCCATATGCGATTTTGCTACAAGAGACTTTTTTCTCAGTTTTGCATCATGTACAACTTTGCTGTTGACAACTTTTTGACAAACCATAAACTTTTCGAGTTATTTCCAAAAAAATAATTTTTATTACATTCTCATCACATCAGAAAGTATTAGTTTTGGTTGAAAATTGACTTTTGCTAACTTTATAAAATCTTTACATTTTGAGGTCCCCTAAACCCGAAAAACATGGTACGGGCGAGTCCGTCTGTATGTATGTTCGTCTCTATGTATGTATGTATGTACGTCTGTAGACCAAAATGTTGTTGACACAATAACTTTTGAAAATCTTATCTGATCGTTTTTCAATTTGACACACTTAAAGTAGGTGTAAAAATAAAGGTTAAGTTCGTTAACCACATATTTTCGTTAAAAACTACAAAAACTACGGTATTTTCAAAATTTTAATAAATCAGTTTTTTCAAATTTTTTAATTTTTAACTTTATATTATTTTAGATTGGGAAAATACAAACAACTTTTTTCTACAGCATTTTATCATAAAAACTCTATTTTCAAAGTTTTAATCTCTTAAATAGTAAAAAAAAAACTACAAAAATATTAAATAACACTGAAAATCGAATTTTTTAAAAGCAATAAAAGTCTGCTAATTTAAAATTTAACACACTTAATGTTGGTGTAAAAATGAAGGTTATGTTCGTTAAACAGCTATTTTCGTTCAAAACTACAAAAACTGCGCTTAGTTTTAAAATTTTGAAATCTCAATTTCCCGTGTAGAAAAATCTTCTGGCGCTGGCCTGAGTCAGACCAGACCGTCTGTTTTCCAAACTAGTGGCTGGCCTGAAACACTGGTCTGGGGCTAGCCAAAAGTGTAACGCTAGAAACGGTCAGCCACAGAATAGACAGGCTATTCAGACGATCTAGCCAGGCGCTAGCCAACCGCAAGATAGATATTCACTGTTTTCTAAATATAATAAAGCAGCCCTCCAACATCGTTTATTAAACGAAACATATGAGAAATTTATTTAAATTAAATGTTAATATAATTAAAAAAAACATTTGTATTTGCAAACATAAAATAATTATTAACTTTTAACTTTCAATCAAATTAATGTTCACGACACAGAATAAACGCAAACCTATAACTAAATAAAATTTGACATTGCGGGGAATCGAACCTACGACCTACGGACTTCTAGCCTAACACTCTAACCACTACTCTATCGAAGCTACAAGAAAAACATTTTAATTTTCTACACCTTTTACACTTACAATTAATAAAGAGTGTTTAACTGTGTAATCACGAAACTACTGCAAGTTTCGTGTTATGGTACATAAAGAAAAATAACAAACCTTGTTATGAACTACATCATAGTAAATTTACCGTAAATTACCTAATAAATTTCCATAAATTACCATAAATTATCGACGTTAAATTTTTTGTTCTAATTTGTCTTTTACATATTTTAATAAACTATCGTCAAAATGATTATAAATTATCGCATAAGTTTCCATACATTACCGCGGAAATTTCCATAAATTACCATAAATTACCGACGTTCAATTTTTTAGTTCTTGTTTGTCTCTTACATAGTTTTATAAATTATCGTCAAAACGTTTATAAATTACCGCGGAAATTTCCATAAATTACCATAAATTACCGACGTTAAATTTTTTAGTTCTCGTTTTTGTTTTACATAGTTTCATAAATTACCGTCAAAATGTTTATAAATTACCTCGAAAATTTCCATAAATGGCTAAAAACCAAAATTTTAATGATAATTTTTGCTTTACATATTTTTATGAATTATCGCTAAAATTACTAGAAATATCCATAAATTACTGCTAAAATTTCCATAAATTGTTAAAATAAAAATTTTTCATTGTAATTTATGTGGAACATATTTTTTAGTAAAAATTCTGCGACGAACTTTCTGGTTCACTTAGTAAACATAAATTAAAAATTCAAAAGGTATTCTCTTTATAAAAATTCTCTTTAAAAACTATTTTTTGAATGTTTTACAACTTTTTATACCTACACATTGATCTTAAAAAGTCGAAAAATGTTGTGTTTTTGGACAATCTTCTCCCATAGAAAATATTAAGTGGAAGAAATATTAAATTTTAGATATTTGTTGTCTAGTTTTTTAGATAAAGAATTAGATGGATTTTGATATCTTAAAATAAGCTATAGTCTCTTCAGACCAGTATCGCTCTCTGCAGCCTATAGAAGTTGAAAAATAAATCATTTTAGTTATCTAGAAATTCTGACTTGAATCAGAACTGGGTCTGGTCAGAACTTGCAGACCAGCATCGCACGCCGCAGCCTAGAAATTACAAAATAAAAAATTTTAGTCATCTAGAAATTCTGACTAGAATCAGAGCTGGGTCTGGCTAGAAAATCCAGAACAGATAAAATAGCAACAGTCTGGCATGTAGCTAAGCAGCACCAGAACTGGGTCAAATCAGATCTTGCTGACTTGCGAGGCTAGATGCTTTCTAGTTTGCGACAGGCTTGACTCCAGACGTTCCACAAGATTTTTCTACACGGGTTTTTCAAATTTCAGAATTTTTAACTTTATATTATTTTAGATTAGGAAAATACAAAAAACTTTTCTTTACAACATTTTTGCATAAAAACTCAATTTTTAAGGTTATAGTCTCTTAAATAGTAAAAACCGCTGCCAAGTTATATATTCTTGTAAATCTGTTTGTGTTCATTTCATGAGCACTGTGCTTCCTCATAAAGCTAATAATAATAGAAATATATACATTAGTTAAATAAATAATAAGTTAATATATCAATCGAAGCGTTTTTTAATGCTCTTTAAGTTGCTAATAATAGTTTTAAAGTTACTTCTACATTTTTCAACATAATTTTCAAAAAAGTCTTATTTTCCAAAATTTTTGATTTTTAAAAGTTTAATATCTCCGACAAATATGGACGAAAAATGTTCAATTAGGACTCAAAAGATGCGTCTGAAAAAACTCTACAAAACTAAATACAAAACAAAACTTCTACATTTTTTAACAAAATTTTAAAAAAAGTCTTATTTTCCAAAATTTTTGATTTTTAAAAGTTTAATATCTCTTGTTAATATGGACGAAAAATGTTTAATTAGGGCTCAAAAGATGCGTGTGAAAAAACTCTACAAAACTAAAGAAAAAGATTTATAAGTGTCCTAACATTTTTTTAAGTTATGTCCAAAAAACGTTTTTTTACAAAATGAAAAAAATAGTTAAACTTCATGAATCGGGCTGAAAATACTCTCATTTTATGTCCCCCGGGGAGACCTACAATTTAAAAAAAATTGAGGCCTTTAGCTCTTTCTCGTTCTGAGATATTGAGGCAAATGTAATGTTAGTACACACACACACACATCGGGACAAATTTTTAAAATCCGTTTTTTGGACTTCGGAAGTCAAAATACGTCGAAATTTTTTTTTATTTATTTAGAAGATTTATAGGGGGAGTTCCTGTGCATATATAAAATACTAAAGTATTAGGCATAATAAAAAAAATGTATAAATATGTCGAAAAATGCCAATCCAAAATTTTGCTAATACAAAGCTTCCTTTATGAGGAAGCAAAAAACTAAAAAAAAATTTAAATAACTCTGAAAATCGAATTTTTTTTAAGAAATGAAAGTCTGTTAATTGATTTTTACATATTCTTACCCTAGAATACTCGAAAAACAAAATTGTACACAAAAAAAGTCGTAATTTTGGGAAAAACCACTCTCTATTTATATTTTTTGTGCTCTTTTTTAAAAAAAATTCATTATTCCGACCATTATCTCCGACATTATTGCATATGCGATTTTGCTACCAGAGACTTTTTTTCTCGGTTTAGCATCATATACAACTTTGCTGCTGACAACTTTTTGACAAACCCTAAACCTTTCGAGTAATTTCCAAATAACTAATTTTTATTACATTCTCATCACATGAGAAAGTATTAGTTTTGGTTAGCAATGGCAAATTTCCGAAACTTGTTCTCTTGAAACTTTTAATGGAAACTTTCAATATAATAATGAAACTTTGACTTTTTAAATAATTTTACGTACATTTTTATTATAGAAATAAATAAAATATTACTTTACATAATAAAAAGAAATTCGTATGTATGTATAAATTTTGTATAATTTTCTTTTTAAAATAAAAAATTATAAGCCTAAAATAATTTTCCTGTGACATCTTAAATCGCGCCAAATTCAAACTTCATATTAAGAGTATTTTTCAAAGGTTAAATAATTTAAATCAATTTGTAATTTAAAAATATTAAAACATTTTTATGTCAGTTTAATTTTTTAATTAGATTTAATTTATCAAGGGAATAATGTTTAGAAAATGAAAATAAAACTGAAAAACTAAGAAGAATCTGAATCTTCTTCTGATTCAGTTCTATCTTCTGCTGACGTTGAGGGAACAATGGTTTTTTCTTTATGTGTGAGCTTCCAATTATGTGCTATATAGCAAAGTTTTTTGCTGTTGAGAAATTTAGCCTATTTCTCGCTTTAGTATGAATTCTACCGAACGTACTTAATGATCGTTCGGTTGCAGCAGACGTTGCTCGCATACTCAAGATTCGAAGAGCAACTTTTGAGATTTCTGTTCCCTTAAAAAAGGTTTTCCACCATTGAATCGGATGAATTTTATTAATTACGCCCCAAGGGTAAATGGTTGCCCAAGCACCTAATTTACAAGTATACTCTGTTACTTGAATAAGTGTTTGAGCAGCGTCGACATTATCCAAATAAGCTGCAACTTTAGTAATAAATTCAATTGCTTTGGCATTTTCATCTACTGACAGACGTGGTGTAGATAATAAATTGACATCATCAAAATCATTTTCAATATTAGTTGGATCTTATAAAAATGCAGCAAAGTGAACCTCCTTTAGAGCGAATTTATTTCGAAATTGAACCTTCTCGAGAATATACTCTTTTTCTTCCTGGTAGGGAAAACAATTTGTCAAAATTTGCTCTAACATGATTTTGATGTCTTGGAAAGCTACATAGACTTTGTGCAATTTTGGCTCGTCTCCCTCCAAAGTATAATTCCATTTGACAATGGGTCTCAAAATTTTGCTAGTATCTTCAAGATTTTTCCAAAAGCTGTTAGACAGTAGCAAATCTTGTAGTGCTTCTGGCACTTGGGCATTCACATCGACAGCCAGCATTCGAAGATTTGATTTGTTTTTTAACAAACTATCTGCTGACCTTAATTGTGAACCCCACCGTGTCATTCTTGGATGCTGAAGAACAGATTTCGCTTGCATTTCGACTGGTTGGGCTAAGTCAATGCTTTTCAATTTCGCACTTAGACGTTCTGAATTTTTTACTGTCGACACGATGTACGTTACATTTTGGAACAATTCCTTAACAGAAATACAATTCGCAATGTCTCCATTTAATAATTGCAAGGTATGAGCCGCACAACCAATCGAATTTAAATGAGGATGGATATTTTGCACTAATCGGCATGCTTTTTGCATATTAGCTGCGTTATCAACTACAATTAATAAAAATTTTTCTGTTCCATATTCTTCTAATATATTGTTGATTATAGAAGAGATAAATTCGCCGGTGTGGCTATTGCCTTTTGTAGCTTTCGATTCGACCCTTCCTTTCTGTAACAATAAATTACACAGGTCAACTTACTTTTTTATGAGATATGACAGTAGTTTCCAAAGTATTTTTTGACGCTGAACACGATCCCGGGTCCAAAAATTGGCCATCACGTCAGGATTTTGAGAAAAGTGGGGGTAAAGACCCCAAAAAACGTGTTTTTGAGCGTTTTCAATATTTTTTTCTCCTGAACCTGACGTGCCAGAAACTTCTACATAGACTTAAGTTGAAGCTTAAATCATCCACTACAAGACCCATATCAGTAAGACCAAAAAAAAATAAAAATTTTTTTCAAAAAATTAGGTTGAAGTCACCAAAAATGTATATTTTTGGGTTGCTTTAATGGATTTTTTAAAATTGTTTTGGATTCGTTTGAAAATTGTTACTCGGGGGTTTTTGGGGTCGCTGATTACGAATCCGATATTAGTTTTGAATTTTTGAAAACTAACAATTTTCAAACGAATCCAAAAGAATTAAAAAAATTCCATTAAAGCAACCCAAAAATACACATTTTTGGAAACTTCAACCTAATTTTTTAAAGAAAATTTTAATTTTTTTTTGGTCTTACGAATATGGGTCTTGTAGTGAACAATTCAAGCTTCATTTTAAGTCTATGTAGAAGTTTCTGGCACGTCAGGTTTAGGAGAAAAATAATTTTGAAAACGCTCAAAAACACGTTTTTTGGGGTCTTTACCCCCACTTTTCTCAAAATCCTGACGTGATGGCCAATTTTTGGACCCGCGGTCGTGTTTAGCGTCAAAAAATACTTCGGAAACCACTGTCATATCTCATAAAAAAGTAAGCCTTTTTTGTTGACCTGTGTTATCTTTAGTTAATTTTTTATTTTAGATATAAATATTTTTAATAAAATTTATAAAACTATGTTTCAAATTTTAACAATAATTTCTATTTCATGGAATGTTTTATGTCAAACATTTGATCAATTACATTTTGTTATTAGTGAAGATTAGTAAACGAAATTTCTAAAAAAAAATTAATTTAATCGAATAGAACTTATAAAAAAATTGTTACATGAAAATTCAGTTAATAATTTTCGCATCATTTATAAATATACCTAATATTGCTCCAGCCATCCAATTGTAAAGCGAAATTTTTGGCATTATTTAAAAGCTCAAAAACCTTTGATTGAGTTACATTGTACTCCTCGTCTAAAAGTCTTCCTGACAAAATTTTTCGACTGGGTAATTTCAATCCGGGCCTGATTTTTTGAACACGTCTTTCTATAATGGATGTTCTAATAAGTTTAATGTTCTCCCGGTTACAAAAAATTCTTTTGCAAGTAACTTCTCAAAACATTCCTGTAAACAAAAAGCAGCACAATTAAAATACATTACAAAAAAATTATATAATATAAACTTAACTGAAATAGAATAATATATAAGCAAATAATAATTTTAAATTAAAATGCTAAGAAAATGTAAATTGCATTTGGTTTTTTTTTACTTGGAATTTATGGCTTAATATTCCAAACTTGTTGAGAGGTTATTCATAGTTTCTTCAGAATCATGGTCGCTATCATTTGGGGTATACGCCCATTAGCCCGAAAACAACCGCCCGAATTGAAACGTCCGAATTACCAGTCGCCCGAATATACATTTGCCCGATCGGTTTTCCCCGCAAATATTTACCCGAATAAGAAAAAATGTAATTTAATGTACTTATATTCAAATAAAATAATCTTCATATATATGTGTTAAGTATGTAGTATGAAAAACAAATAAGATTCACTTGTTTACCTAACGTCAAAATTTTCAATTAAAGTTCGTAAAACATTTAACTGATTCAAAATTATCAAGTAGAGTTTGTTAGTCATTTAACTCATTTAAAATTGTCTAGTGTTGTGAAATTTATTGTGTTAATCTCTAAATTATGGATTTCAATCATGAGAAGCCTCGAATTGTTGGAAAGAAATTATTATTGGAGGGCTATATTTACGTTCGCTCTAAACCGTGAAAAATTGAAAAATTTTACTGGGACTGCCAGAAGGTACGTCAGGGAGAATGTAAAGCCCGTGCAAATCACATAACCAACTTTTGTGTGTATTTTTCTAACATATATTTTTTCGGGCGATTGAATTCGGGCAAATGTATTCGGGTTTTTGATTTTCAGGCAAACGGTATTCGGGCGATTGAATTCGGGCGAATGTACGGGAATCATCATTTGGACCATTTTTTCCAACACTCTATGCATTTCAATTCTTAAAAAATATCTGTTATTTTTGTTATAAATTAAATATTTGAAATTGATATTTACCTTATTGGATTTTTCCTTTTTTTGAAAAAATTTTTCATTTCTTCTTTAACTTTTCGATCACATTGTTCAGATTTTTTGCTAAGTGATCCAACATACGTGTCGGGTTTTTATAAAATTCTTTATTACCAAAATTGCAAATGACGTACTCTTGAATTTTGTCAGCTGTTCTTTTCCTAACTAGTTTAAAGTATTGCCAAATACTTGAGTTAATTTTTCTAATTTTTGTTGACACTTTTGATTAATTTTGGTTACAATGTATTACACATTTTACACGTTTTGACAAGTAATAAAACAAATGACGATCGTATTCAAAACGATAAATTTTGCCAACTTAATAATAATTTACTACGCTAGGGACCTTAATTAAATAAATTTCAAAAATACCAACATTTCATACTTTTAATAGTACGTTTCAGTGCTAGTTTTGGTCGAAAATTGACTTTTTCTAATTTTATGAAATCTTTAAGTTTTGAGGTCCCCTGAACCCAAAAAACATGGTCCGGCGAGTCTGTCTGTATGTATGTCCGTCTGTAGACCAAAATGTTGTTGACACAATAACTTTTGAAGATCTTATCTGATCGTTTTTAAATTTAACACACTTAAAGTTGGTGTAAGAATGAAGGTTAAGTTCGTTAACCAGCCATTTTCGTTGAAAACTACAAAAACTACGCTAGTTTCAAAATTTTGAAAACTTAATTTTTCAAATTTTTGAATTTTTAACTTTATAATATTTTAGATTGGGAAAATACAAACAACTTTTTTCTACAACATTTCATCATAAAAACTCTATTTTCAAAGTTTTAGTCTCTTAAATAGTAAAAAAAACTAAAAAAAATATTAAATAACACTGAAAGTCGAATTTTTTTAAAGCAATAAAAGTCTGCTAATTGATTTTGACATATTCTCACCCTAGAATACTCGAAAAACATAATTGTACCCAAAAAAGTCGTAATTTTCAGAAAAACCACACTCTTTTTATATTTTTTGTGCTCTTTTTTGAAAAAAATTCAATATTCCTCCTCCATTATCTCCGACATTATTGCATATGGGTGATTTTCACGTAACTGTGCAATTTCAAGATCATTTTTAAAAGAAAAAAATTTTTGTTTTTTAATGTTAAATATCACTTTAAGTTTTGAGGTCCCCTGAACCCAAAAAACATGGTCCGGCGAGTCTGTCTGTATGTATGTCCGTCTGTAGACCAAAATGTTGTTGACACAATAACTTTTGAAGATCTTATCTGATCGTTTTTAAATTTAACACACTTAAAGTTGGTGTAAGAATGAAGGTTAAGTTCGTTAACCAGCCATTTTCGTTGAAAACTACAAAAACTACGCTAGTTTCAAAATTTTGAAAACTTAATTTTTTCAAATTTTAGAATTTTAAACTTTATATTATTTTATATTAGGAAAATGCAAACAACTTTTCTCTATAAAATTTTTTTAAAAAGTTTTTGGGCTCGACCAGTTCTACTGTGTTAAAAAAAATTTATTGTTTTTTAAAATCTTAAAACTTTTATAAATATCTGTTGTTTAGAATAAATAAAGTAAAACTTCTAACTGTTTTTTTAATTTGGAAATTTTTTGTTTGCATTATAACAGAATGCTACATCACTTTAAAAAATAATTAATAACTTAAAATGCGTTTACAATAAATTAATGGAATTTACACTGACTACACGTAGTAGTTCACTCTTTCAAATGAAAATATTTTTATGATTGCAGATTTAAAAATTTCATATTTTTAATAATAATTTTATAAACATAATTTTCAAATTGTTTTTTTTTATTTTTAATAGACTTTTCAAGAGTGCCCACAATCTAACCAAAATTCTCTTTGTTAGAAAAATGACCAATTCATTGAATTTTTAATAAAAATTTTTTAGTCAGCAGAATCAAATTATTTTCTTCACGAGTAGTTACCTAAGGTCTCTAGCTTTAAATACATATACATGGGTGATTCTCCGCGTAGCGCAGGATTTGGTTTATGAAAATAAGAAACTTTTTTTTATCGTTATGATAATTATTAATTTGAAATATGAAATTTATGCGATAATTTATAAACATTTTGACGATAATTTATAAAAATATGTAAAACACAAATTGGAATTAAAAAATTTAACGTTAGTAATTTATGGAATTTTATTTGGTAATTTACGGTAAATTGGCCATGATATATAGTTTAAACCCACGTGGAAAAGTCTTCCGGGAGATTCTCGGAAGCAACTCCCGGGAGTCTCTTGGTGTCGTTTCCGGGAGTAAATCCCTGGAATTTTTTGAGAAGATTCCCAGGAACAATTCGGGGAGATTCTCGGAAATTATTTTCGGAAGATTCCCAGCAACATTTCCGGGAGTAATTTTGTGAATTTTTGTAAAAATTCACTTGAGAATGCTAAAAACTGTATAAATATATTATATGTGAAGCGATCTGAAGAAAGGGACCTTAGAAGCAAAAAATTATAGGTTATGTTTGCAATTTTTTTAATGAAAATACAAAAAAATTATCAACTGTTAATGTGAATCATTAATGTTTAGGTATTTATTATAACTGAAGTATTTATTAAACACTAATTATAATTTTTAAAAAAGTAAAAGGAAACTTTTAATCAACGAAAATGTAACACTAACATAACCTTAAAGTGATTTGCTTCTAAGGTCCCTTTCTTCAGATCACGTCACATATTTACATACCTTTCATATTTATTTAATAAAATAATACCTTGTAACGTTTCAACAAGTTTAAGAAATCAATACACATTTAAATTTAAAGGGTAGAAAAATTGTGTTTGTACACGAAAAAACGTGTTACTTGGAACAGCGAAAGTATTAATTGAAATAACTAAAAATTTTGCTTATTTAATAGAGTTATAATTGTGCCATGAAAAGCTTTATTGTTTAGGTAAACATTCTTAATATATCCTTTTTGATAATACTTTTAGACACAATACGGGAGAGTGGTCAGTGTTGGATAGGTGGTCAAAGTTGGATAATCGCGTTTATTTCGTTTAATCACACTTTTGATTCAACTTTTTTACAATGTTCAGCAAAAAATGCAATGTTTTGGTAAACATTGTAAAAAAGTTGAATCAGGTACATAATGTTAATTATTAATTAAATTATATTAAATGTTAATTAAATGTTTTTATAATACATATACAGATATAATACTCGAGTTACAAATACATGTTGTTGTTGTTTGGAAACACATATTATATCTTCCCTATTGTGTCTAAAAGTATTATCAAAAATTATATAATAAAAATGTTTACCTAAACTAAAACAGCTTTTACAGCACAATTACAACTCTATTAAATAAGCAAAATTTTTAGTTATTTCAATTAATACTTTCGCTCTTCCAGGTAAAACGTTTTTTCGTGTACAAACACAATTTTTCTACCCTTTAAATTTAAATGTGTATTTATTTCTTAAACTTGTTAAAACGTTACAAGATATTATTTTATTAAATAAATATGAAAGGTATGTAAATATAATATATTTATAAAATTTTTGGCATTCTTAAGTGAGTTTTTACAAAAATTCACAAAATTACTCCCGGAAATGTTGCTGGGAATCTTCCGAAAAAAATTCCCGAGAATCTCCCCGAATTGTTCCTGGGAATCTTCTGAAAAAATTCCCGGGAGACTCCTGGAAGCGACTCCAAGAGACTCCCAGGAGTTGCTCCCAAGAATCTCCCGGGAGACACCGGGAACTTTTCCAAGTGGGAAACGATATTTGTTATTTGTCTTTATGTAACATAACAATAAGCTTGCAGTAGTTTCTTGATAATCCAATGCCGGTGAAAAGTCTGAGGTCGGTGGAAATTTTGATGCCGGTGGAGACGCTTGGGCCGTTAAAATTTTTTCAACTGACCTTAGAAATTTTTATTTTTTGAGAAAATTATTATGTATTTTCAATTAGTTTAAAATAGATCTTATTCGTATTGACCAAAACAATATAACTACGCTTTACTTAACTTTTTTTTATAAATAATTATTTAATTTATGCTAAAATATTTAAGGGTCGGTGGAGGCTGGTGGAGACTATTTTGTGATTCCCTTTTTAAATTTCAAACATAAAATGAGTAAAAAAGTAATAAATCAATTAGAAATTTGTTTTTTTCATGGATTAACTTAAGGAAACTAATTTTTGATTTTACTAAAGTAATTTTAAGTAAACATTTGATATTTATTTAAATTAATCACTGTTTATTTATAAAAAAAGAATAGCACCCAAAACTGTAGTCAAGCATAAATCCAAAAAAAGGTATTAACAAAAATTTTTGTCTTTAAAAATCTTTTTTCATTTAAATCTACTAAAGCATATGATACTAAAATGTCAAAAATTATTTTGTTTATTACTTCATATTACTAAAAATATTTACTTTTTTGTTTAACCTTCCCGTGGGGACAGGTCAAAAGGACCCCGCTCAAAATGCATTTATTTTGGTTCTCGGTCAAAATGGCTGATTTTTGGATATGTTGTAGTTTGAGTCATTCTGAAGAAATGTTTCTTTTATCAAAATTCAAAAAAATGATAACTTTTCATGTTATCAGCGATAATAGGTTGGAAACTCGTGCGGTATGGTTCATATAAAAACATACAACAAGAACGAAAAAAAGAGATACAAGTTCTTTTTGTTATTATCGTTGGATGGATAAATGGATGGGTAGATGGTTGGACGGTAGAATAAGTGAATACATGACTAAATGAATGAATGGATGAATGAATAAATGAGTTAATTTAATTAATTATTCACCTAATTAATAAGTGAATCACAGAATGAATGAAAATATGGATGAATGAATGAATGAATTAATTAATACATTCATTCATTGACTCATCCATCCATCCATATTTTCATTCATTCTATTATTCACTCATTAATTAGGTGAATAATTAATTAATTAATTAATTGAATGGATAAATGAATGGGTAGATGGTTGGACGGTAGAATAAGTAAATAAATGAATGAATGGATGAATAAATGAGTTAATTAATTAATTATTTACCTAATTAATGAGTGAATCACAGAATGAATGAAAATATGGATGAATGAATGAATTAAATAATTCATTCATTGACTCATCCATCCATCCATATTTTCATTCCTTCTATGATTCACTCATTAATTAGGTGAATAATTAATTCATTCATTCATTCATTCATTTTGATAAAAGAAACATTTCTTCAGAATGACTCAAACTACAACATATCCAAAAATCAGCCATTTTGACCTAGAACCAAAATCAATGCAGTTTGTGCGGGGTCCTTTGACGTTTTTAGCCTTAAAATCGATTATTCACGAAAAATTATAATATTAAACACAAATGTATCTATTGGTTTTTATTTATAAACATATAAATTACCTTTTCAAGTTGGAATTAAAAATACATGAAAATTATTTATTATTTTTCCTTTTAGACATAGAAAAAATTAAGTTCTGCGCTACGCGGAGAATCACCCACATATGTTTGATTAATATCTACAAGGACACAAATTATGAGTCAAAAACGAAACCATACCCACAACCGAACATATTCCCCTACATTAAAGTCTACTCAATCTCGCAATCATCAGCAAAAACATGTGATGAGAATGTAATCCTTAAAGTCGTAGTAACTTTAAGAAAAAAAATGTTTTATGAAACATATATTCTGAAACAGGAAGAAGAACTTAAATAACGAACAACAGTCAAAGAACATATCGCGAGCGAAGCGCGACGTCCTAAAAAATCGTCAGAGCGGCAGATTTTTTTTATTAAATCTTTTAAAAATGTGAAGGCTTTTTTCCATCATAAGTATAAATCCAATTACCTGACTTATAATATCCACTTAAAAGATTTGAATGTGCTGCTTATATTTCTCGATTGGAACTATCAAATTAAGTGTTTGTAAACACATAATATTTTGTATATTATAAAAAAAATTGATTGACTTTCCAATAACTTTTAAAATTCATACATATGATCATTATTTAGCATTTGTCCTTCAGTGACAACAATATTTAAATCATGTGAAGTCAAATTGACAGTATCTCCTTTGTTAAACATGATTTTTTTTATTTTATAATATTTACACATATTTCGTTATCCAACATATTCAATTTCCAATTTTGCCTTTCATCCAATTAAAAAATTTCTAATATTGTCTCTTATCCAATTTGACTAATTTCCAATTTTGTCATTTATCCAATTTAACCAATTTCCAGTTTTGTTTACCCAATATAACAAATTTCTAATTGTGCCTTTCATCCAATTTCACCAATTTATAAATTTTCCTTTTATGCAATATTTTCAAATTTCCAATTGTACCTTTTATCTTATATAACCAAATTCCAAATTTTACTTTTATCTAATATAATCAATTTTCAAATTTTCCTTTAATCCAATATAACCAATTTCTATTTTTTTCCTTTATCAAATATTGCATTTATACTATTTAACCAATTTCAAATTTTATCTCTTATCCCAAATTTCAAATTATACAAAATTTTTAACATTATTAATTAATACTATACTTACTATTCACAAATTATTCACTAAGTGTGAGTGCGAGCGAGCGCTCCTTTAAAAGCACTCAAGTGTGTCTTATTCTTTTATCGTCAGGGAAACTATAGATAAAAGTTTAATACCTGTACACTGCAAAAAGAAGTATCTTAATTAAGATGTTTTGGTAGTCATTTCTAAGATGTTATTGTAGTCACTTTTTAGACATTTAAAATATCTTAATTTAACATGTTTAAAGTATCTTCGTACACATTTTTTAACATATTTTTTGGGGAAAAAGTTTTGAGGTTAATTATGGGCTTATATGTAAGATATTTTATGCATCTTAGGTTTTAGTAACTTAAATTTTTTCGCATCTTCCAATTCATAAGTAACTTATCGCTAAACATCTTGTTGAGACAGAAACATCTTAATTTAAAATACTTTTAAAAACTTACAGAAGTATCTTACTTTTTTAAGATAGAAAAAATATCTAAGACGTATAAAGCATATTAAAAATCTGTAAGATACTTTCGAAAACATCTTATTTTAAGATGTAAGATACCATTTTTCCATCTTACATCTTACGTTAAGATATCAAATAAGATACCCAGGTGCGAATTTTCGGTTGGCCCATAGTTGGGCCAACTTTTACAAGGTCGGTCCAACTTCTCGTGCCAGAGGTTGGGCCAACCATACAGATGATAACGGTTGGCCGTCTAATGGCGACGATGGTTGGCCCGACAAGTCATAAGGAAGTTGGCCCAACTTAAAATGCATATGTTGTGCCAGCTATACATTTCAATGGTTGGTCCAAAAACTGACGCCAAAGTTGGCACGACTTTAAATGCGTAAGTTTGGCCAACTTTAACCTTTACCTATTATTATTCAACACAATCTCATACATACATTTTCGAAAATATCTACCGCTTGCTGGGATCGAACCCCTAACCTAACGCGCCGAAGACTTATACACTGACCACTACGCTATGCTCACATGGGAGTCCATACCGTTAAATGTATATTAAAGCTGCAACAGTCGGGCCAATCGTGGCCCAGAGTTAGGCCAACCGAGAAAGTTTAAGTCATTCAAACTGTTTTTCACAAAGTTTTGCCAACCGTCGGGCCAACCGTGGCCCAGAGTTAGGCCAACCGAGAAAGTTTAAGTCATTTAAACTGTTTTTCACAAAGTTTTGCCAACCGTCGGGCCAACCGTGGCCCAGAGTTTGGCCAACCTAAATTTGTAAGTCATATGAGATACGTTCCCCATAGTTGTGTCGACCTTTGTCGCCAAAGTTGGCCCGACGGTTGGTTATACTCTGCATGTAATGGTTGGCTTGCAAAGTCGGGCCAACTGTGGGCACTAGTACTTGCCAAAGTTGGGCAAACTCTGGCAACCAAAACTTCGCTTGCCAAAGTTAGGCCAACCGTGGGCCAACCTTCAAACTCTGGCGGCCAACCTAAATTCGCACCTGGGTACTTATTTTTGCAGTGTATATATATGGGGCAAAATTTCTCAAGTGTACCAATGTCAAAATTGCAAGTTGTTAGATCGGGCTAATATTTTCCCAGTATTTAGTACTATGCATGAGTACTTCAACCACCAAGTATTATGAAATTTTATAAAAAATTGTAGAGGGGGGAGGGGGTTGAAGATTTTGGATAAGTATCAACAGTGATTTTTCTAAAAAATCGTAGCTTCTATATAATGAAGTAAAAAAAATTTTGACCCATATGTTTTTTGTAGGGTTTTTCCTGCTCTTTCAAATGGTGCAAAAATTTTTTTTTTAAATTCAAAATTTAACCCTTTTTTTTGAAAATTAAAAATTTTTTTGGTTTTTTTTCAAAAAGGACCCTTTTTTTCCTTTTTTTTGTACGAAAAGAAAGCTTAAGATGCGTACTTTCAATAACTAAAACGGAAAAAATGACGTTTTTTTATTGTCGAATTATTAATTAATTAATTAATAAAAATTAATAAAAATTGAAATATTTTACAACAAAATAAATTTAACGCAATTCACTACAAAATCCGCATCCAACGAGTCCAATATGAAAGATTTTGGATAAATTGACGTTTTATAAATAAATATTTATAAAAATTAATTAACAAATGAATATAATTTATAAAAATAAAGATAAAGTGTTAGTTTTTTTTTTAAACAAATGTTTATACAATTCTATTTTGAAAAAAATGTATTCCAGTTATTTGCAACAATTGACAGTTTAAAAAAAAAATTAAAAACCTCTTTATGCGTGTCGTGTTCCATAACTCTATAACCCGGCTTAATATTTTTTAACATTTTCTACAAAACAATTTTTTATTTAATTTTTACATTTCTGATGTAATAAGAGATGATTTCTTTTTTATCTTACCAACTTTTTATTATTTTAATATCAACAATAATTTAATTTTACGTAAATCCTAATAAATAAATTACAAATAATTACTTAATCATTAATTATTATATTGGATTTTTATAATAATTTTCATGATTTAATGAAAAAAATGCAGAGAGCAGTTCTGAAAATATTATACAGTATGCTCAAATATAAAATTAAATAAAAAATTGTTTTGTAGAAAATGTTAAAAAATATTAAGCCCGGTTATAGAGTTATGGAACACGACACGCATAAAGAGGTTTTTAATTTTTTTTTAAACTGTCAATTGTTGCAAATAACTGGAATACATTTTTTTCAAAATAGAATTGTATAAACATTTGTTTAAAAAGAAACTAACACTTTATCTTTATTTTTATAAATTATATTCATTTGTTAATTAATTTTTATAAATATTTATTTATAAAACGTCAATTTATTCAAAATCTTTCATATTGGACTCGTTGGATGCGGATTTTGTAGTGCTTTACAGTAGTAACTTCAGAATTGCGTTAAATTTATTTTGTTGTAAAATATTTTAATTTTTATTAATTTTTATTTATTAATTAATTAATTAATAATTCGAAAACAAAAATAAACGTCATTTTTTCCGTTTTAGTTATTGAAAGTACGCATCTTAAGCTTTCTTTTCGTACAAAAAAAAAGGAAAAAAAGGGTCCTTTTTGAAAAAAAAACCAAAAAAATTTTTAATTTTCAAAAAAAGGGTTAAATTTTGAATTTAAAAAAAAAAATTTTGCACCATTTGAAAGAGCAGGAAAAACCCTACAAAAAACATATGGGTCAAAATTTTTTTTACTTCATTATATAGAAGCTACGATTTTTTTGAAAAATCACTGTTGATACTTATCCAAAATCTTCAACCCCCTCCCCCCTCTACAATTTTTTATAAAATTTCATAATACTTGGTGGTTGAAGTACTCATGCATAGTACTAAATACTGGGAAAATATTAGCCCGATCTAACAACTTGCAATTTTGACATTGGTACACTTGAGAAATTTTGCCCCATATGTATATATATGTATTCGCCGCCGCAGAGTCAGGATTTCTAAGGGCCCTTTATAGTAAGGGTCGTCAAAATCTGTGTCTAATTTGACCTATTTTTTGACCTATATGTCAAAAAGAGGACAAATAACGGCCTCACATTACCTAAAAACTTATGTCAAAATTGACCTATTTTTTTAACTATAGGTTTAAAACGAGAATAAATAACGGCCTCACATTACGTCGAAATCTATGTCTAATTTGACCTATTTTTTGACCCATAGGTCAAAAGAGGATAAATAACGGCCTCACATTACCTCAAAACCTATGTCTAATTTGACCTATTTTTTGACCTACAGGTCAAAAACATTAATCAAAGCATATATCAAAATTGACCTATTTTTTGACCTAGGTGAAAAAGAGGATAAATAACGAATAAAAATACATGTTTAATTTAATCTATTTTTTTGACCTACGGGTTTTAAAAGAGGCCTTAATGTGGGCCTTCACATTACGTTAAAATTTGATCTTTTTTTTACCAACAGTTCAGAGCTTGCCCCCTCAAATAGAAGCGCGAAATAGGACGTCAAAGCATATGCAAAAGAAAATTTTTTTACTTGCAGGCTGGTATGTTACTTCAAAATTGATGACAAAGATTGATTTGAGAATGGCTAATATCATAAGATCGCATTTTACAATCTTTATATTATCCATAAATAGAAGTAAATATAAAATCAGGGGGATGGCGCGCGAGGCGCACATGGGGGCGGAGCCCCCTTGGATATATATACCCAGATAACTAGCGTACTAGTATTGTACCAGCCATGTACCTTCGCACTGTACCAAGTACTGTACTGGTATGTCGTACAGATAATGGCGGAAAAGCAATGTAAATTGATAACCTAAAATCTCAATTAGCTTGGCGTACTGGTATTGTACTTAGTGTTATACTCGTACGGAGTACTTTGGCAATTTCATAATTCTATCCGTATGACATACCGTTATTATACTAGTATCGCACTGGTATGTACATGCCTTATTATTTTGTGCTAGTACAATATGAGTACGATACCAATTCGCTGTACTGAAAAATAATGATTAGTACGCTTGGCTATCTGGGTATATATACCCAGATAACCAGCGTACTAGTACGATGCATGTACAATACGAATATGGCGTATAAGTCGTACTGGTACTGTACCCGTCATCTACCTTCGCACGGTACCAGGTACTGTACTACACTGCAAAAATAAGTATCTTATTTGATATCTTAACATAAGATGTAAGATGGAAAAATAGTATCTTACATCTTAAAATAAGATGTTTTCGAAAGTATCTTACAGATTTTTAAGATGCTTTATACGTCTTAGATACTTTTTCTATCTTAAAAAAGTAAGATACTTCTGTAAGTTTTTAAAAGTATTTTAAATTAAGATGTTTCTGTCTCAATAAGATGTTTAGCGATAAGTTACTTGTGAATTTTAAGATGCGAAAAAAATTTAAGTTACTAAAACCTAAGATGTATAAAATACCTTACATATAAGCCCATAGTTAACCTCAAAAATTTTTCCCCAAAAAATATGTTGGAACATGTGTACGAAGATACTTTAAACATCTTAAATTAAGATATTTTTAATGACTAAAAAGTGAGGATGCAGAATACTGCATCAAAACGCGTCAAAATTTTGATGTAATTTAAATAAAGTAATAAGCCTTTTTAATAAGCCATTAGGCCACAAGAAAGAAGGAAATCTTTACATTATAAATAAAAAAGTTATTAATTTTTTATTGATATGTTGCAAAATTCGTAAACAGAAATTTTCACTAAGCGGGGAAGTTGAGCAAATTTTGTGCAACAAAAAACTTCCAGCGAGAAAGTTGTTTATTAAGGTCTAAACAAGTTATTCCCGAAAGTTACAGTTCAATTAAACAATTAGTTAACAAATGGCGAATGTTAAAAGTCGTTGGCGGCTGAACGCCCAGCGTGCGTATCTCACCTTACAGTAAGGTAGAGTTTTATTCTGCGTATACGGGTGAGAAACGCGCGCTGGGCGATCAGCCGCCAACGACTTTTAACATTCGCCATTTGTTAACTAATTGTTTAATTGAACTGTAACTTTCGGGAAAAACTTGTTTAGACCTTAATAAACAACTTTCTCGCTGGAAGTTTTTTGTTGCACAAAATTTGCTCAACTTCCCCGCTTAGTGAAAATTTCTGTTTACGAATTTTGCAATATCTTAATAAAAAATTAATAACTTTTTTATTTATAATTAAAACATCATTTTTCTTCTTTAGTCACTCGTAGGATAAAATAACGCGTACTTTCGTTTTTGTTTCATTAAGAAATTCGTAAAATTGACTGAGTAATCGCGAGTTGAAGAGAAAAAAACAATTAAAATTTCGTTTTTTAAAAAAACAGATTTTTCCTTATATTTCGGAAACGGTAATAGATACAAAAAATTTCATAAGAAAAAAAGATGCGCAATGAAATTTCCTATAAGGATATGTACATGAGATATTTAAATTCGAATTTTGGATGTCTAGGGGACTTCGATTTCGTCCGAAAAAAGTTTACGTGCCCTTCTACGATCCGGCGGCTCATATTAAGTTTTAATTTAACTTATGGAAAATTACTTTCAATAAAGTTAAGCCTGAATACGCTTAATAGCTAGTTTTCTATAACAATATTATTCAGAATGATTGAATTCATACTTAACAGAATGTTTGACCTAGGGCCAACGAAGCTTTATAAATTTACAGGTTTGAAAAATATTAATTAGAAAGGGAGATATTCAATTTTTTCAAAAAAATCAAAAATTTTCAAATTATACATTTTTTAAAAAATGTTTTCAAACTTTGTATAATTGAATATAACATGTTATTTAATCATATTTTAGAATAAATTTTCCAAAAAAATGTCCTATAATTGAGATGTAAGTATAAACATGATTTAAAAAAAATTCAAAAAAACGCAAATATCCAAATTTTATATTTTTTAATGAACTGCTTTTAAAATATCTATAATTAAGTATTACATGTTATTTAGTCACATTTTAGCATAATTTTGCAAAAAATAGTGTCGTATAACTAAAATTTAATTATAAAAATGTTTTAAAAAAATTTTTTAAATTGCAAATTTTCAAAGTTTACATTTTTAATGAATCGCTTTTAAACTCTGTATAATTGATATACATGTCATTTCGTCACATTTTAGCATAATTTTACACAAAAAATAGTATGACTAATATGTTAGTATAAAAATATTTTCAATAACAAAAAATAGAAAAAATCATAATTGTTATTAATTACTATCAAGCTTAATTCAATAGTATTTTCTGGGGTTTTTGATAAAGTTTGTAACTTTAAAATAATGCAATTCATAATTATTTATTTATCCAAATTATTCAATATTATATAATTGCAAGAATTTTAGAAACATTCAAAATGGAGATGTTTTATGATTTTATTTTCATCATAAACGGGCTCTAGACCCTTTTCTACTTAAAAAAAACATAATACTAATTAAAACTAAATTAACAATAAAAAACAAATCAAGGATGTTAAACTTTAAATATTTTAATTTTCAATGTTATTTTCGTCATTACTAATGCCAAAAATGTGCCTTCTCAAATTCGCCTTAAATTTATAAATTGATTTGATGATGATAAATATTTTATGAAAAAAGTTATATTACAGGATGTATAGAATTTTAAGTCACCTGTGATACGATACTATCATTTATTTTAAACAAATTTAAATATTATTGAAGAAAGTGAATTTATCATTCGGTAGTATTAATATTAAAGGTGAAAGAATTTATCAATTTTTTTAAATTTAAATATACTTGATTTTTAGTTTTAGCCATAAATAAATCTGCAAATGGTAGTGATGCATGTCGAGCAAGTAGATGTCATTTGTTTTTTCGTCTCCTTTCATAAAAGAAGTGAGATAAAACTATAAAATTCAATTGTTTTAATTGTTATTTTAACGATTTTCTCGACTTTGACGAGAAGTTGTCGATCGAGACTCGCTCGACATGCAACACTAGCAAATGGCTACACAAATTGATTTATTTTATAAAAATACTCTTTTTTAAGAAAATATGTTTTAAAAAAATATGTTATATATTAGTACCAGTCTTTGACGGGTCTTACTTTCTTCTATAAAATACATGTAACAAACACATAAAGTACTAAAAGTTGACAAACACTGTCCCTGAATAACAAATTTGATAGAAAAAATCTGTCACCGATTCAAAATGTAATATTTTTCTAACGAAATAGTTAATGGTTACTAATAATTAGTTTTTCCCAGTAAAATTTAATTCCTGGTGGACAGACACACTATCATCAAATATATTAGCAGAATCTAAAACCCATTGAAGACGGGTCCGACAGCTGGTATTTTAATAAAACAGAGAATTCTGGATTTTTTTATGATTTTTTGGCATAAATTTTGTTATTTTGCTTTGAAAGATTCGAGAGTCCAAAAAAAAGTTCGGACAACAAGGTTCGGATAATCGAGGTTCCATTGTATTTATAAATCAAAGAAAATTCATATGTATGGTAAAAAAAATTTGTTCAAATAAATTTTATATATTTTCTTCTTGAATCTACATAAAGAAATGAACATTTTGTGTCCCAAACATTTTCTAAAAAAGCGTATATTTTAAATATACATGTGAATTTTCTATGAATAAATAAATTTTTTTTAATTCATACCTAAGTATTAATTTATTTTATCATTAAACTACAGAAAATTATTATTTATAATTATTTGATAGAATTTATAACTTTTTAAAAAGGTAATTAAAAAGAAAAAATATGATAAATTTTAAATGGGTAAAGTTAATTATTTCTTTTATTGTATAAGATGTTTGTGAATATTGTTTAATTACGCATTAATATATGAAAATGAGTCTGAGATTTTATTCAGTGACGCATGATTACTAAAAAGGGGGCGTATGTTTACGATAAAAAACAATAAAATTAGTTGTTAAATGAATCATGTGTTACGTATAATTACATCCAGAACGCAGTCAACTGTTAACAAATGCTCGTACATAAAAAGGTAGAAACCTAATACTGTTTTACACATGTTCCCATAATTAAAAATTCACTTATTGGTAACTAAAATATCGTTTCCCTCAATTTACTTATTATTTTTGTATATGATTAAAATAAAAGTACTATACGACTTTAAAATTTTTTCATATAAAACTATATATTTTGAAACAAATCAGAAAACGAATTTTCCAATATTTTCATTCCAACTAAATTTCATTAACCCTTTAAGGATCAAATGTAGAAAAATTTTACCTGAAATTTGACAGAACTTCTTAGTATAAAAACGAAGAGATAAAAATTTTAAAATAAACATTTCTCAAAGCTCCGAAACCACTCTTTCGAATGCTGCAATAAAAAATATTGTAAATTTATAAATAAACAAATTACATACAATTAATTAATAAAAAACACGATTTTTTAAAAATTTTTATTTAGAAATCAAATTTTTTTATACTTTATGGCAAATAAGTACATCTCAAAGGTATAAATATCGCGTCGAAAATGTCCGACCTGAACTGTAGTAACATATAAAATAAAGAAAACCAAAAAGGCGTATTAAAAATGGCGTTCACAGATGACTTTTTAATAAATAATATACACCAGGTGCACGTATTTTCAAAACTTCATCAGATTCATTTGAAACTGGTTACTCTGAAGTTTTTGGGGTCGCTGATTACCAATATAATAGTAGTTTTCATAAATTCAAAATGGCGGATCTAATATGGCGGACATTTTTTTCAAAACTTCATCGAATTCACTTGAAACTGGTTACTCGAGGGGTTTTGTGGTCGCTAATTTCGAATATGATAGTACATTTAAAAAATTCAAAATGGCGGATTCAATATGGCTGACATTTTTTAAAAATTTTATTGGATTTATTTGAAAGTGAATACTGGCTGGTTTTTGGGAATGCTGATCATGTTTTACACGTTCTTCAGCCGTCAAAACGTCTCTACTGGTAATGACATTACCAATTCTCACCGTATAGTGGTAAACGTAGATTTTAGAGAGTCCTATTGTTTTTTATTATTAACTTTTTTGTTTTTTAATTTTTCTTTTTAATACAGTTTTCTATTATTAAATTCACTCCTTATGAATAAAATTAAAACATTTTTTGCAAAAGTACACTACCGGCAGAAATTGTCGGTACGAACGACGGGCGAGCTACGAAAAGTTGCTGCCGAAATTAAATTAACATATTTTAATATGGAAAAATGATAGAAACTTGGTTCTTGGATCGTTTAAAAGCCAATTAAAGTCTGCGTCGTTTGATATATAAATAAACAACTATTTGATCATGAAAGATTGTAAAATTATAATTTATTTATATATATAATAATTAACTTTAACAATTATTAAATTTTTAATGTATATTAAATCTGAAATTACAAAAAACTTAAAAAGGGCTCCAAATATGACCCTCACTGTATGTGCCGCTTATTTGGACCTGCCGCAACGAACCAGGTGATCAGCGAGAGTGTAATAAGTGTGTATCACCGCATAAATTATAAAACTATATGCTTAAATATTTTTTTAGATATTTCAAAAATTACTGAACGGATTTTCAATTTTCTAGGTTTAAATAAATCTAGACTTTAAGGATTATGTTGCTAGAGTTTAAAATTTTTCTCTAAATTTTTCTAGAATGTACAGCCACACAAACATGGTGCTTTCAAACGATCCAAGAACCAAGTTTTTATCATTTTTCTATAATAAAATATGTTAATTTAATTTCGGCAGCAACTTTTCGTAGCTCGCCCATCGTTCGTACCGACAGTTTTTGCCGGTAGTGTATGATTTGCATAAATTGCACTGTAAGAATGTTTTATTATTACAGCTGTCATTAGAGCAATATTTACTTTTTTACATTGTTTCTAATTTGTTGTCTCTAAGATTACTAATTTCCTTTTTTTCTATCTAATTTTTTAAAAAATAATAAATAAGTTTTTTGACTTGTTTATCAACTGCATTACCTAAAGCATTTTCAGATTGTTACATTAGAACATTTTTAAATTCCAATATGTGCAAACCATAATTTGCAAAGAATGTTTTAAAAATTAAGAGAAGTGAATTTAAAAATAGAAAACTGTATTGAAAAAACAAATTTTAAATGAAGTAAAAAATTGACAAATAATTAGACTCTACAATCTACATTTACGTGCAAAACATGATCAGCATTCCCAAAAAAACCCCGAGTATCCACTTTCAAAGGAATCCGATGAAATTTTGAAAAAAAGTCCTCCATATTGGATCCGCCATTTTAAATTTTTGAAAACTACAATTATATTCATGATCAGTGACCCCACAAACCCTAAAGTAACCAGTTTTAAATAAATCCGATGAAGTTTTGAAAATATGTGCACTTGGTGTATGTTATTTATTAAAAAGTCAACTTTGAACATCATTTTTTATCCGCCATTTTGTTTTTTTTATTTTCTATTTTACTACATTTTAGGTCGGCCATTTTTGACGCGATATTTATACGTTTGAGATGTATTTCTTTGCCATAAATTATAAAAAAAATTGATTTCGAAATAATAATCGTGGTTTTCATTAATTGTTTCTATGTAATTTGTTTATTTATGAATTTACAATATTTTTTATTGTAACATTTAAAAGAGCGGCTTTAGAGCTTTAAGAAATTTTTTAAAAATTTTTATCACTTTATTTTCATACTAAAAAGTTCTGTTAAAGTTCAGGTAAAATTTTTGTACATTTGGTCCTTAAAGGTTTAACACGATAATAATAATAAATATAGTAGTGGAATTTCGGTTGTGGGCATAGTTTCGTTTTTGACTTATAATTTGTGTTTTTGTAGATATTAGGCAAACATATGTAGGAGGCATTCCGTTTCAAAACGACCCGCTTTAAAAACAATTGCCATTGTAAGACAAGTTTCAAATAATTATTTCTTCTATGTATTGGATTCAAACTTTATTTACTATTAGTGTTTTCAAAAGCAAAATTTCTCATCCTTACGATAGTATAAAATTCTTCTTAAAAAAATATTATTTATGAAAACCTTTAAGTTTTGAAAGATAACCTTTTAAATATCTCAAAACACATTATATCCGATTTTTTGGAAGTTATGTCAAAATAAAGCTTAAATATTCTAGTTTCATTTCCTGTCAAATTATAATGGACAATTCATGGGAATTTAAAATATTAATTAAATTGTACAAAGATGTCAGAGGTTAAACTGTGTAAAATTTAAAAAAAAACAAATTCTGCTCAGTAAATACGTTATAACCTTTGAAATTCTTATAGAAATAAATAAATTTTATACAATCCCCTGAATTATAATTATAATAATAATTATAATTATTATAATATAATTTTAATAATATAATTATATTAATAATATAATTATAATATAATTATAATATAATTATTATAATTATATAATTTAATTATAACATTATAATGTTGACAGGAAATGAAACTAGCACTGTTACCTAAAAAGTATCAAATTGCAACGAATTGATCTCAAAAAGTGGATCAAATCATCATTTGATCTTAATTTTTGGATCATTTCGATCCACTTGGGGATTATTTTGACATTTTTAGAATAACAGTGAGAATATTTAAGCTTTATTTTGACATAACTTCCAAAAAAATCGGATATAACGTGTTTTCAGATATTTAAAAGGTTATCTTTCTATCCTTAAAATTTTTCATAAATAATATGTGACGCGACACGAGAAAAGGGACCTATCGCCTCAAAAAAGAATTTTATAGGGGGAGCGTTTAAAGTGACGGCATAAACAGAAAACACGTGTATTTACGAGGACACGTTTAACTTTCAGGCTTTATATTATTAAAACTATTTGAGATTTTTAACTTCTGATTTTTTTACGTGAAAGAGCAACTCAAAATCTATGGAATACGACTAAAAACTCAAAAATGATTTTTTTATCGATAGGTCCCTTTTCTCGTGTCGCGTCACATATTATTTTTTAAGAAGAATTTTATACTATCGTAAGGTTGAGAAATTTTTCTTTTGAAAACACTAATAGTAAATAAAGTTGGAATCCAATACATAGAAGAAATAATTGTTTGAAAATTGCCTTACAATAGCAATTGTTTATAAAGGGGGTCGTTTTGAAATGGAATGTATATGTATATGTATTTAAAGCTAGGGTCCTTAGCGAATTAATCGTGAAGAAAATAAATTGATTCCGTTGCGTAGAAAAATTTTATTGAAAACTTAATGAAGTATTCATTTTTCTAACAAAGAAAATTATGTTTCGTTTGTGGTTAGTCTAACATCTCAGCTTTCAATTAAAAAAAAGTACGCCCTAATATCACTTATACTTTTTTTCTAGAACAATGTTTTTGGAGAAATGCAAGGTGAAGAATTTCGCATCGGACCAGGGCGTAATGGATCTGCAATGAAATTATAATTCAGATCATCAAATATTAGTACTGTATTAAAATTTTTGGTTTGTATTGTACATTTATAGCAAAGAATATTGAAACTGGAACATATTTTATTTCAATTTTAAACATTTTCATACAATTTTCAAACTTTAAAAAGTTCTAGTGAAATGCAAAATCCATTTACTTAAAAAAATCTATTCTCCAGTTATTCTTTTATAAAGGGTTAAAATTGGCCCCCTTCACGGGGGCCTGACTGACGTAAAAGTTCCCTGTTAGAACGCAAATCGACTTTTATGATCCTGGAGCTCAATTTTAATATTTAAGATTACATTTCTTTTAATAACACAGCCCCACAAAAAAAGTGTCGTGCGCGGCAGACCAGACTAGTCATTTCCTATGTATTTTGACGCGCTGAACACGAATCCAAAGTTCGTTTTGCTTCATCACGTCAGGATTTTTTTCTAACCTTTAAAAACCTATCGGATCCAAAAACCTATAGCCCACCTATCGAATAGGTGGGCTATTTTTTTTAAAAATTGATGGATTTACTTCAAACTTGGTAGCTAGGGGTTTTTTGGGTCTCTGATGACGAATTTGGAGTTAGATTTTCAACATTGAAAATGGCGGCTCCAATATGGCGGACGAATTTTTAAAAATTGATGGATTTACTTCAAACTTGGTAAATAGAGGTTTTTTGGGTCGCTGATGACGAATATAAGTTAGATTTTCAAAATGGCGGATCCAATATGGCGGACGAATTTTTTAAAAATTGATAGATTTGCTTCAAACTTGGTATCTAGGGGTTTTTTGGGTCGCTGATTACGAATTTGAAGTTAGATTTTTAAAATTTTAAATGTTGGCTTGAATATGGGGGGCGAATTTTTTAACTATTGATGGATATACTTATTTTTGCAACACCAATGTGCAAGGATATAATAACAAAGATAAAAAGAACATATTGTATGCTAATGTCCCTACTGTAAAAAATCAGGCAGAGAAGCTTAAGACTTAGGACTTAAGACTTAGGACTTAAGACCTTCTTACACCGAAGTTAAGTCACAAGTCTTAGGACATAAGAACTTAAGACTGAATACTTAAGACTTAAGACGTAAAAACTACGGACGGACACCGAAGTCTCGCTATAAGGGTTTTGGCCCTTGGCCACGAAACCCTAAAAACAGAAATTTCATGCAATTCACCTTCTTCTCCCAATTCTTGGAAATTGACAGTTCAACTGAAGATGTTTTAGATTTTGAAAATAAAGACATGAGAAGCGATGATGAGGACGACTATTACCTTTTGTATGATGAACAGGAGATAAAGATTCTTCAAAAGTTTAACCAAGAAGAATTTAGCAATCTCATTAGAGATTTAAAATTGCCGAAGGATTGGGCAGAACACCTAGCATCAGTGTTGAAGAAGAAAAACTTATTATCAAAAGGCACAACAGCTAGCTTTTATCCAGACAGAAAAAATATATCCGAAAATATTTGAAGCCGCGCGTCGAAAAGGGATCTAACCGTGATAATGTTAATTTCGAGAAAAATGGAAAAAAGAGAAATGAAATTATTTTGGATAAAAAAGTTGTTTAAAATGTTTCTAAAGAGGAGAAAAACTGTTCTATAAAGTGTTTTTCTAGTATTTTCTTTATTTTTTGATAAAATATTGATAAATTATTTTTACCAGTGGAAAAGGGATCTAAATGACAAATTCACTTAGATCCTTTTTCCACGATGCAAACATTTTTTATTAATTAATTATTGGATTATTAAATTATTTAATATCGAATGGTTTTTTTATTATTTTTATAATTATTAACAAGTATAAAAATTCCTTTTTGGAAGCATTTTATGAAATGTAGTTTTTTAAAAAATATTTAATTTTCAATTTATCACTTTGGAACACTGTATTTTCTGTTTTTACTACTGAAATATTTGCAAATTTTTTTAATTCTTATAAAATTCATTTTAAATAAATTTTATTTATTAATTTTACAAAACGAATTATTTAAACATTACATTATTTTCATTTTGAAATTTGTGAATCTTTATTTATTAATAATAATTTGTGATAATTGAATAAAAAATTTAGAAAATATTTATATTTTTTACAAAAAATTATATGAAAGTAATATTATATTTGAATAAAATACCAAATTAAATTGGTAATAAATTAAAAACAAATTAATTAATCTGAATTTAATTTTTGCAATAGATAAATTTTTTAATGTTTACAATAAATTAAATAACACTATTTTTTAGATAGATCCATTTTCCACAATGTTTTTACAATTGAGTTAAAAATAATTTTCTCTTTTTTTGACTTTTCGCTTCAAGATTCTAATGATTTTATAGAAATAAAAAAATTTTTCCTTTCATTATTTTTCCACTCAGAAGGTTTTCTCTTTCTTTTTCAAGACATTTTATGTAATTTCACCAAATCGATTATTTATAACCTATCTTAAAAAGTTGAAAGTCGAAAAGAGATAGATTCTTCTTCCAAGATAGAAAATTTTTAATTATAATATTGGGTATTATAATATTATAATTATACAATTTTTATTGCGAAATTTGAAAAAGGATATGTAATAGAATATATTTTTCTATACAGTTAAAATTTGATAAAAAATGAGTTAGATCCCTTTTCCACGCGCGGCTTCATTTTACAAAAGATGAAAATCCGTCGTTGGTATATCGCTCAGATGTTGTCGGACTCATGAATAAATTAAAAACAAATATATACAAAGATGAAAATTGGAGACTATTTAATGACTCTTCGAAAAGAAGTTTAAAAGTAGTACTACTACATAATACTAATATTAATGCTCCAATTCCAATAGCGCATTTAACGGAAATAAAAGAAAACTATGAATATGGGCAATTCTCTGGAACCCTTAACCTTTCAGTGTCTCATATTTATTATGTAATTACTCAATATACATAAAATATTTTTTAAAAATAATTATTGTTCCATTTAAAGAATGTTTTATAATAATATAATATGTTCGTTTCAAAATTATTAAACTTTATTTAGTAATTTTTATATATTTTTTAATGTTGAAAAGTAAGCAAATCAGAGAGTCCCTTAAGGCACTTTCGGAAACATAGATAAATTTTATAAGTTGTCACATTAAAATAGAATTAAAAGACAAATACATAAAAGTAAATGAATATCTAAGGATTATTTTAAGAGTAATTTGAAAATAATAAGCATTTGGAAAACAAATTTTTTGAATTTCAAAAGCTTTCCCTTAGTTTCGTGTCAGAACCGTAAATACAAACGTACTTGCAAATATTACAAGAGTGCCTTTCTAAAATTAATTCATCAATATATAGAATGAAAGCTTAAAACCTACTGAAACTGTGACCAGTTGAAATTTTTATGTGCAATACTTTATATTGAAATTATTAAATATTATTGTTCTTAAATTCGGAAGAAAATACGATTATGTCAGGACCGTAAATGACTTGGCACAACTAAAGGAAGCTATAAAATGTTATCAAATTTGTATGCACATTTGCACAATTATTTTTTTTAACTATGTGTAAAAGCACGCCTTAAAATTTTCACATATTATCGAAATATAAGGAAGTACTCGTGAAACTGTCAGGACCGAAATAGTCAGGACCGTAAATGTGACGCAATGAATAAGGATTTCAAGGTTGTCAGTCTGAAAATTGACAACTTCACTTTTAACTTTGAAAGTTGTTAAATGTTTTGTTCAGAAATTTCAATTTCTTTTACTTACTTTTTTATTCAAAGTTAATCATTTTTCTGCTCCTTTATTTCTAAAATGTAAAATCTGAAGAATAATAAAATAAGAATATTAAAAAATAATTAATATTATTCATTTTAAATGCAAAAAAATAAATGCAACCTAAATATTCAAATCCAAAACAATCGACAATAAAGGAAATAATTCATCTTAACCATAAAAAAATCGTCTAATTAGAAATGAATAAAAATATATGAGACCTTCAAAATATTACATTTTTAACTACAAAATTAAATTCTACATACTAATCTTAATTTATATACAAATTTTTATTAATGTGCTAGTAATTTTTTTTCTTTCACTCAAAAGTTAAAGATTGCAGAGAATTGCCCATATATGAAACTAGTTTTGGATAAAATTAGATACCGAGAACACAACTGGCAAATTTGAGGAGATTTTAGGATTTCAAGCATACTACTTGGACCACAATCAGGTTTTACAAAAACACCATGTTTCCTGAGTTTGTGGGACTGTAGAGATTGAGCAAATCACTACATTAAAAAACAATGGCCAACAAGGAATTCTTTTGAACCAGGTTCAAAATATATAATAGAAAATCCCCTAATCGACCCTTCAAAGGTGATAATTCCATTCTTGCATACGAAACTAGTAGAAATGAAACAATTTGTCAAAGTCTTAGATAAAGAAGGAAACTGTTTTAAATACCTGGAACAAAAGTTTACAGAAATATCTGATGCGAAACTAAAAGAAGGGGTTTTCGACAGACGCATGTCTTAGGTTCAAAGCAGTTGTCGAAAATTTTCTGGGTAATCACAAGAGTAAAAATTGGGAGCAAATAAATAGTGATATGATTAAAAAATTTTGTAAGTTAGGATGCTTAATGAGCATAAAGATGCATTACTTAGACTTGCATCAGGATTGATTCCCTGAAAATTTGGGAGATTACAATGAAGAACAAGAAAAACGATTCCATCAAAATCTTAAAGAATTTGAGCGTCGTTATCAAGGAAGATGGGATGTAAATATGATGTCCGACTACTGTTGGATGCTGAAAAGGGATATTGTACCTGAAGGCACCAATTTGAAACGAAAATCATTACACAGATCTTTGAGGACAAAAGAGTGCGCTACCATAAAAGGACGTGAATACCTTACTTATGTATATAAGAATTTCCATTTCGAGTTTTGAAAATGTAACTTCAGATTCGTAATCAGCAATCCAAAAAACCCCTGGATACCAGGTTTTAAGTAAGTCTATCAATTTTTAAAAAATTCGTCCGCCATTTTGAAAATCTAACTTCAAATTCGTCATCAGTGACCCAAAAAACCCCTAGCTACCAAGTTTCAAGTAAATCCATCAATTTTTAGGGTTCCGTACACCTTCAGTGTACCGACGACGGAACCCTATTGGTGAGACTCTTGTGTCCGTAGCCAAATCGTGTCTTCACCTAGCGGCTAAATTATTAAACCTAGAGAGCTCAAATTTGGTACAGACACGTATTTTCACATGTAGATTACAGGAAAAATATAGAGAATGTGATTGGAGGTGATGGCCATAGCGTTGTCAAGGAAATAATATGATTTTTGGCCAAAAATGCACAAAAAGTTACCATTCCTCCCCTTAACTTCTAAACTATTCAACATGGAGGGCTAAAATTTGGCAAACTGGTGTTTCTGTGGGCCCAGCGATCTACAATACTTGGTTGCACATTTGTTTTCATCAGTCTGCCTACGACCGGACTCGGCGCTTGCTCCGAGGCCGATCGACAGCAGCTCACTTTCCTTTCTCACCCTCGATCTATTTTCTGGCCAGAGAGGCGCTAATCCTGGCTAGGGGATGATCTTCCTCGTTTGAGAAGGTGAGCATGAGGAGCTAATCTGTTCACCAGCTCTTACAATTCCTAGAAGGAGTTGTACAAGGACTTCGGGCGCTAACGAGTCCTGGTAACACCCTTCGATTTCGTTCTTATAATTTTTACCTGGTGCAGAGAAGACCGTGTGGAGCTCCACCATGTAGTCTCTGTACTCTTTCCACCTTAGTCTCAACTGAACGTGGGGCGCTAACCCGGGACGTTGAGACATCCATGTTATTTTTACCATCCCTATTACACACAAATTTACAAATTTTCCCCTGTTGAACTGAGGAGCTAATCGTTCAACAGATATGACACTTGCACCTGGAAAACTTGGCCTTGAGAAGCTAATCAGGTCAGGATGTCCAGAACATACATGAAACTTACACTAATTTCGCGACGGGCATGAATATCGACCGTAGTTCGATATCTAGTTCTTTTCGGTTATTTCATAATTTCCGACCTAGCGTACACAACCCTAGTTTCCGTCCGCGCGCGTAATTAGGGGTTTAATTCTAGAATCTACCCAGTAACTTTCGGTGTCATAGATTTTGTAATTTTATTATAAAATAACAGGAGTAAATTTTATTACAGTCCAAGCGAGATCGAGAACGGCGAGGAATGATTCGGGTGTGAAGGAGTGAAATAGCGGACGCGCCAAATTTCCATTATTAAATTTTCATTTTTGTTATTATTATTTTCCATTTTGTTATTATCAAATTTTCATTTGTTTAAATATTTTATTTTAAAAGTTGTAAATTAATTTTCAAATTTTAGTTTATTAGTTAAATTTTATAATTCTTTCTTTATTAATTTTTCTTTGCATTGTATCGAGTCAGTTTTATTATTTTATATTTTTATTGTAATTTTATAATTTCAATTTAATTTGTTAATTATTAATTTTGTTATTATTTCTATTTTATTTTGTTAAATAAATTTACTTCCGAAGGTTTAAATTTTGTTTTATTATTTTGATTTTACCCTGTCACAGATTTCTCTTAAATTAGTATGTGTAATAGATGGCGCTTGCGTCACTGTAAATTGATAGAATTACCAAACTAGAGACCTGGACTCCATCCGGCAAGCAAATCCTTATTGGCAAAAATTAAGATCATTACAATAAAATTTAAAAAAATTGGACAAGTGCGAGTTGAGCTCGCACTGCAATGGCGGGTTCCGTACACAAAATTTAAAACAATAGTTACAACATTCATCGGTAAATGGTAGAATTAAAATAAACAATTAAAAAAATATTTTAAAATCATTCGATAAAAAAAATAATTAAAAAAAATTAAAGTATTGAATATCTAATATTGTAAACAAAAGTAGAGGAACAAAATGTTGTAAGTATTGTTTTAATATTTGTGTACGGAACCCGCCATTCCAGTGCGAGTACAACTCGCACTTGTCCAATTTTTTTTTTAAATAGCCCACCTATTCGATAGGTGGGCTATAGGTTTTTTAATCCGATAGGTTTTTGGAGGTTAGAAAAAATCCTGACCTGATGGAGCAAAACGGACTTCGGATTCGTGTTCAGCGCGTCAAAATACATAGGAAATGACTAGTCTGGTCTGCCGCGCACGACACTTTTTTGTGGGGCTGTGTAAGAGTACTCCTTTGTAATAGTACTCTTATAACTGAAAATGAAATTATTTAAAACGGTTGAAGCACAAAACTATCAAACTAAACCATTTTTTCGTGGTTATGAGCTCATTTAATTAAATGATTGAATCTAATTACTTATTCATAAAACAATATTAAATAATAACAATACTAACTTTAAAATGAACAAGTTAACCAATATTACGGATAAAAGAATTCTAATTATAATGGATAAATAAATTAGAATATAATTATCAATTATAAAAAAAAGAAAACCAAAAAAAAATTAAAAACAATAAAAAATCATTCACAATTATTCGTTTTACAACTAAATTCACTCTCGTAATAATTAATCAGACAATAGAAACCAATTCTCATAATAAAACAAATAAATATAAAATTCTTCAACAATAAATTAATAATTAATAAATTAATATTTAAAATAAATTAAAACAAATATTTTTACTAAGAAGAAGAACTTCTTTTATTGATTAGAAAAGTATAAAAATTACTTTTTCGGTAAACAGGTGTTTCACAAAGTACTATTCCTCCGGCTGACGTCATATAAGCGGGAGGAAAAGTATTTTTTCTAACACCCGCACCAAAAGTACATCATTTCTCACCTATAAAGAGGGTGGAAAGTACGTCTTTCCCGGAGGCAGGGAGAGAATGTCACTTTCCCTCCCCGTGACGTCATAACGAGGAGGGAAAGTAACACTTTCCCTCCCCGCTGTGATGTCACGGGAAAGAAAGTAATATTTTCTTCCTGTTGCTATAAAAATTTGTAATTTTTTTTTAATTTTTTAAAAATATAAAAAGAGCTATATATTTTTTAAGATTAAATATGTATCATGTTGTTTTTTTTTATTAATAATGGATTTTAAATAAATATGACAACAAAAAATTCCATTAAATAATTGCATATTTGTACATTCGTTTACGTGTGTTAGAAAAAATAGTATGTGCACCACGGAAGGAAAAAGATTTTCGCCTCGTGTGTTTGCAGTTCTCGACTTCGCTCGCACTCGCCTTCGGCTCGTACACTCGCTTCGTCTCGAACTACAAACTTCACCCTCGGGAAAATCACTATTTTCCTCCCTAGGTGCACAATATACTATTGTGCCTGCTCTCACTCAAAAGTGTCAAAACGCATTTCGATTCCATAAAAACCTGTATTCACTAAATTAAAGAACAATTTTGTTCACCTTTAAAAAAATTCACTGCTCGTGCCTTCAATATCATATTCTACATGAAGTTCTTACAAAAAATTATGTTCGTAACATGGGGCCAAAGATGATTTCGAGACCTCGGCGACACTTTCGCTCCCTCGACTTCGACGTCAGCCACCCCGATTACCCCCAGTTAAAAAATTGAAAGAATATTCAATAATTTAATGAAAAATATGGGGCGTTCCACACCAAATCGGAATAGTTATTTTCGTATCAAGGACGCAAAATAGGTGATTGCGACGATGGCGAGATGAAGGGACCGAGAGAGCGAAAGTGTCCCCGAGGTCCCGAAATCTCGCCATCGTCGCAATCACCTATTTTGCGCCCATAATGCGAACATAATTTTTGTCCAAACTGCATGGAAAGTATGGCATTGAGGGCACGCACGATGAAACGCTCATTTTAGTTAAAAATTAAACTCTATATAAATGTTGACTCTTTGAAGCCTATAATGATAAATCTAGTGACACCTAGTGATTTACCTAGTGCAGGCTGTCTAGGTGTCAGGATGACAAGTCTCCTGAAAAAGTGCCAGGACGTGATAATTTAGTTAGTTTAGTTTTGTGTCGACTCGAAACTAAATTCAGTTTGTTAATTTAGTTTCGTGTTGACTCAGAAACTGAAACGAAACTAAATTTGGAGACGGTCCCTGGTTATATTATTTTCTATTTTAAGCAATAAGTAGAGTTTTTTCCGCCCGCTTCCCCTACTCCCGGGCAGAATGTGCTACTTTGCGCCCGCCTTAAGTGCCCGAAATTACATTCTTTCCGTGCAGGTAGGACAAAAATTATTTTACTTTTGCATCTCAAATATTTTTTTTCTTTTAGTGCTCGTTGAAATTAGCTACCATGGTTTTTTTTAAATTTTTTCATCAAGCGGTTTAAAAGTTACAGGTTTTTGAAAAAACATGTTTTTCACGTAATTTTTTTTGTTGAAATGCTTATAACTAGGGCAAAAATTGATCGAATTGGACGCTCTTATAATGAAAATTTTTGTTTTTTACGTACTTTTTAATAAAAACGTCAAAAAATTTTTTTTTTAATTTTCGAAAAAAAATTTTAAATTTTAAAAATAAAATTTCGTTTTTAAGAATGTATGTATCGATCGATTTTTTCAAATTTTTAGAACTAGAACTAATTTAAGAATTTTTAATCCTTGTCTGATTGTGGGCAAAGGATGCGATCTATTTATTTTAAAATTTTTAATTTTTCTAAAACAGTAGGTAGCAAAATGCCTAAGTTAAAATTTGACCAAATCATAATTTTAAACAGCAAGAAGGTTAAGTTCGGAGAGAATCAGTCTGAGATTATTTATTGTTTGAAAAATTCGAGTGATTTGGTCAAATTGTAAGTTAGGCACTTGGCCACCTACCATTTTAGAAAAAATAAAAATTATAGAATAAATAGATCCCATCGTTTGCCCACAATCAGACAAGGATTAAAAATTCTTAAATTAATTCTAGTTTCTTACAAAAAAATTTGAAAAAAATCGATCGATATATACATTCTTAAAAATGAAATTTTATTTTCAAAATTAAAAATTTATTTCAAAAATTAAAAAAAAATTTGTTTAATATTTTTATTAAAAACTACGTGAAAAACCCCATATGTACCAAATTGCAAGAAAATTCAATGACTTTTTGAAAAATTGGCCGCTATATTGGATCCGCCATTTTGAATTTTATAAAATGGTCTATAGATTTAGTCAGAAAAAAGTCAAAAAAATTTGTCAAAAGTACTGAAATAGTATTCAATTTCGATCATTTATATGAAAATTCTGAATTTTATGTTCCTCATCAATGAAAAGATTTTATTTATTTCAAACTTTTCTTACTTTTAACAACAATTGAACTTTACAGATTTTTTTAAATTATTTTAGAATAATTTTTTATTTAAAAATTCAAAAATAATTAAATTTTATAAAATTTTGGTTTTTAATATTTTTATAAATAATAGAGGTGTGCAAAAACTCGAAGCTATAGCACACTAGCTAGATCAAAGCTCAATCGAGTATTTTCAACCTTTTCACTTTTCGAGCCTAGCCGAGCCTAATCAGTTAGAGCTCGATCCGTGTCCGGCCTCATAAAAAGCTGCAGTAATTTCGAGTACTTGATAGATCGAGCCAAGCTCAAGCTCATACACATAATTCAATACATAAATATTTATTCTTCAAAACTATTTATTTTTAAATTTCATAAAACTTTTTAAATGAGATACAATTATTTAATATGGTTTCAATCATTTGTCTATAAAATTCAATTATTTTCAATATATTTTAACCACTTCGCTGGCAGGGCGTTCCAAATGGCGTTCCACGCGCCAAGGCCCAGACTGGCAAAACATATATACGTATAATATTACCATTCGTAATAATCAATAATAGTTATATATATATATATATATATATATATATATATATATATATATATATATATATTATTATATTAAAGTATTGTGTGTGAATATTTTTTTTCAATAAAAATACAAGTTTTATTGTGTAAAAATTGAAAGAAAGTGGAACGCCATTTGATGAAAAATATTAAAAATAGCCGATTTAAACGTTCGAAAAAACATTGACAATCACATAAACATTAATTTTTATTGTGATACTCTTGTTCTCTGATGTCTAAACAAAGAAATATTCCTTTACAAAAGTTAAATGTGGTGTACACTCTTTAAAAACAGAGTTTTTTTAGGAACGCCATTTCGGTGTTTCTGCCAGTCTGGGCCTCTGTGCGTGGAACGTCATTTGGAACGCCCTGCCAGTGAAGTGGTTAATAAAATTTCTGGAAAGAGTTCAATTTTATAAAATTTTTTATAACATTTTTATAACATTTTTTAGGAGTATTTAATTAATCTTATTAAAATTATAATTAAATTACTTGAACACTGAAAAAAATGCCTAAATGATCTAAGCATCCATTATACCATTAAGGTTACTTTAACTATAGGAATCTTGATTATATTGCCAAATTTAGTGCTGTAGTAACCAGGATTCCTAGTTAAAGTAACCAAAATTCTTAGTGGAAGACTCTCGTAACTAGGAGCATAGTCAAATCGCCTAGGGATTTTTTTCAGTGAAACAATTCGATTAACTTTACAAAATTTCAATAAAAAATTTTTTGAAAAATTTATAAAAAGTTTCAACTTTAAAAAATGTCATCCTTTAAAACACAAAAACTTTCACATATTAATACTGCCTATTAACAATAAAAACGGTTACCAAATTCGAAAACTCATAGGAAAATTCTGATTTTTGATGTATGTTTTGTTTCACTGATAAAGTATTGATATATTTATGACTAGAACCAAAAAAAGCGCGCGTCGCGCGCCCCGTTCTAGTGATCTGTTCAAAAAAGAATCTTTAATTATTTAATTAAAATAAACATTTAATTATTTTGTTTAATTTAATTATTTATGAAAGCTGTAATATATATATATATATATATATATATATATATATATATATATATATGGGGCCGTTAAAAAAATAAGGAACGGGTCTAGGGGGGGGAGGTCAGCAAAAATATTATGCTGCGTTACGTGGAGGGAGGGGGGGGTCAATGAGATGTTTCACGTAACGTTTCTATTTTTTTTCTCATATACAGTATGTGAAGTGTTGGTACAAATTTAATTTACGCGCGCCACTTTTATATTAAGTTTATAGTGCCATCAGTTCCGGTGGCTTTGTGCGTCAACTATTAAAGCCATATGACTGCATATTACACTCTATTCCTAACAGTTTTCTTCGTGGTTATGCTTCTAGTGTGGTTCCCTGAAAAAATTTATTTGACCGCTTACGTTTTGATTATATGAGTTTAGAATTTAGATTAAATGTTATTTCGGTTTTTAAGTATTGTTTATATTATTTAATATGTCATCTAAGCAAGGAGATTTGTATAAAAAGTTTTTTGATGCATATAAGTTACTGCAGAATGAATTATCACCGCAAGAAGCACAACGTCAAGCAAACGAAAAATGGAAAGAAGCCAAAGCGAAATTTCAAAAGTTTGAGGATCTTGAATCTCATATAAGTGAAGTTATTGAACAATATCGAACAAAAATAACAAAGTTAATGGCTTCACGAACTCTCCAGTTTTTTTCGAAAAAGGTGATATTTATATTTAGCTACTTAACCTTATTTGACAAGTATAAAGTAAAAATGTAAACAAATAATCAAATGTCAGTATAAACCTATAAACCAATCAAATTATTATATTATAGATAATAATATATTTATTTATTTTAGTTGCTTATATTTTAAAGTCACTAAAATTAAGATTAATTTGTTTTGAAGTTTTTTATTATTTTATAATTTTATTTGAAGAATAATTAACAAAAAACATAAGAAATATATTTTTTGCTAGACTTCAAATGAGATTCGGAATTCAAAAGAAATTGCGTCTACTGTATCTTCATCTTCTACATCAGCGAACGTGCCACTACAAACTTCTAATATTAATTTGAATGAATCTTACAATGAATCGAATATAAATAATTCATCGATGACAGATATTACAGTTAAAATTGCAGCAAATGAAATCGGTAACTTAGATCACGACGAAGGTAACCATTACAACATTAAATATTGAAAAATATTGAAAAATGTATTTTTAATAGTTTTGTTAAATTTATTTTTTAATTATTTTTTAAAATAAATAGAGTAGATTAAGCTACACGTATAATTTCAAGTTTAAAATTTATGATTCTAAAATGTAAAGAAATTGATTTACATAGTTGTAAACTATATTTTAGATATTGAATCAGACACTCCAGTTCAAGAAAGTACAAATGACCGTATTTATTCAACACCTGCTCAAGATTCAGTTGCAACTACAATTTCTGTAATCGAAAGTCAACTCAACTCTGCTTTAATGGCAAGAAATGCAGGTTTCATTGATGATAATTCTGAAAAAAATATCAAAAAATTAAAAAAAAATTTATCGGAGAAAAAAAATCACTTTCATCAATTAAAAAGAATGCGAGTCGACAACGGAAATTTAGACAGAATTTTAAATCAAAAGTTAAACTCTTATGCGATGCAAATCCTGAAGCAGCTAAAGAATTGAAAATTCGTTATGAAAATAAACAAGGTAGACCGCGAATAGAAGAAGATCAACCAGAATTTCTTCGAGTCATTGCTAAAATTGCTACGTTTGGTGCATCAGCTGACCCTCGTCGTAGAACCGAAAATGTGAGAACTTGTAAGACTCTTGAGAGTATGCACAAAGAGTTATTAGAATTGGGATATAAATGTTGCAATTCAACAACGTATTATAGATTAATTCCAAGAAATCGACATTCAATTGAGGGTAAGCGACATGTTGTCACTGTTCCCGTCAAGTTATGTCGAGCTCAAACTGATCTGCACAAGGAACATCCTGATCAACAGTTTTGCACTGCTACCATCAGATCGCTGGAAACTTTGGCATCTATACTTGGTCCAGAGGAAATATTGTTTATTTCTCAAGACGACAAAGCGCGAGTGCCAATAGGGATTACAGCTGCAAACAAACAAGCGCCATTTTTAATGAATATGGAATATCCCATTCGGCTCCCCGATCATGATTGGGTTGTTGCTGCTCAACATAAATTAATCCCTTCTGTGTACGCTATTATTAATGTATTGAAAGACTTGATAGGTAATCCTGAAGCTGCTACTTATTCGGGTCCTACGTATGTGTCCGTCAGAAGTGGGAAGCACTCTTCCTCTACAGCCACTTCACATGCAGAAGATTTCGATAGAATGTTAACGATTGACTCTTTCTCTTCTTTTACGAAAACATCTGACGGACTTATAAAGCCGATAGTAATTATTACATCTGACGGAGGCCCTGACGAGAACCCTCGTTATCGAAACGTAATTTGTTCGTCAATCAAACATTTTAGGAAATACGACCTCGATGCGATATTTATTGCGACTAATGCACCTGGAAGGAGTGCCTTCAATCGAGTTGAAAGAAGAATGGCTCTGTTGAGTAGAGAATTGTCTGGTGTTATTATTCCACATGATCATTTTGGTTCGCATTTGGATTCAAAATGTAAAACCATTGATGAATCTTTGGAAAAACGAAATTTTGAATACGCGGGGAATTTACTGGCTGAAATATTCAGTAATGTTGTTCTCGATTCTTATATTGTACACGCTGAGTACATTTCTCCGGAAAAAGAAAACGAATCTGAAGATGAATTAGAGGAGGAGGAAAAAGAATCATCGATGCCCAGTCAATTATGGTACTCAATCCACGTCCGAGAAAGCCAGTACTTTCTTCAAGTAATTAATAGTTATATATAAATGTAGTTTACTATTGCTTTAGTTTTATAAATCTTCTATTTAAGCAAATTATTTTCAGGTTACGAAATGCAATGACGAATCTTGTTGCCTTCCTTTTCGAAGCTCACTTTGCTTAACTCTTCCAGCAGGATTTTTTCCGCCACCTTATCCTATTCTTCATCAGCCCAGAGTAACAATACCTGTGCCAAATGATGCTCTTAAATTGAAGCCAGCTCCACTTTTAACTCGCCTTAGCATTAAACTCAAGCCTGTTTGTGAAGAATTTCAAAAAATTCCTTACGACTTTTATTGCCCATCACTGCAAGAAATACTTCAAGATCGCGTTTGTAGCGATTGCGGATTATATTTTGCTTCGAAAAAAAGCTTGGAAGAACACCGAAAGATTATGCATAAAAAAGTAAGTCTTCGTCGGTCTAAAATCACACCTTTATCAATTGTAACAAGAAGACGCAAGGAACTTTTATGTATTATTAAAAGAAATTCTTCAAGAGGAACATCTGCGGAGTGGCGAGATGAAAGTGACGTAGAATTGACTGGCAATTATATCAAAGAATCGTCAGTCACCCAATCCTTCCGCGTGATCGACGATATACCTGAGTGGTCAACGTCACCATGGGTAGAAGCTGACTTTTAAATTAATTTTGAGATTTTTTTTTCTACAAGCCAAAATTCTAAGCCAAATTTTAAATAAACTTAGAAAATTACATGTTTAACAATGAATTTAAATTGTTGTTTTAAATAAATATATGTTATATATTATATTAAATAAATATATAAGTTATAAGTGTAAATATTTTAAATTTGATTTTCAAAATCCTATGTAACAAAAAATCTACGTAACGTTTGAGGGAGGGGGGGGGGGTTATCAAAAAATTACGGTCCGTTACGTGGGGGAGGGGGGGGTCAAAAATACTCGAAAAAAGCGTTACGTATTTTTTGAACGGCCCCTATTTATATACACACGGAAAAAAAATGCTATTGAATCAATGACAAATGAGTTTGATTCATTGAATAGTGTCATAACGGGCTGCCAAACGTATATGCTGTTGTTTTGAAAGCACCAATTCTAATGATTCGATAGTATCACTTTCATTGAAACAAAAGCATATTTCTTAAATTGACAGCATACTATGTTAATTTAAAGGTATTCCTTTTGAATCAACGATCAAAATTTTTTAATTTAACAGTATATGATTTTGAGTCAATGACTATAGTTTTTCAATTTAAAAGCATCATTTTTATGATTCAAAAATTTGTACTTTTAATTTTTTTAGTTGTTGCTATCGATTAAATAACACCATACTGTTAAGTCAATTCTTTTATGTGGTTAAAGATATACCAACGATAAATTAAAAAAACGAAATTTTTGTTCATATATTTTTTATATACTATAATTAATTCTCACACCTTTAACACAATACTTCTTATATACATCTTTTTTTCAATTTTACACACTAACATACACATCTTTATTATTTTTTTCATTTTTTCTAACGACAAACACACATACATACACATTCAAACACACTTTATATTTTTTGAGTCTGAAAAATACGCTGTTCCCAATCGGTTATCCATCCAGGTAGTAACCGCGACCAAACGTGCTTAACTTTCGTGATAGACGAAAACTGCCGCGCTGCAATGTAATACATTCGCTTCTTACATTGAGCAGTTACTTTGTAGTTAAATACCGTGCGCGAGATTTTTCTCGTGAATAAGGGAATTTATATAGGGAATAGGTTTAACTAGTCCTTAATTCTTTAGAACAATTTAAATAATAGTTTTTTATATAAGAATTTCAAAAACGACAGGTTTAACAAACATATAAATATGTGTGAATAAGTATTTCAATAAATTTAGCACCTGTCAATGTCTCAAATACATAGTGTCCTTATTTTTATAGCATATGCTATTGGCAGTCCGCTATAACACCACTCATTGAAACGAAAGCATATGCTTTCATTTTGAAAAGCGCGCTTCTTTGGAGCAAACAACTTTTCATTTGATTCAAATTTACACGCATTTTCTTCAAGTTTATCTATTAGATGTTTCAAATGAATAATGTCAAAGAAGCAATAAATTATTCTGTTGCTATATATAGATGAACTATAGAAACAATTTGTAGAATATCATTAATTTAACAGTACCGTACTTTTAATTTAAACAGTTTCATTTTTTCGTTTTAAGCAATATACTGTTCGATTAATAAATGTGTTATTGAATTAATAACGGGAAATTCAATAGCATGGAGCTATTTGATTCAACAGCACTTTTTTTTCAATGTATATATATAACTTTGTAAAAATTAAGTTTTCTTGTAGATGTCCTCTTGGAGACACGTTAAAAAGTAGGGTTTCTGCAAGTTATCAGCCATTTAGAATATAAATACTATTATTCTTATTATGTAATAATAGTAGGGAAACCCTGGCTAAACCGGACAAGACAAATATTTCCGAAACCATTAAGAATTTCAAATAATGTAAATAACCTGTGAACACACTGTTTTGTGATACATTTGTTGCAGGAAGTTTTATAGGGACTTGTCATTTTTCTTGTAATAATAGTTGCCGTTAATATACAAAAATGTCGTTTTTACCAGTAAAAGTAAATTTTTTTTGGATTTTTATTGTTATAATCAAAGTGCACATATCATGTAGCAATTTTTTTATTAGCTGAAGGTGTACTGAGTTCAGTAGAAAAAAAGTTTAATGGAAAACGTTAAGAAAAAAAAACTTATTGCAGGTTAATTATTAGATTACAGTCTGGGGCCAAATCGGACGTCGTGATAAAAAAAGATCAAAATTGCGAATAGCTATAATTTAATTTATATTAATGAACTATTTTATATTATATTCTTTGCATAGAATCATTTTATCAATAAATAAATAAAGAATTTATTTTAAAACACGAATTAGCAATAAATAGAGAATTGATTTTAATTTTCTACAAAAAAAATGAAAATTTATGTCTCTTTCTCTTTAATTAATTAGCCGTGTCCGGTTTACCCCACCAATTTTGGGATTTTCGTTTTTGTGGTAGTCACCTTCGAAGCAATATATATATATATATATATATATACATCCTTTCTAAAAAAACAGAAAGCATAGAACTCGAATGAAAGGAAATCGAACTCGAAAACGTGAAACTCGAAAAATGGACGTTGCTCTTACGCACGCGTGAAACCAAGTTAGTAAGATGGCCACTGTTTGTTTTCTTTTGGAATCTTATTTTATTTTCGGCAAATAATTGTTTTTGCTTCCTCGTGAGGAAGCTTTGTAGTCGTTTAATTTACAAAATTTTTAAAAATCCTTTTGATAAATTTTCTTCTATATGGGACTATGTTATATAAGACCCTGAACAATTGTCCGGATGTACGTATGTGTGTGTGTGTGTGTGTGTGTGGATCCCGATTTTTGTGAACACGATAACTCGAAGAGGTTTTAACGAATTTGGCTAAAATTTACCAGGTATATTTATCATAAAAATATCTCGAACTGGATTGATAGACTTTAAAAAATTCTCAGAAAAAAATTTTTTTTTGACTTTTTTCTTAAAAAAAATTTTTGAAAAAAATTTTTTTTAAGTTGTTTATTGAAGTTAATATATAATAAAATCTTATTCTTTGCATCAAGACGAATCGATTGGTATATAAAAAGAATAAATTGTATGAGAATTTATAGAGTTAATCACAATTAAAGCTGAAAAATTCGCATTTTTCTCAAAAAATGAGTTCTTTCAGCAAAATTATGTTGCTGTATAAGAAAATCTTACTCACTTATTTCTAAAATTTTATTCTTTGCATCAAGACGGATCGATTGGTATATATAAAGTATATATTGTATTTAAATTTATAAAATTAAAACCAATTACAGACACAAAATTTGCATTTTTAATAAAAATTCATTTTTTCTTAAGAATCATGTTGCTGTACAATAAAATGTTATTATTTATTGAAAAATAAATCTATAATCTTATTCCTTGCATCAAGACGAATCGAATTGAAATAATTATAATAAATATAACAAATTTTTAAAATTAATTTTTAATTAGATTTGAAGACAACAACATGGAAAATATGTCAATACGTGACAATAAGTTAGTGCTTCCTCCACGAGGAAGCAAATTTTTTTGCTGATCGTATACAGGAAGCAAAATGTTCATGTAATGAACATCTGGATTTACAACTTGTTTATTATAATAATATAAATAAAAGTATATTAAATGTTTTTAATTTTTTATTTTTAGGCTGCGTCTACAATAGAATAATAATGTGTTGAATGTGTTATGTTGTAGTATTTCTGGTTAGTGCTAAATGTATAAGGTATGCACTTTGTAAACAATTGTTCCTAACCTCACTAACTTAGTTACTTAATCGGAACGAAACAAATTTCTATTTTTGTTGTGACAGACTAAAAATACAATAAAATAACCATATATATTATATGTATAAATAATGAATAAACATTTATTTGCTGAAGAATAAGTAAAAATTTTAAAAAAACATACAGTAACAGTTTTTTCATTATTGTTTAAAAACCAGTTTTCGTCGGAAGTGATATTTTAATATTTTATTATTTCTGAACAAATATAATTTTTGAATTTTGCCACAAACATTTTGTTTCAAAATTTATTTTAGAAAATGAAATTCGTTGTTTTTACATTTTTTTACCACAACAAAATCATAATTTTATACAAAATTTAGCAAAATAAGAAAAAAATAACAGAATAGATTCTTGGAAAAAGTGAAGTTAATGCAAATTTTAAATATTCATTATGTGTGAAAAATAAAAGAAGGATTTATATTTAAGAACTGTATATAATGCCTTTTTATAATTATACCTATTCGTACATTTTCTAAGCACAAAAACTATTTTTTATTTTCTATGCTTTCATTTAGTTGTTAAAATATTTTCAATTAACTCAAACTTTAAATTCCAAGTTATTTAACTTAGAATTTTAAAGTTTGAGTTTATTGGAAATATTTTGACAACTATGAAAACATTGAAAATAAAGAATACTTTTTGTACTGAGAATAATTAATTCTCAGTACAAAAAGTATTCTTTATTTTCAATGTTTTCATAGTTAGCTCAAAATAGCTAATTTATTTTTTCTTTTTGTTAATGAGTAATTCTTCGCGTAGCGCACAATTTGTATTTTATTATTTTTGAAAATTCTTTTGACAAACTATAAGTTACAGCCCTACCCAGGCAGAAATCAACGACCGGCTTGGTACCGGGCCGGTACCAAGGGCGGACTTGCCGGTGCCGGCGTGAGACCGGCATTATCGCCGGCCCGGAGCCGGTCCAGTCAACAATGATAACCCGGGAAATATCCGCCCCGGTGCCGGTAAACCACCGGTCCGGCACCTTGCCGGTAAACCATCGGCCCGGTACCGGGCCGGTTCTCGTTTTCAGTATTTTCGTACCGGTTTATTGCCGGCTCACCACCGGCGTCGTACCGTGCCAGTGAAATTTAGGCACCGGCCCGGTGCCGGTATTTCTGCCGGCTTGGAGCCGGCCCGGTCAACAATGATAACCCGGGAAATATCCGCCCCGGTGCCGGTAAACCACCGGCTTGATACCGGGCCGGTAGTAAAAAAAAAATTATTTTGTAACTTTTCTGCCGGCTTTATGCTGGCACGGTGTCAGATTATAGTATATTTTATTAACAACACATTTTTACATATATTAAACGTTAAACAATATTATTTATTAATTAATTTAATTGTAAACACTAAATAGAATGCTGAAACATATGAATTATTATTAATTGTTAACGAAAAATCTGAAGACATGAGGAATTGAACTCCGGACCCTCAGGCTGCAAAGTCGACGCTGCATCCGCTAACCTAAACCTGCTTATGAAAAGTGAATGGAAAGTTTATATATGAAGTGTGACACCAGGACTAATTACAAAATGTTCTAAATTAATAGAAAAAACCTTTTCTAAAAGACAGTTTGAATAATGTAATGTCAAAGTTAATAATTATAATAACATTGGTTAATGTCATTATACGTTGGGACTAAGGCTAAAGAAAAAACGCTGGCATGGTACCGGCCCGGTACCAGCTTTATAGAAACAACTTGCAGAAACTTCGTATAATGAAATTAATATAATACCTTGTTAGATTATCAAAATTTTATAACAATAAATCAAATAAAACCTGACCAAAATTATTTTAAACGAACAAAGTTATTATAGGGTGTCTAGTAATTCAGCAGTAACAAATTCCCGGATTTTTGAGTGATTTTCCCAGACAATTTAAAGCTGAATTAATAGAGTTTAATGAAATGTAATTTTTCCAACTGTGTAAAAAAAGATTTTAAAAAACATTTGATTTCGAGAGATTTGATTTTCCTATTCTTCCGAATAGTGTAAAAAAAATTTCAAAAAATTAAAAATTTAGACTTTTTAAGACACAAAAATATTATGCCGGCAAAACTCCGTCGCCGGTGTAAAAACGGTATCGAATGCCGGAACCGGGCCGGTGTCGGGCCGGTACTAATTTTGATGCCGGCAAAACTACGTTTTCGGTGTAAAAACGGTATCGAATGCCGAAACCGGGCCGGTTGTCTTTTATTAACCGGCCCGGTACCATAGTGCCGGTACCGGTTATTGTTCGACGTTACTACCGGGCCGGTTGTCTTTTGGAAACCGGCCCGGTACCACAGTGCCGGCACCGGTTATTGTCCGACTTTACCACCGGACCGGTGTCGCACCGGTCGTAGGCATCGGCACACCACCGACTTTTCTGCCTGGGTAATAGAATTTTAAAGTTTAATATTTCTTAATGAATGAAATATCAGTGGTAGATCGGACAAAATAATGAAAATTTTCTTTTTTACAATAAACAACCCTGGAAAATTTATTGCACCATGACTCACAAGGAAAACTATTGTTTTAAGCAAATTATTAGCGATTTTTATTGTTTTATTAATCTTACAATACTAAATTTTATTTGACGTGAAATTTAAATAATGGGGAATCATTATATGAAAAGCAAGTAAAGCTAATCTCAGATAGCAGCACCATTGCAAGGTCGTCTAGCGCTTAATTTTTGATTTCGCGAAAAATCACATTTGATTTAAAAACAAATGGGCGAACTCAGGATATGGAAATAATACAAGAAATGCTACGAAACCATAAATTGAAACATTATTTTAAGCTGTTCAAGGATAACTGTAGTAAATTTCTGGACTACTTGTTGAGTTTTCTTGAAAAAGTCCTGAACTTATTTAAGAATAGAAAAATGTAAAATTAGCGAAAAAAATTTGCCCGCGTGAGTAGTCGAACCTGAGACCTCGACACTCAAGGTCGCTCCGCCTTATGCCACTCGGCTGCAGGGACGCGTTACGATACTTTAGTTTTAGATCGTTTTAAAGCGTTTAAAGCCAAGTGGCGCTGTATACCTATTGGTTACGCTACGCCTTCTTTCTTAAATAGTTCTAGACTTTTTCAGCGCGCAGTGACTGAAGAACTCAGTCGCAGCGTCAAGAACAATTATTTCCAAGCCATTAGAAAAACACCTGAAAATTCTTTAATGAATATTGAACTTTTCTAAAAGGAGTTCTAAATTTTTCCCATATCCTGAGTTCCTGAATAAATTTAGTAATGACTCTTGAAAAAAGTTTTTCCGTGTTGTGTTCATTCAGGAAAATTTATTTGTGCTTTATACTAATATTTAGGGATATTTCGGTTTGATCTTTTATGTAAATGTAATTTTGAAAACAAGAACTAACAAAAAGAGTCTGAAGAAACACGAAGGACATTGACTTATTATTGTTTAAAAAGTGTACAAAATATTGTCGAAAAACAGTAATAAAATTAATGCTTGTGCCATGTCTAAATTAGTAACATTTAAATGGAATATAATTGAAAACTTGATCCTTTTATCCAAAATGAAATTATGATAGAATGTAAAAGATTCATCACCAACATTTACCGTTTTGTTTAAAAGATATAGTATTTTAAAAATGATTAATTTTGAATGGTAAGTACTGTTGACGAAAACATGTGGCAACGTCGCACTATGACGCTATTAGAAAAGTGCGCGAAAAATTTGAAAAATGAAAAAAATGTTTTTTCATGGGTTACATTTTCCAAAGATAACACTTTCTTACATTTGGAACACTTCAAATTTTTAGCAATTTCTTGCAATTCGACTACACGACGGCCTATGCACACTTCGTTTACGCCGAATTCACGATTTTTTTTAGCGAGATTCATTGCATCCACACATTTTTTTCGGTGTTTGGAAACATTTGCTTTTGCAAATTTCCCTTTTTCCCGAAATTGTTTATTCAAAAAATTGTATCTCCCTAACATTTGACAACTTATTAGAGTTCATTCACTGTATATATTTCGTATACCTTCATTACACAGCACTACAAAATTGCGACGTTGCCGCACTTTCTAACCTGACTAATATACTTGTGTGTGAGCGTGTCTGTACATGGGGCTACAGTAACTGCACCATACTATAGCATGCTAGTAAAATATATTTTTGAGAGTGACTGTCGCGAGCGTACTACCTTAATATTACACGGAAAAAAAAAGTCCATCAACCATTAATGGATTAGTATATTACTTTGAGACGGGACTCTTTTTCCGTTGATGGTTACTTAACTTCACTTAACAATTGAAAAACATCATTGAAGTATTAAAAAAGAGTCATGGAATGATTAGAATGCCAGTATGTGACCAATTGTTTTAGATTTAATGGTGAATTATTATATCAATGGATGTTTGAATGTTTACGAATCATTAGTAAAGTTTGTGAAACGTTAGTTGACTCGTAGTCTAAATCGGTGCTCTTCACCAGCGCATTGTTGCGCAGTGTACCGATGCGCATTTCTTCCGGTTTCTCTATAGTTCATGTGTTTTTGCTGTCTGCTATACAAATCCCTATATACTATTATGTGTAATGTGAATATTTAACTTAACTAATAATTTGCAGTTTGATTGCGTCTAGAAATTGACCTCGATGAAAATATATTTTCTTTTATATTTCTCGCTAATTAAAAAGTAGTTATTAGTGCAAAATCATTTCTCACAAGTTGTGAAAAATTTTGTTATTTGGTATATAAGAACAGTTCGCTTCTAAACTTAAAGTGTTATAAGTGTGCGTTTCTACGTGTAGTTGTTATAAGTGCGAAAATGTATTGGTCTAAAGCGTCTAAGAGTGTAAATAAAATATCGGAACTGTGCAACGAAAAAATGTGTTTATTCTGTACCAAATAGTGTCTAAAATTAGGGATAATTCTGAAAAGAATAAGTTGAATTTTTTGAATGCTTTTGATAGTCATGGAAAATTTAATAGACAGTTTTCTAAATTTTAGTGAACGAGTTTTATATATTGTGACTCCAAGTATGTTATCCATTCAATGATTTTGTGTCCCGTCTCAAAGTAATATACTAGTCTATTAATGATTGATGGACTTTTTTTTCCGTGTATAAAGTTTGAATTTCTACATTTTAGGGGTAGTTTTTTCGATTTAAAAAAAACAAAGAGTGATTTAGCAATGTTGACATTGTTACTGACTTGTAGCAGAAGTAGATAAAATTATTGTTTTGTTTTGAAGAGAAATCTGTTATTCAATTTTTTTACTTTAAACTTTGAAGTTAAGGGTAGTTTTCTCGATTTAAAAAAAACAAATGGTGATGGAGCAATTCTGACTTCAGATTCGTTTTGTGTGGGCAAAAATACGATAAGATATGTATGTCTGGTTCAATAAACAGACAACATTTTTGTGTGTTCCTGTGTTATAGGGGAGATTGTGGTAGCCCCGGACACTTAAGCTTTTTGATAAATAATTTGTTTTTATACTTTTGTAATGTTAATTACATTTTTTCATATCAACCAGAATGCGTCTGTTAACCTTTAGCTTAAATTCATTTGTAAAATAATCAAGCCTTTAAGGAAAAAAATAATGAAAAATATGGGAATTAAAATTCCAACCTTTAACAATTTGTCGGGTAGCCCCGGACATGCGCGAAAATATTTTATATTTTAATTATGAAACTTGATAAACTAACATCAAATTATATTTACAACAGTAAAAATAAACTATGTGAAGATATAAATTAAAAAATCTATTTAATATTTACAAAAAGTCAACATAAAAACTGTCCGGGGTTACCTGAATCTATACTGTTCAAAAATTATATTAAAATTACATTTAAATTAAATTGAAGTAGAATTAAAATTGCTACGATAGAGTACCGTTTACATTTGTAAATATGTCACTAAATAAAACAAATTGTTTATTTTAAGAACATTTAGCTTCCTCAATATAATTTATTCATAATAAACAGGACAAGCCTTTTTGTACAAAAAGTACTCTTTCAATCTCAATATTGTTAATGTTATTACTCACCAATTTCTCAATATTTTATTGACTAAATACACAGCCACACAAAAAAAAATTTGGTTTGACCTGGAGGACTCACTAAGTGTACCATACGCTTTTGTGGTCGCTGAATCCGAATCCGAGGTCTATTTAACCCCATCAGATCAGGGTTTTTTATAACCCCAGAAAACCAACATGACGAAAACAATTTAAAAAATTCATCGGATTTGCTTAAAAAACGTTAATTGGGCATTTTAGGGGTCGCTGATTACAAATTTGATTTCAGTTTTAAAAAATTCAAAATGGCGGATCCAATATGGCGGACATTTTTTTGTAAAATTAATCGGATTCGCTTGAAAATCGTTACTCGGGGGTTTTATCCGAATTTGATGTCAGTTTTTAAAAATGCAAAAGAAGGAACAAAAAATGTCAACCATATTGGATCCGACATTTTAAATGTTTAAAAAAACTGACATTAAATTCGGATTCAGGGACCTCTAAAAGTTCCGAGTAACGATTTTCAAGCGAATCCGATGAATTTTATAAAAAAATGTCCGTCATATGACTGCAGTAAACCTGCAAAATTTCAGGACAATCCTTAAAAATTTGTCCGAGGTATTATGTACAAAATATTTTGTGACGTACACACACATACATCTGGACATTTGCTGAGAATTCAATGTACTTTTTGTTCTAGACAAAAATAAGTCCATATAACCTTCTTTTGAAAAATTGAAAATCGTCACAAATGCAAAGCTTCCTCATGAGGAAGCAGAAAGAATTAAATTTTATTGATTTAAAATTATTTCGAAAAGCAAAATAAACAAGAAAATTAAAATTGTAATGTAAATTAAAAGTAAATTAAATTTTGAATAAAATTAAAATTGTAAAAATATATATTTGAAAATTATTTTCGATCACAGATGGGAGAGAAATTATTTTTACATAACTTTTCACTTTTTCCAATCGAGTTGTAAATATTTATAACAGAAAAAAAATGAATATTATATGTGACGCTCCATGGTGAAAGGGACCTTAGCTGCTTAAAATTTTTGGTTATGTTTAGAGTACTTTTAACTACATTAAAAATTTATTATTGATTATTTAACATCAAAAGCATATTTTTCTGAAAATATTGCATATAATAATGAACTAAATATTAATAGTTTGTAAAGAAAATTAGTCATTTTTATTTTTTTTTACTTCCCATTTTAGTTCTGTCAAAAACAGCTAAGGTCCCTTTCACCGTGGAGCGTCACATATATTATATAATATATAAATATACCGACGGAATAGCTAAGTTGGTTGGAGCTCCGGCTTTGCGGGTGGTGCGAGCGAGGTTCACGCCCTCCGTCAGCCTAGGATTTTTTCCGACAGGAGATATTCCGAGCGGGAGGTTTGACGTCTAGGTACGACGGTGTGCATTGTCGATTATTGTCCGATGCCTACCGCCAAAACTAGACTGTCGATAAACCGGTTGTACTCAGAAGAGGTTTTTCTACAGTTTCCCTCTTCTCTGGCGAGAAAGCCCAATTACGGGTGGTCCAGGCAAAATGCGAGTACTCCTATCTTTGAAAGTCGCACTGTAGACGCATTAGGTTTAAATAAAAATATTGGTAATATTTGTAGAATGGTTATGCTTAATCCAAAAAAGTATCAGCAGGGACTCTTGTCGAGAGCGTAAGGCCATAGGACAGGAGTATAAATGAAAAAAATATAAATATTATATATTCTTAACTAAAAAATTTCATAAAATCATGAGTAATTTCAATTAAGAACGTATAATTAGCTTTTCTAAAAATTGCTATGCTAGAAAATAAAAAATAAAAATTTCCAACAATTTTCTATATTACCTTAACAAATAAACAAAAGAATTTTTTCATTCTTAAATCATTCCTGATCTTGATATCTATTTATTTTTTGTAATAAAAAATGCTTCTTTTGAATTTAAAACAAAAAACAGTTCTTTTGAATTCTTCTCTAAATTTCAAATTCCAATTAGTAAAAATGTTAACTTATTGAAATTAGAAAAAGACTTTTGCTTCCTCAAGAGGAAGCTTTGTTTTCGTGACGATTTTCAATTTTTCAAAACAACGTTATATGGGCTCATTTTAGTCCAGAACATATCGTCGGCTTGGTGGAAAACTGTACCACTTCAGGAATTCGTTATAAACTGTGCCATTTCGATAAATATGTTTAAAACATACCATTTCGAGAAAAAGAGTTTTTTGCTTTTTTCCAAGTTTATCAACACTGCTGCTAGACATAAAATAAGGTTATGCATTTTTAAAAACGGTATTTTAAATATACTCTTGTTCATGTTTTCAATGTATTAATTCAAAATTTATAATAATTTAAATTAATTATACGGTCCTGACATGTGTGCCACAGTTAAAACACGTAAAGAAATAAAAAGTCGAATAAATATTTTCTTTTCAATTTTCGCACTTCAAAATAATACCAACAGAAATTAATTAAAAATAAAATTGAGTAATAATATCACGATGTCGTTAACATGTGTCGGTAGAAAGTAATTAACAAAATTTAAAACATGAAAAAGTGCTCGGGTACGTAGAATATCATTATAATAAAAAAATTTTTATTAGTAAAACATCTTGTTAGATTTGACCTACAAAGTACATAAAAGATATTTTCAATATTTGCTCACGTGAAAATTTCAGAACAAAATTTTTATAAAACGTATGCCGCGGACCTGACAATTTAACCATATTTTCTTAATTTTAACTATGATAATGTTAATGAACTGAATATTAAGTATCTTTAATAAGGGACTTCTATTAAGTGATTTATGAAGTGAGTGTCAAAAAAATAATTTTATTAGTCATTTATCTATGGGGATATGTAAATGTGACAGTTATTTGAAAATCACCCATTTACAGAATAGTACACATAAAGATGCAGTTATTTCTAATCATGCAAATTTACCAAACTTTTTTGATATGCCGATTTACATTAAAAATAAAATTGTAATTTAAACAAAAGTAAAAATAATAATTAGAGATGTGCGAATCATGAATTTAGGTCTCGAATCGAATCCAATAAAATTACTTCGAATCGAATCTTATAAAAAATTTTCGAATCGAATCGAATCTAAAGGCGATTCGAATTCGAATTTATTTGGAATCAATGTATTGTTAAATAAAGTAATATTGTTAACATTATAGTTATATTATATAAGTATAAACATATTTTATTTTTTCAAATATTAACATATATATATTAAATATATAAGTAAATTATTTAATTGGAACATAGAAACAAGTTTTGCATGAACTCATACATTTTGTTATGCCGTATATTATATACAGTCTGAAGTATGGAACCTCTTAAACATTATATTAACAATTATATATGTTATATTATTAATAATTACTTTTATTTTACATTTTGCTCCAAAATACAGATTTTAACAAATATTATATTATTCCAGTTTTCATACTTTAGCCACACCCTGTACATGTTTTATCTTTAAAATTTAGAAAAAATGTCTTTTATGTTAAAACTTTAAGGTAACTTGTCGTGACAAAATACTATTACTCAAAAATTGGTACTTTAGAACTAAATTTTATTGAAAGTTAAAATTACAAAAGAATTTAATTCGAATACGAACTATTGTTGATTCGAAATCTTCGAATTCGAACTATTCCCAGTGTGCAAAGTTACAGAATAATTCTGTAACTATTCCAGAACAAAAAGAACAAGTTCTGTAACTGGTGAGGAACAGGCAGGTCAAAATGTCGTCCCCCTGGAGGCACAAAATAAGAACAAAAGTCTGTAATAATTCTAGAACAAAACTAGAACATTGTTTTAGAACAAATATATAACAATTCTATGACAAAAATGATTTTTTATAAATAATACCCTAGCAGAAATTTAATAGTTGCATAGAACAAATGAATGTTTATGAGTATGAATAAAAATATTAATAATAAATAGAATATCTTTTTTTGCAATAAGTTTTTAAAAAATATTTTTCTTGTATTCTTTAATAATTTAACCAGACTATCTTATTTATTTAAATTAATGACTAAATTATTATCATTGTTAACAATTATTTGAACTTATACTTTATGTAACAATATTCAGAATTATACACAGAATACTTAAAACTAAGAATGAAAAATTTCGCACGCACGGGGGATCGAAACCTAGAACCTAGAGGACACAAGTCGAATACGCATACTACATAGCCACGCAAGCTTGGAAGAGATTTTACTTCAACTTCCTTTTGAAGTGTGGGACCGTTATGTGCAGCGCTAAAATTATAATTTGAAATGTAACATACTTATTAAAAAAATAACTATATATGGGGCATTCCAGGCCAAATCGGAAATTATTTTGCTTTTGCATAAAAAATTGATCAAATTGGACGTTTTTATAATGAAAAGTTTTGTTTTCACACGTAGTTTTTAATAAAAATATTTTTAAAAATTTTTTAAATAATTTACAATAAGATTTTAAAATTTTTAAAATAAAATTTCATTTTCAACAATGTATGTACCAATCAATTTTTTCAAATTTTTTGTAAGAATCTTACACTAAATTAACAATTTTTAAGCCTTGTCTGATCGTGGGCCCACGATTATTATAATATTACAAAGAATAATATATAATTATGCTACAAATAATAACAAATTTTAATTAATTAGTTAATAATAATAATTTATTATTGTATATTTATGATATAGGTATATCAATAATTAATAATAATTAATTAATAGGTATTAATTAATAATTGATAATAAATTAATTAAATATTTGATGTTATTGTTGGTGAATAATGTTTTAAAAAATTTTGAAAATTCATGCAAGCTGACAGTGAAAAATTATTTAATTTTTCACGAATCATCGATACGAGTCTTTCTAAGTATCTAAATTCAAAAGATATTTTGTAATTCATGCAAAAATGCGGCTGCACTTTACACGAAAAGATAGTTATTATATTAGTTATTATATTAGAAATATTAAACTTTAATAAAAATTATACTGTATTTAGTAAAGTTATATCAAATATCGAAAACTTTTAACAAATTTTAATATAACTTTACTAAATTTTATATAGGTACGTTTTGTTAAAGTTTTACAATAAAAAGAATGTATTATTTTTCTTTTAAAAAATGTAAGTATTGGTAATTGCCTTCTTTTTTGCTTCCTCAAGAGGAAGCTTTGCATTCGTGACGATTTTCAATTTTTCAAACGAAGGTCATATGGACTCATTTTTGGCAAGAACATATGTATAATTAATTCTGAGCAAATGTCCGTGTGTATGTATCTGTGTGTATATCACAAAATATTGTGTATGAAATATCTCGGACAAATTTTATTGGATTGTCCGGAAATTTGGCAGGTTTATTGCAGTCATTCATACCTAAAATCTGACACAAGGAGTTCCGAATATATCTAAAAAAACTTTTTTACACAATTTTTTCAAAATTAAAAAAAATTTTTTTATTGAAGAAGCTAAATGTTCGTAGAATGAACAACTTATTTAAAGTTTTGTAAGAAATATTGTATTTTAAAAATGCGTTTTGCGCAGTTGATTTGTTTGTTTATTTATATATTAAGTTGTAGAATAATCTTATTTATTGATAGTATTATTAGTTTTAATTTAATTGTGCAATTGTTTAATTTTTTCAAATGCTGATGATAGCAAAAATTATTGGAAATTCAATTAATGTTTCATGAAATTCACATTCTTACTTGCTTATACTTTATAATAATAATTGTTTTAAAGAACTATGTTATTTAAGCTTTTATTCCAGAGTTATACTAATAAACTTTTGATTCTAGAAAGAAAAAAAGTTCAAAAAAAACAAACTTAGGTAAAAAATTGTTTAAATAATTGTTAACAGCAGATATATTTAATATTAATTGTGTTAGTGGATATTATAAGTAATATAACTTATTATGATGGAAAAAGACTTTACATTTTTGATAGTCTTAATAAATAGTATATTACATTATAAGGGCAGAAAGTTCGAAATTCCTGCACTGCGCGAAATGATGCCCGAGGCGAAGCCGAAGGCATTATCGCGTAGTTTAGGGCTTTCGAATTTCTGCCCGTGTAATGTATACTATTTTTCTTTATATACGGTCGATAGTACGCTCGTTAATTTATTTTTTAAGAAAATTGCAATCGTGTTTCATTTGACAGCCGGCCATCTTTATTTACTTTTGTTCCTCATCGCTTCAACGCCTCTAGCGGACACTCGTGAAGCTCTGGTTTTTTATCTGTCTCTCTCTTGCAAACAACATTCGCCTGCCCCGACATTTGATGTACGAGCGAAGCGAGTGCTTCTGGTCGGGGGCAGGCACGAAAAAAATGTGAAAGATAAATTAATATTATATTTTCAAAAGAACTTTTCTGTTGATACAAAATAAATTTTATGTTTCTGAAATTCTAAACGTTCTAATGAACAACATTTCATTATTTCTTCAAATTATTAAAATTTTATTATAACATTTTGACACGTATTAAAAAACAATTTACAAAATTCTTAATTACTGTATTTTAGTTTCTAATGTTTATTAAAATAATTTTTTAAAATAATTATATCAGCAAAAGATTTCGTTTATTTCAATATTCAGAGCTTGTGGATAATAAATTTATAAAGTATAAAAAGTAGTCTTGATAATTTTTTTCTCATTTTGTATTGCAATAACAATTACTCGTTAAATTGTCATGGAAGTTGAAATTATCTTATTTACCTACAGTGGTATTTTTACCGACACAGAATTCTTTTACTCCCGCTGTAATAGAGGTTGGGTATGAAAATCAACCAAAGCACAAATGTTTGAATTTCTGCTGCGAAACCGCAGCGGGAAGTACGTACTTTCGACCGAGGTATAAAGAAAAAATATTTAAATGATGATCAAAGGGCTTGCTCAATTAGACTATATCTTTTCGAACTACCAATAGTTTTAACAATTATAATGATGTTGAATTTATCACTTGGTTAAAATTGTTTAATTGAGAGATGAAATATTATCAATCTATGAACCTGACTTGGATAGATTGATAATATTTCATCTCTCAATTAAGTTTTAACAATTGTTGATCAACCCAAGTAGACATGTCCGGAGTTATGACGGAGTTAAACACCGGCATTGTACTGACTCAGTACTGACCGTTGGTACTGACTTTCGAAACCCGATCAGTACTGGGAGTATACTGACTCCAAAACCGAATCAGTAATATGTCGGAGTTAAAAACGTGTTAAAATCAGTACTGGCAGAAAACTAGCATAACACCAAATCAGTACTGCGAAGGAGTTATAAAAAACAAACAAACTTTGTTATAATGGCATTAAACCGGTCACTATTAATAACAACATCGTTTCATTTATTAACTATTAAAATATTTTCCAAGATTTTTAAAAACATTATTCATCAACAATAACGCCAAACACTTAATTAACATATTATTAATTATTAATTAATAGGTATATCATAATAATAAAAAATTGTTATTTATTAATTATTTTTATTATTATGTGTTATTAATAATAAAATTTTTTTTAAATGTAAAAATATATACATTTTTCTATTATTATTTAAATAAATAATTTTTATCATATTTTTATGCTATACCTATTAATTAATATGTTATGTCTTGTTAAAATGTATATAAATATATAAAACATATATTCATAATAATTTTTCTTGAAATAAATATATTATACAGTGAATTCATTATTATAGCATTTTATATATCCTTTGTATAATTCAAAAGGAAGTTTAAAAAAATATACTCTCAAGCTTGCGTGGCTGTGCAGTTAGTGTATTCGACTTGCGTCCTCGAGGTCTAGGGTTCGATCCCCCGTGCGTGCGATATTTTTCCGTCTTAGTTCTAAGTGTTAATTGTATAATTCTCAACAGTGTTAAATAAAATATAAATTTAAATAATTCTAAACAATAATAATAATAATTTAGTAATTAATTTGAATAAATAAGATTGTCCAAATTAATGAAAAAGAAATAAAATTTTTTTTTTAAAAACTTATTTCAATAAAAGGAATTTTGCTAATTATTTACATTTTTATTGATACTCATCAAAGTTTATTTACTACAGAAATATTAATAATAATTATTAGAACTCAATAAACTACTCCCTCTTCTTTAATAATCAAATAACAAATTAATATCACCTTCTAAAGGTAAATTTTGTTTTAGAGAACGCGTTACAGTATTTTCCAAATTTGTTAAATTTTACCTGCGAATCAGTAATTAAGCGGTGTTCTGCCAGTGATATTTTAATACTGACTTAGTACTGACTGCCGGTAAAAAATCAATACTGGATTGCGTTATCAGCCAGGGATTTCCCAGTACTGATTTAGTACTGGAGTCAGTACTGCTATGCTGACAGTCAGTACTGGGTCAGTACAATGCCAGTATTACATTTCTACTTGGGAACAACCAGAATACAGTCTTGCTTGTGGAATATATGCAATAGCATTTGCAACATCGTTATTTTTTAATATTATGCCTGATTCTGTCAATTACTATTATTGTAATATGAGAAATCATTTAATGTTAATGTTCAAAAACAATAGATTAAGTGAATTTCCCTCTGTACAAATTTATAATAGTAGATCTTGCATAGTTGTATATGACTGCAATTGTCTTTTAAATAAAAAAGATAAAAAACTTTAGTATGGACAATCAAACTTGTCTAAAAACTCTATTAAGAAAGAAATTTTTTTTCCGACAATAATAAATAAAATGACTGCAGGCAATATTAAATCAACAACCCTTAAACAAAGTAAAGCTAAAATTCAAAGAAATTATCGCGATAAGCAAGAATTGAAGCCTGAAGTTGATAATGAAAATTATTTAGAGGAAGCACACACTGTCCTTTCATTTTTGAGAGTAATAAATAAAATAAATGGAGGAAATATTGAATCATCAAGAACACTTAAACAAAGTACGGCTGAAATTCAAAAAAACTATCGTGAGAGGCAAAAATTAAAACATAAAATTGATAATGCAAATTATTTAGAGGAAGCACAGACTTCCATTTATTTACCGAAAGTATTAAATAAAATAAATGAAAAAATAATGCGTCAACAACACTCAAACAAAATAGGGTTGAAATACAAAAAAAATATCGTCATAGGCAAAAACTAAAACGTGAAATTAATAATGTAAATTATTCAAGTGAAGTACACACTTCAATTAAGAAAAAACTTGAAGTTGAATCTAAAATAGAATATGCTCAAAACCTAACCAACTGAGCTAAACGACCAACTACACGTAGAGAAAAGCCAAACGTTTGTAGTATGAAGCCGTCCATGCTCATTTTGTATGGACGTTCCTGCCTAAGGGGCGTGGCCTCATACTACAGTTACATGAATCTCATACCGAAAAAGCATGAATTCTTGCAATCATAGTATGCTGATGTCCCATGCATTTAAAGGTAGAAAGTTCATACTCATATCGTACAAGTTTTATACAAATACTGCAGAAATTTACGCCTATTGCGCATGTAAATTCTTTTACGAAATAAGTATGACTGTTCATACTATAAAAGCTTGGTTTTTCTCTCCGTGTACTAAAGCAAAAAAATTCTTTATCTTAAGTTACATGTTCACAGAAGAAAGGTAGGTTAATTAAAAATTTTTTTTTGCGTATCTCGTATAATTGAAATATTTTTATTATTATTGCGAATGATATTTTTAAATAAAAATTTAAAGTATTTAGTATTCAAATAAGACTGATAAAATAAACAAGTTAACTAATAAAAATAAATAAATCAATTTTTTACAGTATTTATTTCAATGCTTTGATTTCCAATTCAATTTGTCTTTAATTTATAATTCTGTTACTCAATAATTAAATGTACGAATTTTTATTTTTACTAATACATTTAACAGGGTTTCTGTTCCAACCCGGAAAAAGGAAAATATCTAGGAATTTAATTTGTCCGAGAAAAGGTAGGAATAAACCGGGAATTTTCTTATCAAATTTAAAAAGTTTAATTACATTAATTTGATTTTAAAAAATTGCTTTTTACTTTAATTTTTATTAATGTAATAATTATAATATTATTATACAATTAGGTCAAATTAAACACTACTTAAACTCTAAAAATTGGTGGAAATTTTGAATTAATTTTTAATGCATTAATTAAAGTTCAAAAAATTAACAAATACATCGTTCTCTGCACTTGAATTGGTTAAAAATAACTAATTTAATTATAAAAAGTCAGTCACTGACTCAAATAGTAACATTTTCCTTATGAAATAGTTGCTGAGTCAAAATACGTGAAGTGTAACAGCATATTTGAAATTTACTGAATTGTATTGAAAACACATAAAATGCAAGCTTCATTATGAGTTTATTAAATAGTTCAAAGAATTTTTAAAAAAATTGAAATTTCTCTGAGTTATAAACAATTAAAGTTTTTTACAATGCTTAATTAAAAAATTCATATCTCGTGATAGAATCAATGAGTTTTAATGAACGTTGCATTTTTATAAACCTTAAATATTATAGATTTATTTGAAAAAAACTTTATGTTAAAAATTACTAAATATTATTGCAAAATTAATTGTTTAATTGAAAAATAAACAATGTTCTCAACGTTTTAGAAAGTTCGTTCAAATTTTATTGGAAAGAGAATTTTATAAAGATTCAATACCCATTTCCGAAATTTTGTGAGCCGTAATTAAGAAAGAAGTAATTACATTTTTTAAAAATTGTATTAATTTGTTAACTTTGATTAAATTAAAAATTATAAACAATTAAAAACTGAAGGAGTGGATAATAAGATAAGAAAGATAAGAGACAAGATTGATAAAGTGAGGAAAGAAATGGGGAAAGTAGAAGTGCAGGAGTTAGGTTATAGAAAATAGTGGGACAATGAATGTGAAGAGAGCAAGAAAAGAATGAAAGGATATATTAAAGAATGGAGGAATGGCGAAATGGAAAGGAAAGAATACAACAGGAGGGAAACCTATAAATAGGAAGATTAAAATTGAAGAGTGGACTAGGTATTTTATGGACATGAGTGGGGGAACGGAATACAAAGTAAGAGGGGAAGGAAGAAGGGTGGTGAGAGAAGATGAAGTAAAAGAGGTGTCAAGAGAAGAAGTAGATGAGGCGATAGACAAGCTGAAGAGGAATAAGGCGGTGGGAAAAGATGAAATGGAGGGAGAGGGTATTAAATATGGGGGTGAGAAGGTGAGAAGGGTGATATGGGAAATCGTCAACGAAGTGTGGAAGGGAAATGGATGGCCAGAGGAATGGAAAATGGGTCTGATTGTAGCGCTGGTCAAAAAGGGGGAAGGAAAGAAAATAGAGGATTACAGAGGCATTACCTTAGTGCCAGTGAGCTATAAGGAATATGCGGAGATACTCAGGAAAAGGTTGGAAAAGGAAGTGGAGGAAAAAGGAGGTATTCCAGACAGTCAAGCTGGATTCAGGAAAGGTATGGGCACAATGGACCATATATATACCTTAAATTACTTAGTTAATAGGAAGCTGAAGGAGAAAGGAGGTAAATTAATAGCACTTTTTGTAGATTTTAAGGCTGCATTTCCGTCTGTGAATAGGAGTATATTATGGAGAACATAAAAGGAAAGAGAGATTAAAGATGGAATTGTGGAGAGGATTAAAGAAATGTACACGGATGTGAGGGCGCAGGTTAGAATAGGAGAAACAATTGGGAAAGAGTTTTGGCTAGGTAGAGGTCTGATGCAAGGTTGCCCTCTAAGCTCTATTCTTTTCAGTTTGTTAATGGCGGATTTGGAGGAAAAGTTGAAACGAAAAGGAAAAGGGGGATAATATTGGGTAATGGGAGAATTTACTCACTTGCTTACGCGGATGATGTGGTATTGATGTGCGAGAATGATTCATGAATGAGGTTGTTGATTAAGGAATTTGAAAAATACGTCAGAGAGAAAGATTTATGGATAAATGTGGAAAAAATTAAGGCGATGAGATTTATGAAGAGAAAAGATGGAAAGAAGAATGAATGGGGACTGAATGGAAAGATGGCTGAGGAAGTGGATGAGTTTTGTTATGGAGTTTATGTTATGGAGGTTTTTGGTTTCATTATAGTGGAGGTCATGAGTTAAATGTGAGTAGAAGAGTGGAAAGAGCGAATAAGATAATGGGTCAGGTATGGGGAATAGGTAAGAGAAGGTTCAAAAACGACTGGAAGAAGAGATTATGGTTGTATGATATGTAAGTGTGGTCGGTGGTGAGTTATGGAGTTTCCACTCCATAACTCACACCCATAACCCATCTCAGATATTTTTCATGCATACTTTCTACTTTTTCAATTTCCATCCATCCCCATACGGAAGTATGGGGATGGATGGAAATGGAAAAAGTAAAAAAAATATAAAAAAAAAATAAAATATAAAAAAATATCTGAGGTGGGTTATGGGTGTGAGTGTAAACTGTCCAGGGTACATGTTAAGAGAGGAGGTTGGGAGAGAGAAAATGAGAGTAAGTCAAAGAAGCAGAGCGTGGGGTTTTGAGGAAAAGATAAGAAAGGGCGGAGGGTGTAGTTGGACTCGAAGGTGCTGGATGCAAGTTAAAGAAAGGGAGATGAAAGGAAGGAAGGAAATGTCAAGGTGGGAGATTAAAAGAATGGAGGCAATTAAGGTAGGGATCAAGGGAGAAAGAGAATGGACAGAAGCGAGAGAGGGGTGGAAAGAAAATGATAAAGTGGAAAGATGGGAAAGGATAATGAATTCCAAGTAAAATAGGTGGTATGGGTTGGTAAGAGAAAGTGATATACCGCAATACTTAACCCATTTAGTCCCAAATGTCCGTTTTTTAGTACAAGTTTGAGCTTCCCGTTCTACGAGTTCAAGGTTTAAAAAAAAACGGGACAAAGGTTTTATTATAGATTTGAGTGTCCTCTTTCAGAATTTGGAAAAAATTTCAATTTCGACTTAATGATAAAAAGTTATAATTGTTTAAACAAAAAAAACCCCGTTTTTTAGTGTTTTTTTTTCTTTAAATGAATATTATTTAATTAAAATCGGCTTAGGAAAAATCTAGAACGTCAAAATATATGGAACGCCAAAAACAATTTTTCACAAATTTCAAAATGGCGCCTCAATAATAGCCGCCCAAAAATGCAAATTTGAAAAAATAATTTAAAAAAATTTTAACTCTACATATTTTTTAATTTTATGCTTCATTTAAATAAAATAATGCTGCTTCAATAAAAAATATTGTTATTTGATGTTATTTAACAATATTATAAACAATTTTTATAAACAATTTGAAAACTATGAGCCAAAGTGGATGTAAAAAATTTATTTTCATCAATTCTCTATTTTGGGGGAAATAAAAATGGATATTGAAAGTAAAAAATTAAATTCAAAATTATTTTGCAATGTTTAAGAATGTTATAAACAATTTTTATAAACAATTTTACAAAAAATGAAATAGAATGGTAAAATTTTTTTTTTTAATTTTATTATGCTCTCTGGTTATGAAAATGTTGCATAAAGATTAAACTTTCATTTAACATTAATTCGCAATATTTAAAAATGTTATAAACAATTTTTATAAACAATTTGCATAGAAAAAGAAGTTTAGAATGAAAAAAAATATGTTTTTTCACTATTCACTTGGTTTGTCATTAGAATAGATATTGAAAAGACAAATCTTTGTCTGTAATTATTTAAGATTTTTTAACAATGTTATAAACAATTTTTTTAAACAATTTTTATAAAAAAAGATGTTCAGAGTGGACAAAAATATTCTTTTCTTCACTACTAACTTTCTTTTGTCATTAAAAGTGGAAACTGAAGTATCTATTAATTATGTGTTGAAGGTATCGATCACTCCGAGTCAAGTGAATGGAAAAAATTAAAACAATTCCTTTAACGTTTTCAACAGCAAAGCTGCCCTCTTCAGAAACTATAATTTATTTTTTAATGAATTCAGACAATTAGTTCATAACAATATTAAATACCAAAATAAAAAGCATTAATCAAATTATTACCGTTAAAAATTTGGAAACTTATAATATGAATTAGTGTCAAATCGTATACGATGTGATGAGGACGTTTCCTCCATTCATTTCTTTCTTTTAAATATGTATTTGTAATTTACCTTTTTTTCGCAATTTTTTACGGTAATAATTTGATTAATGTTTTTTTATTTTGGTATTTAATATTGTAATGAACTAATTGTCTGAATTTATTTAATAAATAAATTATAGTTTCTGAAGAGGGCAGCTTTGCTGTTGAAAACGTTAAAGGAATTGTTTTAATTTTTTCCATTTACTTGACTCGGAGTGATCGATAACTTCAACACATAATTAATTTGGAAACCGAGTGATAGAATCGTTATTATATCATTAAAGTATCTATTGTTTATAAAAAATTTGTAAACAATGTATAAAAATGTTGTAAACAATTCTTATCAACAATTTGCTAAATATGAAGTACCATCATGGAAAAAAAGCATTTTTTTATTATATAATACCTTCTTGTAATCAAATTCTTTGTTATAGATATAATCTTTTATTTAATATTATTCAGCAATTTTTAACAATTTTATAAACAATTTTTATAAACAATTTTAAAAATTGTTTATAAATTTTGGATAAACGGTTGAATCATCAGTTTTCATTTCAATGTTAGAATAAGTTAGTAGTAAAGACAAAATTTGTTTCTTCTCTTAACATCTTTTTTTTATAAAATTTGTTCATAACATTGTAAAAAAATTTTAAATGATTACAGACAAAGATTTGCCTTTTAAATATCTATTCTAATGACAAACAAACAAATAAAGAAAATCAAAATTTTTTTTCCACCCTAAACTTATTTTTCTATGACAACTTTTTATAAAAATTGTTTATAACATTGTTAAAAATTGCTGAATAATGTTAAATGAAAGTTTATATCTATAACAATGAATTTGATCACAAGAAGGTATTATATAATAAAAAAATGCTTTTTTTCCATGATGGTACTTCATATTTAGCAAATTGTTTATAAGAATTGTTTACAGTTTCCCTCTCCTCTGGCGAGAAAACCCATTAGACGGGTAGTCCAGGCTAATACAAGTACTCCTAATTTCGAAAGACGTTCTGTAGGCGCAAACTTAGTATTAAGAATTGTATATAAGAAAAATTTGTAAAGCAAGAAATCGTATGAAACACTTGTATAGCCAAGTATGTAAGGCTGAAGACAGCTGTATAAACCAATAAATAAATAACTTCTTTTTCTATGAAAATTGTTTATAAAAATTGTTTATAACATTTTTAAATATTGCTAATTAATGTTAAATGAAAGTTTAATTCTTATGCAACATTTTCATAACCAGAGAGCATAATAAAATTAAAAAAAAATTTTACCATTCTATTTCATTTTTTGTAAAATTGTTTATAAAAATTGTTTATAACATTCTTAAACATGGCAAAGTAATTTGGAATTTAATTTTTTACTTTCAATATCCATTTTTATTTCCCCCAAAAAAGAGAATTGATGAAAATAAATTTTTTACATCCACTTTGGCTCATAGTTTTCAAATTGTTTATAAAAATTGTTTATAATATTGTTAAATATCATCAAATAACAATATTTTTTATTGAAGCTGCATTATTTTGTTTAAATGAAGCATAAAAGCAAAAAAAAATGTAAAGTTAAAATTTTTTTAAATTATTTTTCCAAATTTACATTTTTGGGCGGCTATTATTGAGGCGCCATTTTGAAATTTGTGAAAAATTGTTTTTGGCGTTCCATATATTTTGACGTTCTAGATTTTTCCTAAACCGATTTTAATTAAATAATATTCATTTAAAGAAAAAAAAACACTAAAAAACGGGTTTTTTTTGTTTAAACAATTATAACTTTTTATCATTAAGTCGAAATTGAAATTTTTTTCAGATTCTGAAAGAGGACACTCAAATCCATAAGAAAACCTTTGTCCCGATTTTTTTTTAAACCGGAACTCATAGAACGAGAAGCTCGAACTTGTACTAAAAATCAGGCAGAGAAGCAGGCGCAACGCGCCTACATCATAGGGTTTCGTGGCCTAAAATGACAAAAATGATGATAATGATAATGAAAGAATAAAAAAAAATAAATAATAATTTATTTAGAAAATTTTTTTTTTGAGTTAATTGTTTAAAAATTTTAATGAAGTAATTGGTTCTTTTAGTACTTTCGAGTATTTTCATGTCGCATATGTTGCAATGTAAATATGGAATATGAGTGATTTAAAATATATTATCAAAAAGTATAACTTTAACAAATTAAGAATTTAATAATTTATTTTTAGCAATATACAAAAATTGTAGAACTATGTAAATTATCCATTACCATTACCCTAACAACAGTTGTTATGACAACCATTACCATAGTAACGGTTGTTATGGCAAACATTAACATAGCAACGGTTGCCATGGCAACGGCTGTTATGACAACCATTACCATAGCAACGGTTGTTATGGCAAACATTAACATAGCAATGGTTGCCATGACAACGGTTGTTAAAACGTAAGACTTAAGACCTTCTTATACCGAAGCTGCCATGGCAACGGTTGTTAAGACTTAGAACTTAAGACCTTCTTATACCGAAGTTAAGTCTTAAGTCTTAGGACATAAGAACTTAAAAAGAACTTAAGACTGAATACTTAAGACGTAAAAACTACGAACGGACACCGAAGTCTCGCTATAAGGGTTTTGGCCCTTGGCCACGAAACCGTAAATAACGGACATTTGGGACTAAATGGGTTAAAGAGATTAAAGAAGGAGAAGAGGTGGAACAGAATAATAAGGTTTAGAATGGGGGAAGGAATGCGTGAATGTAAATATTGGATGGGTGAGAGTGAGAGATTGTGTAGGGTGTGTGGCTTTGAGTTGGAGGACTGGGAACATGTGTTAGATAGATGTAAAAATGGTGGAGAGAATGAAAAAGGAGTGGATAAAAGGATAAGATGGATACTGGATGAAAACGGGCAAGGTGAAAAATGGATGAATGAATTAGAACAAATGAGAGCAAAGATTCAGGTAAATTAAGGTAAAGAGGGTGGGAACGAAGTAAAATAAAATTTTAAAGTCTGACGAAGCTAAATGGAACGGGAAACGGAAGCCCGGCACTGGCGAATAATTAGGAAATAAGATTGTTGTATTAGGTTAAGTTAGTTTAAGAGATTGTATATTAGGATAAGAATTTATGTATTATGGTTCCTCGAACCCTGCAGAGGTAAGCAGGGAGAGTAAATAAAGTACTATAAACAATTAAAAGCTAAAAAATCATCTTCGAAAGCTGTCTTAAAAATTTATTCCCCTTTAATTTAAAACACAGAACACTCAAATCGGTTAAAAATTGTAGTCTGTAGATAATTTTGAACAGTAAATTGTAAAAACACTATGGACGCGCTGTCAGTTAACGTGTCGCGCAGTAAAAAGACCCCCGCCCGCCAGAAAAAATGTAGCTACTTCTTTCCTAATTGCGGCTCATGAAATTTGGAAACGGGTATTGAATCTTTATAAAATACTTTTTTTCCAAAAGAATTTGAAAAAACTTTTTAAACCGCTGAGAACATTGTTTATTTTGTGGTGGTACACTTCACGTATTTTGACTCTGCTGGTAAATAATAATTATTTTTTTCGGTCAAATTAAATTCTCGGCTGTTTTCTAGATTTCCAGTGTGCTAGACGAAATACTTAAAATTTTTATTAAAAAATATCATTCGCAATAACAATAAAAATATTTCAATTATATGAGATATGCAAAAATAGATTTTTTAATTAACCTGCCTTTCTTCTGTCAACCAATGAAACCACATGTAACTTAAGAGAAAGATTTATTTTGTTTCAGTAGTTGATCGTTTAGCTCAGTTGGTTACGTTGATTGTTTTCGTTTCCGTCCGTCAAACCCGCGTTCAATCCCCAGTCCATCCAAATTGTTTTTCACAATAAAAAAACTTTTTCCAAAATTCATAACATTCGAAAATGAATTAAAATAATAATGAAATAATAAAATAAGAGAAATAAATTTTGTTTTTTTATTATAAAACCATTTTTATTAATTAACAGATGTTTGTCTTATTTTTTTTAGCAAATTTACATTTATAACTTATCTAAAATTATTAGTATTAATTTTCGAACTTATCGCGGATAACTACCAGACAATTCGCTGCGAATTAACGTTTCAACTTTTCAGCGACTTCGCTCTGTGAACTCGCAAAGGGTCGGACATTTAGTTTTCGTCTGAAGTTCGCAGGGAGTTTGCAATGCGAACTCCCTGCGAAATGTTGTGTTATGTGGGCAGTGATTGAAGTACTTTGTCAAAAACAAAAAATACTCTATGTCAAAGAAATTATTGTGAAAGAGTATTATATATTATATATTATATTATATTATATTATATTATATTATATTATATTATATTATATTATATTATATTATATTATATTATATTATATTATATTATATTATATTATATTATATTATATTATATTATATTATATTATATTATATTATATTATATTATATTATATTATATTATATTATATTCAAATTTAAAATTATTCTAGAATTTACTAGTTTCAACTCATTTTTAATTTGATGATTTAATAATCATCAAATTAAAAATGAGTTGAAACTAGTAAATACTAGTATAATTTTAAAGTTGAATATTTATGTTCCAAAGAAAATATTAAATACAGATTTAGAAGATAATAAAACATTTAAGTTAAATAATCTTGAAAATTATCTAGGTCCAAAGAATTATTACTGCACACATTGTCAGGCTAAACATTTTAAAGATGAACAAGTTACTGGTAGGAAAGTTAGTTTTAATGACTGTTGTAGTCAGGAGGTGTTGTTTAACTTCCATACAATATTCAGATGAATTAAGGCTTTGCTAGAAGGGCTTCATGAAAAATCAGGTCATGTTAAAAATAATATAAGGCTGTACAGTAATTCTTTTTCTCTTGCTTCTTTAAATGCTAATGCAATTAATTCTAATCGAAGAAGAAGAGGACCATTCTGTTACAAAATTCAAGGTCAAATTTACTATCAAATTAATAGTGCTTTATATCAGAATAAAGTTGAAGATCCATGTTTTGGTCAATTATTTATTTATGACCCTGAGGAATCAATCAGATTCAGATCAAAAAGTAACGACAATTTGGATGAAAACGTTTTAAAATCTATAGAAAATATTATGAGAAATTTTAATACATACACAAAATCTTACATGATGATGTTTGAGGTAATTATAATAGAACCTGAATTAGCAAGACAAAAAATTGAAAAATTCCCTGAATTACATTTATTGTTCACTTTAAAAAAAGGCTTTGATAAAAATAGATATAATTTATAAAGTTTTAATGAAGTTGCTGCAATTTTTAATACAAACTCTGAGGGGGAAATACCGGAATCTTTTGTAAAGGTTTATAATAAATCTACAAAGGAATTAAAATTGGTTAGTAATTTAGATCCCAATGTTGAACCATGGATTTATCTCATATTTTATCCACTTGGCAATATAGGTTATAAACTTAAAATGTTAACATGATTCGTAGTGATAATGATTATAGAAATAGAAATCATACTATTTCTAGATATGCCTATATTAAACACAAAATTACTCCAAGAGATAAAGAATTTAATCATTTTTTATATGGGGGCAGATTGTTTCAACATTGGGTGGTTGACAATTATATAAAAATAGAAAAAGGTAGATTAAGAGTTTGTGCAAATATTCAAGCTTAATTGAGAAGTAAAATATATAAAGTACTGATGGATTATTTAAACAATCATGAGCTTCAAAATGATGTACACGTGAGAAAAACGCTCATATTGCCTTCCACTTTTATTGGATCACCTCGCAATATAATGCAACAACATCAGGATTCAATGGCTATTGTTGCTTGTCATAGTAGACCAGATTTATTTATTACAATGACATATAATCCAAATTAGAAAGAGATACAGGAAAATTGATCACCCCATCAAACTGCTGCTTATAGACCTGATATTGTAACTAAAGTATTTGCATTAAAAGTAAAAACAAGTTGTGAACTAAGATGTTCATTACATGAACATTTTGCCTTCTCTTCACGATAAGCAAAAAATTTGCTCTAAAGTGAATTTTTTCATTTTACTACATTCTATTAATGTTAAAAATATAAATTCTTTTTATACATCAATCGTTTCTTTTTAATGAAATGAAGACTTTTAGTTTGTTTTTAAGTCAAGAGAAACATTTTAATATAAGGCAACATGATTTTTAAGAAGGAAATAAATTTCTAATAAAAGTGCGAATTTTTGGTTTTAATTATGTTTAATTCTATAAATTTAAATACAATACATACTTTATATATATACCAATCGATCCGTTTTAATGCAACGGATAAGATTATTGAAAAAAATGAGTAAAATTTTATTGTACTGGAGTATAATTTTGATGAAAGAACTAAATTTTTGATAAAAAAAATGTAATTTTTCTGCTTTAATTGTCATAAACTCTCATAAGATTTATACTTTATATATACCAATTGATTCATCTTGATGTAAAGAATAAGAATTAATTATATATTAACTTCAATATTTATTTAAAAAAAATTTTTTTGAAAAGAGTAAAAAAAAATTTATTTTAATAGATTTTTTAATGTTTATTAATCCATTTCGAGATATTTTTATGATAAATATGCCTAGCAATTTTCAGCCGAATTTGTTGAAACCTCTTCGAGTTATCGTGATCACAAAAAACGGGATCCACACACACTCACACATACATACATACATCCGGACAATTGTTCAGGGTCTTAAATAACATAGTCCTACATAGAAGAAAATTTATTTAAAGGATTTTGAAAAATTTTATAAATTAAACGACTACAAAGCTTCGTCACAAGGAAGTAAAATTACTTAAACATATTGTTGATAATAAATTATTTCGACGCCTCCCGTTCATATAACTATTATTGTTCCCAGCAAACACTGTTACATAATAGTTATGTAACATTTATGTCACAGAATATCACACGTGATATAACATGTGAGAAACATGTGACATGAAATGTCGTAACATAAAGGTCACAGTTACATAACTGTTACAAGAAGGCGCGTGCTACACATTCGGACGGTATCAACTTTAAGCATTCACCATTTCAACACTAATCAATTATTAACCCTGTGATTTTCCAGAAAACTTCTTTTGTCCAAGATGAACAACTTTCTCACTGAAAGTTCTTTGTTAGAGAAAACTGGTATTTATCTTTCTTAGTTTTACTTAGGGAAAATTTTTAATTCACATATACCAAATTTCAAAATCACAATTTTCCAGGGTAAATCCGCTCACCCCTCGGAGTAAACCCGATCACTGGATTTTTTTAAAGAATTTAAGGTAATCCCGACAGTTTTATTTGGTATATATTAAATTTCTCCTTATTTCTGTCTTCAGTATGATTTATTAATGATAAATTATGAGTTCTATAAACAATAAATATTGGTTTATTAAATAATAAATGTAGGTTTCATGAATTGCAACTGTGAATTTAAATAATATTTTATTAAGAGAAAATTAAAATATAGTTACAATTTTTTATGTAACAAGTTATATATTTTATTATTGATAAAATATAACAACTGAAATTCAAAACTTTAAATTTTAAAATAAACAATGATAAAACGTTAACTAAACGAAGACAACAAACTTAGATTTATGTATTTTTTTAGCCGAAAAAGACAGTGACAAATTTCGATTATTTGTTTGCGTTGTTTGTTATAACCATTGTAACCTAATAATCACTAATAATGACTAATATAAACATGATTCCGCTCAATGTTGCCAACAAATATTGATAGTTCGGCGCCATCTGTTGAAAAAAATCGCCACAATTCGCGAAATGCGTTACATTCAAAATATTAAATATGCAACTAATTATCCAATAATTCAATAATATTGTTAGAAAATGAATATTATTTATCTTTTAATAAATATTTTTAATATTAAAAATTTTAAGATCGCCAAAAAAAAGAAATAGTGTTTATACTGATTCGGCTTCCTACACAAATTTAAATTTAAAAACAATTAAACTGCCTCAGACTCTATGACGAATTCATTAAACTAAACGAAAGTTCGTTAACATTAGTTATATGTTAAGTACTATTCACAGTACAAATATCTTCATGTTAAGTTGAGTTTATAGCGTCAAATCGCTAGTAAGCGGGTTTACCCCAGTCTCCCCTACTTAAAATTCGCCTGTTAAACGAGAGTCGTGAAGATTGTATTTTATGATCTTTACATGAATAAAGAAAAAAATTAATAACAATTTTGTTTATAAAGAAAATAACTTTTTTCTTTTTTTAACATTCGTCGAATATCTTTTGACGTATTTTCTTTTTTGGTACATTGAAAAATATTTAAAATTATCTGAATTATCGCGAGTTGAAGTGAAAAATGTCATTAAATTTGCAGTTTTCAAAAAATCAATTTTTCTAAAATATTTTGAAAACGGTTATAGATAGAAAAGATTTCATAAGAAAAAAAGATGCACAATGAAATTTTCTATAAGGATGTGTATTTAAAATATTAAAACTCAGAAATTGAATTTTAAGTGTCTAGGGGACTTCGATTTCGGCCGAGAAAATTTACGTGCCCTTCTACGATTCAGGTGCTCAATTAGTGATGTTATATTAATTGAACCTCCCAATTCTATAACTCGATCTGCGCTCGAACGATAAGCGTAAAGGCAGTGAAATTAATTTTGGAAGAAATCCGACATATTTGTCCGAGTTATGACGATTTATGTTTTAAAATTCAATGAAATTGTGTTACAAAAAATTTCTAGTTTTTTGTCTCTACTGTTAACAATATTCACTTTATAAAAAAATTTTTAAGAGAAAAAAGTTGCACATTTTCATTATATAAAAGATAGTGTTTTTAAAAATATTTATTTTTAACTATTAATTTTTTCAAACTTTGGCCCGACTGACTGCCTTTACGCTTATCGTTCGAGCGCAGATCGAGTTATAGAATTGAGAGGTTCAATTATCGTAAAAAGTTTCAAAATAGCTTCTTCTTTTATGTTACGTAACAGTAACGTAATAATTACATAATTTTGCCCCATAATAGAGAGACTACAATTTTACGTAACAGATTTATAACGACAGTTACAAAACATTATTAAATTAATGTTACAAAACAGTTACGTAATTTAGCTCTGTAAGGGCCGAAATGTTATGTAATAGTTACAGAACAAAGAAACAGTGTTGCTATTTCATTATACAATATAGTTACATAATAATATTGTTAAAGTGTGTTATAATTATGTGACCTATACCTTATTAATTACAACAAAATGTTGTATCTGTTATGTCACATAGTTTCGTAACAGTTATGTAACAATTAGAGAACAATGTATGTAATTAGAGAACAAGACAAAAATTATCACTATCTGTAATGTAATAAATATATCACATAGTTATATAATAGTTATTTAAAAAAATTATGTAGCCGTTAAATTACCATCCAGTAACAGTGTTATATAACAGTGTTACTATCTCATTATATAATTCTTACATACTAATATTGTCACAGTGTGATATAATAATGTGACCTACTTTATTAATTATAACAAAATTATGTAACTATTATGTCACAGAATTTGGTAACAATTATGTAACACTTAGAGAACAATGTAACAAAACGAAAATTATAACTCTGTGATGTAATGAATATATCACACAGTTATATAATAGTTATTTGAAAAAATTATGTAATTGTTATATCACTATCCAGTAACAGTGTTATATAACAGTCTTACTTTTTCATTATATAGTGGTTATATAACAATATTGTCACAGTGAGACATAACAATGTACTTTATTTGTTATATAACAGTTACGTAACGTGTTTGCGTGTTCTATCAGTGCCAATTGTTTTGCACACAATTTTGAATAAGCATTTTATTGCACGGAAAATCGAATAAGCATTGTCTTGCACCGAAAAGTGAATAAGATCATCTTGTCAAATAAAGAGAATATTATTATTCGAGAAGAAACAGATAGTAACGGTATTTCTTTCAATTTATATATATATATATATATATATATATATATATATAAATACAAAACTTCTGGATTACTTTAAACTTAATCAACGTGATAGTAATGCTAAAATGTATTATTATTATTCAGAAATACCAGAGCATTATACATAGGTAACAAAATCTGTTGAAAGACTTATTAAAGAAAATGTGTTGGAAAGAAGGTATTCAGTTAATCCAAATCAATTGGAGTTATTTAACCTTAGATTACACAGGTCTATAAAATACAACTTTTTTTTAGATATGGGAGTGGTTTTCCATGTAATTTCGTACGCTGAATACGATCCCGGTGTCCAAAATTGCGTATCACGTCAGGATTTTGGGTAAAGTCTGGGTAAAGACAAAAAATCAGACAGAGAAGCAGGCGCAACGCGCCTACATCATAGGGTTTCGTGGCCTAAAATGACAAAAATGATGATAATGATAATGAATGAATAAAAAAAATAAATAATAATTTATTTAGAAAATTTTTTTTGAATTAATTGTTTAAAAATTTTATTGAAGTAATTGGTTCTTTTAGTACTTTCGAGTATTTTCATGTCGCATATGTTTTCAATGAAAATATGGAATAGGAGTGATTTAAAATATATTATCAAAAAGTATAACTTTAACAAATTAGGAATTTAATAATTTATTTTTAGCAATATACAAAAATTGTAAAACTATGTAAATTACCTATTACCATTACCCTAACAACAGTTGTTATGGCAAACATTAACATAGCAACAGTTGCCATGGCACTGGCTGTTATGACAACCATTACCATAGCAACGGTTGCCATGGCAACAGCTGTTATGACCACCATTACCATAGCAACGGTTGCCATGACAACGAATGTTAAGACGTAAGACTTAGGACTTAAAACCTTCTTACCGAAGTTGCCATGGCAACGGTTGTTAAGACGTAAGACTTAGAACTTAAGACCTTCTTATACCGAAACTAAGTCTTAAGTCTTAGGACATAAGAACTTCTTATACCAAAGTCTCGGTATAAGACTTAAAACTTAAGACTGAATACTTAAGACGTAAAAACTACGGACGGACACCCAAGTCTCGCTGTAAAGGTTTTGGCCCTTGGCCACGAAACCCTAAAAACGTGTTTTTGACGGTTTTCAGTATCTTTTTTCTCCTGAACCGTATGTGCTAAAAACTTCTATATAGACTTAAATTAAAGCTTTATTCGTGTATTTTAAGAGCTAAATTCGGAAAATAAAAAAAAATTAAAGATTTTGAGAAAAGTGGGGGTAAAGACCCAGAAAAACCTGTTTTTCTTTGCTCCTAAACCAGATGTGCACAACACTTCTGTATAGTTTCAAATTAAAGCTTTATTGCACTTTCAGACCCATATGTGCAAGATAAAAAAAATGTAAAAGATTTTGAGAAAAATGTGGGTAAAGACATAAAAATGTTTTTATTCTTAATTTATTATGATAGTTATCATTATTACTTGTTAATATGAGGCATTTTACGTGAAATGTCCTAAATTAAAATTTCAACTTCTTGAAAAAATCGAAACTCGAGTAATTTGTTGTTTTCTCAAGAAGAAATGTGACCCAAAATATATTTTTGACTATTTCGAAAATTTAAAGGGGATAGAGGGTGGCCAATTTTGCCAATTTTGCTTACATTGGCTACTTTGTGAATTTTTTCTAAACATACTTTTAATGGGAAAATTTTTTTAGAATATGTTTCTGAAATGTTTTTGGGCTCTTTCCAATGGTGAGTTTTATTTTTTAATATTTTAAAAATTTACCCCAATATTTGATAATTTATATTTAATTTATAATTAAATATAATTTTTATTTATTTATATTTAATTTATAATTAAATATAATTTTTATTTATTTATATTTAATTGTTAATTTTTCAAAAAATCGGTCCGTTTTATTTGAAAATAAATTACGGTAAACGAAAGCTAAGGTTTTTTCCTATGGGCATGTAAGTTTTCACAATGCCCTTTTTTGTTTTTGAATTATTAAATTTTAAAGTATAAATTGCTACGCACTGCGTCGTGGTGGCATGGAGTTTGCAATAATTTATTTTCAAATAAAACGGACCCATTTTTGGAATATTACAAATTAAATATTAATTATCAAAAATTAGGGTAAATTTTTAAAATATTAAAAAATAAAGTTCACCAAAGAAATACTAAAAACCGTTAAAACGCGTTTTTTTGGTGATTGACCCCACTTTTATCAAAAACCTGACGCCATACGCAATTTTAAAGTCCAGAATCGTGTACAACGCATAAAAATACATTGAAAACCTTTCCAAAAACCCAAAGCAATTTGTTGAGTCTTTTTACCCCCACATTTTTTAAATCCTTCATTTTTTTATTTTGCGCTTGTGGGTCATCAAGTGTACGATTTAAACTCTAATTTAAGAGTATAATTAACATTCCAACACGCCTAGTTAAGGAGAAAAAATATACAAATCCCTCAAAAGTACATTTTTTTGGGGTCTCTACCCCCACTTTTCCCAAAATCTTCTAAATTTTTTGTTTATTTTACGCATATGGGTCTTAAACTGCACTAATAAAGCTTTTACTTAAGACTATATAGAAGTTTTTAGAACATCAGGTTTAGGAGAAAAAAAAATACTGGAAACCGTCAAAAGCACGTTTTTTTGGGTGTTTACCCCTACTTTTCTCAAAATCCTGACGTGATATGCAATTTTGGACACCGGGTTCTTATTCAGCGCACAAAATTACATGCATTATAGATGATGCCTCATTCACTTCGCCAATTATTTACAAAAATTTTAATTCAATGTCATCCTGTATATCCGGATAAACTTTGTGAACAATTTAACCACTTCACTGGCAGGGCGTTCCAAATGGCGTTCCACCCGCCGAGGCCCAGACTGGCAAAAACACCGAAATGGCGTTCCTAAAAAAACTCTGTTTTTAAAGAGTGTACACCACATTTAACTTGTGTAAAGGAATATTTCTATAGTTTAGACATCAGAGAACAAGATTATCACAATAAAAATTTAAGTTTTTGTTATTTTCAACGTTTTTCCGAACGTTTAAATCGTCTATTTTTAATATTTTTCGACAAATGGCGTTCCACTTTCTTTCAATTTTTACACAATAAAACTTGTATTTTTATTAAAAAAAGATATTTACATACAATATTATAATATAATAATACAACTATTAATTATATATATATATATATATATATATATATATATATATATATATATATATATATATATATATATAAAATATATAAATAACTATTATTGATTATTATGAATGGTAATATTATACGTATATGTTTTTGCCAGTCTGGGCCTTGGCGCGTGGAACGCCACTTGGAACGCCCTGCCAGTGAAGTGGTTAAGGGTCAAATTTTAATATCAGAAGATAATTCAAAAATTATCAACATTGATGCTGAAGAAAAGACTTAGGGGAGACCGGGGCGTAATGGCTAAGGGGCGTAATGGATAATTGTAATTTATTTAAAATTGGTAAATCGAAATAATTTCGTTCTATAGACAAGTTATTGTACTTGGTATACTGCAACTTTGTACGAAGTTTCAATAATATTTGTTCACTATTGTAAGAAATATAGTAGAAAAACTTTTTTTGACATACGAAAGTAACTTTTCAAAATTTTCATTTTTTCGTTCTCATTTTTTCAAAAATAGCTTTAAAAATAAAAATCAAATTGGGTTTTGAGCTTGATACATTTGTTTTTAAGGGCCAATTGGAGATTTTTCATTTACACTTTCTGTATTGATAGAAAATTACAAAATATTGGCCAAGTACCCCTGGGGCGTAATGGCTAGTTTTTCCCGGGGCGCGATGGATAATGCAGCGTAGGTTCGTTTTCGCGGTTACTTGTTACTTAGTTGCAGTATGTTCGTGTGTTTATCAACTTATTTATTTGTTTTGATCTAAAATCGATAAATAGTAGATTTTAAACGATTGAAATGAGAAATTACAAACCAAAAAAACAGCGTTTCAGGAGAAGAGTGGGTTCAGTGCACATCGTGTCAGCTTTGGGCCCACGACGCTTGTGCTGACGATAACCGATTTTTTATCTGTGATTATTGTAAAAGCAAATAATTTTGCTAGTTTACTAGACAAGAAAAGTATTTCGAAAATTCTTATTTAATTGTTATCATTTTATAAATGAAAATAAATTTACTATACAGTTACTTACTTTTTTAAAGATTACTAAAAAAGTTAAACTTCCGATTTGTAATTTTGCTATATTAAATTTAAAAAATAACCAAAAAATATTTTTTTCATTTGTGAGTAATGTAAAAGCAAATAATTTTGCTTGTTTATTTAAGACAGGAAAAGTATTTTAAAAATCCTTATTTAATTGTCATCGTTTTATGAATCAAATTAAATTTACTATAAAGTTACTTACTTTTATTAAAGATAAATGAGAAAGTGAAACTTCAGATTTGTAATTTTGTAATATTAATTTTAATAAAAAACCGAAGAATATGTCTTTACACTGAAAGAAATTTTCCGACATTACTGTCATAATTATGGCTGATTCTGCCAGAATGAATCACTGTATTATAATGAAATACAACTGCCAAAACAGTTTGGTTAATCCAGCCATACGAATGACAGAAACAGAGGACAGTAAGTGTGAATCATCCTTCACATGTCTAACATAACCTCACTTATGTGCTAATCTGACAGATTGTATGACTACTTTAACCAAAATCCTTAACCAGAAGTTTATGGATGAATTCTCGAAAGTATTTCTTTCAGTGTAGAAAATAATTGTAGTTATATTTTTTGATCTTATCTTCTATACAATATATTTACAATATTTTTTACATAAAATTTAATTCACAAACCTTAATTTACAATATATAATAAAATTTGAGGCCGTAAATATTAATTTTCACTCATTATTCATTACGCCCCGGGAGTTATCCATTACGCCCCGGCCTGGGGCGTTTTGGATAGCTTTGCATTGCTCCAGAAAAATTATTGTAGAAAAAAAAGTAAGAGTCATATCGGGATGTTTTTTTTTTAAAGAAAGCTGAGATACCAGAGTAACTTTTCCAGAAGAAAAACATTTAATTAAAACAAAAATGGCCGAGAAAAAGCACAAAGAGTGAAAAGTTAGCCATTACGCCCCGGTCTCCCCTACAGAAATATTAAAACAATGTTATTTAACGAACTGAACAAGTTTATGATATAAATATTGTAGAACATATTAATATAGGAGAACAGAATTATGCTAAATTAAATGTAAATCAAGAACTTGTAGTTGATTATGTACTTGATGCCCTAAAGGATTCTTCTTTTAATGCTTCTAAATAAATGCAAATATGTGGATGGTTGTGGAGGATCTGGTAAAACATTTTTGTACATTACGTTATGGCATTTATTAAGAAGTAAAGGAATAAATATTTGCAACATGGCATTTACAGATAGGGGAGACCGAGGAGGAAAGTAACAAAATTCAGTTTTTTTTATTTTAGCATTCAAACTATTTAACGAATAATTTTTATTAATACGTTAATTGAAAGCTTGGACTTTCACCTCTTAAATAAAATTTGAATTAGACATTTAGATTAAATAACCAGTTCACAGCATGGATTTTTCACGACCTCTGCATTTGTTACTTTCCTCCTAACCCCCGAAAAGGAAAGTAACAGCAGCTAGGAGAAAAGTAACATTATAGAATATGGTTAATATTATATCATTTCAAGACTATTATTAATTTAAAATATTTTTATTATCAATTTAGAAAAATACAAAAAATACTCAATGTACAAAGTATTCATATTTGATACTTTATTTAATACATATTCAACACATTTTGGTTCATTAATGTCTCATCGATATTATCTTCTTAACTATATTACAGATGTAGCAATTAATTTTATAACTTATCGTATATGTAATATTAAATTATTAAAATGTGAAACAAAAGTACTAATTCTATATTTTAAGGTAAATTAATAATAATTAATAATAACGTAATAACTTTCGCCACTGAAGAAAAATTGCCAAATTTTTCAAATGCTTCATATTTTTGGCACTTAAAAAATTAAAAATAAAACATTAATCTTTTAAAACATGAAAATAACTTTATCTAAAGTTTAAAAACAAAAATGAACAATTATGGCAAGCATGGAATAAAACAAAATAAGAACACAGAATAAAAACTTAATTGCCTGGTTCAATAACCCATTTTTAGGTTATGTTAATATGTCAAAACGAAAATCAATTTACTTATAATTTATTACATTTAACGAACAAAAGTTAACCTGTAACTATAAATATGATTTCCTTGACTCATTTCATAAAGTATGCACAATATATTGAAACGAGGAGGAAAGTAACAACGTGTTACTTTCCTCCTAACTCTCCTTCTCAACAAGAAAGTTTAAATTACAAAAAAATATTACACGTATTTTAGATACGCTATTGCAATTTAAATATAGATAATTAAGCTACAAAACCCCGAAAAGCATATTTTATTAAACTGTGTAATTACAAAAATATAAGGTTTTGAAAGTTGAAACGAAAACTTACTTTTGACGTATTTTCGTAACGTCACGTCACTAGCGGACTTCACCTAACCGGAAATGCTTTTGAACACTATGAAGAAGTTGTAGGGGGTACTACTGACTAAAAAAAAATTTAGACTCTGTATTTTCGCTAATTTGTTAAAAAAATATTAGCGTTGTTACTTTTCCTCCTCTGTTACTTTCCTTCTCGGTCTCCTGTATAGCTGCAACTTTGCTTCCGAACGGAAAAACTGTTTATAAAGTGAACACTCCCATTGCATATTTTTGAAGTCAAAATTTTAACGAGATATCCGAAAAATACTACTAAATTAAGTTTGATATTAATTGGTATTAATTATAAGTTTTTTGACCTTTTAAAATCGAAATATTTTTAATCTTTCATCTCTGTTAGAGGATAATATTTTTTGCAAAATTATGCTAAAATATTGACTAAGTAAGATGAAATATTCCATTATATACAGTTTAAAAACAATCAATTATAAAATGTAAAATTTGGAAAATTTTAATTTTTTAAAAACATTTTTATACTTACAGTTAGATTATAGGATAATATTTTTTGTCAAAATTATGCTAAAATGTGACTAAATTAATTAGTAATCCAGAATTATAAAAAATTTAGAAGCAGTTTTTATAAAAATGTAAAATTTGAAAATTTTTTAAAAAATTACATATCTTTCGTTCCAATTAGGGGAGAGTGGGGCAAACCGGACCCCCTAACGGTTTTATGGCTTTTGTGACTAAGCAAATCAACCGATTTAATTTTTCGATGGTTTTTTTGAAAAATTATTTAATTGCGCAATTTTTTCCCAGAGACACCTATACTTAATATTTTATTGTTCAGTTGCTGTGTTAACTTTAAAAAATTTTGCAAACGGTCCGGTTTGCCCCACCCCCTGGGGTAAACCGGACCATTTGTTTTTTTATTTATAATATTGCATTTACATAATCTACAATAATAAAAAACATAAAGAATCATGTAAACAATGGTTGTAGTAATGAAAATAATAATTCGGGATTGAATTTTAATTAAATAAATATTTTTTTAATAAAAAAATAAAAATGTTTGTCATTATCAGAGAAACAATATTAAAGGGTCCAATTCTCATTGGAAGACAATTATTTTTCATTGTAAGTAATTATTTTAAGAAAAGAAACATTTTATTTAAAAATAATTTTTATGAAACTTTAATTCAATGGAAATATCCTGTGGCCGGTTTGCCCCACCGAAAACGGTCCGGTTTGCTCCACGGGCTCATTTTGAGAATAAATGTTTGTCAAAAAAACGCTTTGCAAATTCTTCAAAGTTTTTTGTGGTAAACATTTCTGAGGTGTGTACCTTCAAAACCAAAGACCTAATATTTGGAAATATTAGACAATTTCCTCAGAATTTCTTTAAGAAAAAAAGCAGAAAAGTTTTGAAAAAACAAAAAAAAACTTTTGCTACTAGCGTTGCACAAACAAAAGCAAAAAATGTTAAATTGAAAAAATAAGGTATACTACACAAGGTGGTTTCAAATTTCTGAATAGCACTTTTGACAATTTCGCCATTTCGGAAATATTGAGAGGGGTCCAGTTTACCCACCGGTCCGGTTTGCCCCACTCTCACCTAATAATTTTTAAATCTGTAAATTTATAAACCTTCCTTGACTCAAGGTCTAACAATCTGCCAAATTTGGTTTCAGACGGTTTAGCCGTTTTTAAGTGATGCGCAAACAAAGATTCTGTAATATACGGACACACATACATGCATACATATATACATACATACATATATACACGAAATTTATTATTGGTTATTTGGAATCCTTCGTGATCAAAAGGAATAATTATATGAGAAATTTAATGTTCTGATCATTGTACAGCGCCTATGTAGAGTATACGTGCAGCACCTCCCAATACTGGTATAACCATACGGCTCGCATACGAGCGTAACTGGGAGACATCACGCTCCCCAACGCCGATGGTCAGCAAGTGACCATCTTCCGATCTCCGCAAAGTTGGTAAGAACATTTGCGACCCTTCGGTGAAAGGCGAGACCTTTCCAATCTCTGGTTACTCTGCAGGTAACCACCCGAGTTGGCACCACAACTCACATGTCGAAGCGCTCTAGGTCCGTTACTCCGTTTTTGCGAAGCTTCGGTCCGTTCATAGCGCCCCTAGCCTCAAGCGATGACCAAATGACCCAATGACCGGAAGGAAACAAGCCTTTCGGCAAGTCCCCCGGGCTCGGACCGGTCTCCATGGTACTGTTTAGTACTCTGGTATGAGTACCGATTAAGAGTCTTACCATCCTTGCTTCGGCAAGTGAGGTCGACGGTCTATAATTAGACTTGCCGGGCCGTCACGGCACTGCCCATCATCATCGTATGGCACTGCTCTATAAGAAAGCCTGGGACGAACCGAGTTATAACCACAAGCAGTGGCGCCACTCCGAGCCTCATATGATCGCCTCTTACGACCTGTAGCCGGTCACAGGGGGCCTATTCTGCACCCGGGAACCCCACGGGTACTGATCATTTATATATATATATATATCTCCCTATTATATAAAAACATTTCGCCGCCGCCGCAGAGTCAGGATTTCTAAGGGCGCCCTATATCCCAAAGGGTCCGTCAAAACTTACGTCAAAATTGACCTATTTTTTTATCTATAAGGTCGAAAAGGAGGATAAATAATGGCCTCACATTACGTCAAAATCTATGTCTAATTTGACATATTTTTTTACCTATATGTTTAAAAGGAGGATAAATAATGGCCTCACATTACGTCAAAATCTATGTCTAATTTGACATATTTTTTTACCTACATGTTTAAAAGGAGAATAAATAACGGCCTCACATTACGTCAAATTCTATGTCTAATTTGACCAATTTTTTGACCCATAGGTCAAAAACATAAATCAAAACCTATATCAAAATTGACCTATTTTTTTACCTAGGTCATAAAGAGGATAAAGAACGAATAAAAATACATTTTTAATTTGACCTATTTTTAGAGTTACGGGTTTTAAAAGGGGCCTAATGTGTGCCTTCACATTAAGTCAAAATTTGATATGTGTTTTACTAACAGATCAGGGCTTGCCCCCTCAAATAGAAGCGCGAAATAGGACGTCAAAGCCTATGCAAAAGAACATTTTTTTACTTGCAAGCCGGTATGTTACTTCAAAATTGATGACAAAGATTGAAAATTTGAGAATGGCTAATATCATAAGATCGCATTTTACAATCTTTATATTATCCATAATTAGAAGTAAATATAAAATCACGGGGTTGGCGCGCGAAGCGCGCAGGGGGGCGGGGCACCCCTAGTATATATATACACCAGCGCCTCCGTCGACCGCTTCGCGGTCGACTACGTTGCTTCCATTTTCCGTTCAACACGTAATTTTCCTATAAACATTTAAACATGTAATTTTGCATATCTACGTTATTCTTCCCCTTATATAAATTTAATGTTTTCAATTTAATACAAACTAAAAACTAAATTTTCAAGTACATGAATATGTTTTAAATGATAATTTCACCGAGTTGTTTCGCTATTTTCGTTTAACACGTGAATTATCTATGAAAGTTTTTTATTGTAAGTAACTACTCCACATTTACTTCTGTAAATTAATTTCTTTTCCTCTCTGAAGATTAAGCAAATAAATCATTAATGAAGCTTTAAAAAGTCAGATTAACTTCAACTTTTATTCAAATTTTATTATATATTCAATGTCGATATATGAAGAAGATCAGGGTGGCCACTTTTTTTTAGAAAATTGAATTCCCGGTTTTTCCCAGTTTTCCCGGCCAAATTTTATTTATTTTTTGGTCATTATAAATAGATTGAAACAATATCTATTTAACGTAAAAATTTATTTTCTTTTAAAAACAGTCCTTTAATAATATTTAATAAATTAGTTTTATAATAAAAGGAAACTTTTCAGTTTCAAAACGTTTTACATTTATAGACAAAACGAAAAGTATAAATAAATAACAAAAGATTTCTTTTATTTTTCAAAGAAAATCCTTTTATTTTATGCAAGACAATTTGTTTTATCCAACAAATAATAAAATATTTAAAATATTAATAACAAACGAAACAAATAATCTTAAATTATTCTGTATTATACATATTACAAATTTAAACTTATCAATATTGAGCTCGTTTAGAGATAACTTTTTTTTGACATTTTTCCGAACCGATAATAATATGAAAGTTGTAAAAGAATAAGAAATTTGTACTATTTTACGAATTTCTTTTTTTTTAAATGAACTAAAATTTTTCATAATGAACTTTAAAATTGATTCTTTAAAACAGAAATAAGCGTATGAAAAACGGGAATGGAAAATAATTGGGCCAAAATGAGTGAAATCGGCCACTTAAAAAAATGTTGTCTCCAATTTTCAAGTAATTTATGATTTTCGGTAGATATACGAGTACATTTTTACCCCCTACAATATTTTTCAACAAAAAATTTTATTTTGAAAGTAATCACGTGTTAAAGTTTTGGGTCATTTTATTTTCGTTTTCTTACTACTCTAAAACGAATAAAGGTAATTAAGTAAACTTTTTTTAAAAATGAAGCCTGAAGTCTATATTTTGAAGATAAAATAAAGCCACTACTAAAAAATAAATTTTTTTAATTGTTAGTAACAATTTTTTTAAACAATTGCAAATTGAAGATTGTTCTCAATGTTTTTGAAAAATTAATTTAAAAAAAAGAAAAATGAGTAACCTTCAATTTTTTTTAGAAATTTTTTAAAGTTTTCTGTCAAAATGCAGGCGAAAATAGAATCCTGTTCCTGGAAACAGATAAAATTGGAAACTGATAAATAAGATCTTCTTTTGTTTTGTTAGAAACATCACCCTTTCAAGCGGATTTTTAAGATCAAGAGTCTATTTTTGCCTGCATTTTGAGAGAAAACTTTACACAATTTCTATAAAATTGAAGCTTAGTCATTTTTCTTATTTTAAAATTAATCTTTGGAAAATTGCGCATCATTATATGGTAATTTAATTTTTCAAAAACATTGAGAATAATCTTCAATTTGCAATTGTTTAAAAGAATTGTTACTAACAATTAAAAAATTTTATTTTTTAGTAATCGCTTCATTTTATCTTCAAAATATAGATTTTAGGCTTCATTTTAAAAAAAAGTTTACTTAATTATCTTTATTCGTTTTAGAGTAGTAAGAAAACGAAAACAAAATGACCCAAAACTTTAACACGTGATTACTTCCAAAATAAAACCTTTTTTTGAAAAATATTGTAGGGTGTAAAAATGTACTTGTATATCTACCGAAAGTCATAAATTACTTGAAAATTGGAGACAAAATTTTTCAAGTGGCCGGTTTCACTTATTTTGTCCCAAATATAAATTATGAGAAAAATCCTGTGGAATAAGCATTAAAAGAAAAATCCGCTTAAAATAAAAAGATTTCGTTAAATTTAAATATCTCAGGGTGTCTAACAAAGATTGAGAAGAAAATTCCCTGACTTTTAATCCCTTTTAAGAAATTTTATTTCTGCTTTCTTGGGCCAAAAAATATGGCAACTGTCATATTTAACAATAAATTTTTATCTAATGATTGAAATAAACCATAAAAAAAATTTTCTAAGTTTTATTAGATTAAAAAAATATTTTATTCATAAGAAATTTTAATGTTTGTATACATTTTTAGAAATTTTCCTGACTTTTAATGAAATTCTCTGAAATTCCCTGACTTTTCCATGACTTTTCCCTGACCAAAAAAATTCCCTGACTTCCCTGACCGTTAGACACCCTTTAACTATATGTGACGCGACACGAGAAAAGGGACCTATCGCCTCAAAAGAGAATTTTACAGGGGGAGCGTTTAAAATGACGCCATAAGCAGAAAACCCATGTATTTACGAGGACACGTTCAACTTTCAGGCTTTATATTATTAAAAATATTTCAGATTTTTAACTTCTGATTTTTTTACGTGAAAGAGCAACTCAAAATCTATGGAATACGACTAAAAACTCAAAAATGTTATTTTTTTCGATAGGTCCCTTTTCTCGTGTCGCGTCACATATTATTTTCTCAGTAATCCCTCTTCCTCACTAACTAAAGTCTGTTAATTTATGTATTCTCTAATATACCTACTTATGTACAATATACTTCTCGAGTAATAATTGAAAAAATATTTTTTTTGGGTCAATTTAAAAATAAAATTAAAAATTAAAAATAAATTTCCGGTTTAGTATCAAATTTCCGGGTCATTTCCCGGTCAAGTGGCCACCCTGAAGATATGATTATTAAGTTTTGAAGGTAATTACAAAAGATAAGTTATTCATTTTTAAGGTAGTACGCTCGCGATAGTCACTCTCAAAAATATATTTTACTAGCATGCTATAGTATGGTGCAGTTACTGTAGCACCTGCTTCAAGATTCTTTTGCCTGACTGTACTGAATACATAGCCAGCCCCATGTACAGACACGCTCACACACAAGTATATTAGTCAGGTTAGAAAGTGCGGCAACGTCGCAATTTTGTAGTGCTGTGTAATGAAGGTATACGAAATATATACAGTGAATGAACTCTAATAAGTTGTCAAATGTTAGGGAGATACAATTTTTTGAATAAACAATTTCGGGAAAAAGGGAAATTTGCAAAAGCAAATGTTTCCAAACACCGAAAAAAATGTGAAAAAAATGTGAATTAGAAAAAAATGTGTGGATGCAATGAATCTCGCTAAAAAAAATCGTGAATTCGGCGTAAACGAAGTGTGCATAGGCCGTCGTGTAGTCGAATTGCAAGAAATTGCTAAAAATTTGAAGTGTTCCAAATGTAAGAAAGTGTTATCTTTGGAAAATGTAACCCATGAAAAAACATTTTTTTTCATTTTTTAAATTTTTCGCGCACTTTTCTAATAGCGTCATAGTGCGACGTTGCCACATGTTTTCGTCAACAGTACTTACCATTCAAAATTAATAATTTTTAAAATACTATATCTTTTAAACAAAACGGTAAATGTTGGTTTATCTTTTTGTTTTAAATTTCTCAAACATTCATTTATAATATATTAGTTTTTTAAAACAATCTATAAAAAATTTTAGAAGTTATTAGAAGAAATGTGCCGTTTACATACACTTTTCATAGGTTAACCATGTTAAATAACAAACTTTGAACTTAAATATCTTGTTTTAGAAACGGTCAATTTTTTTAATATTTTGCAAATACATAGATCTTGTTATTAACTATTCAGATTTCAAATTTCATGAAATTCAATAGAAAAGTGGGATCACGAGCGTACTACCTTAAAGGTTTCCGGCATGTGAGATAATCCGAGCGGGAGGTTTGACGTCGAGGTGTAATGATGTGCACTGTCGATTATTGTCCGGTACACTCCATTAGAACTCGACTGTCGATAAACCGGTTGTACTCAGGAAAAGGTTTTCTACAGTTTCCCTTTCCTCTGGCGAAAAAACCCATTAGACGGGTAGTCCAGGCTAATGCGAGTACTCCTAATTTCGAAATACGTTCTGTAGGTGCAAACTTTGTATTAAGAATTGTATATAAGAAAAATTTGTGAAATTAAGAAATTGTAAGAAACACTTGTATAGCCAAGTATGTAAGGCTGAAGACAGGTGTATAAACCAATAAATAAATAATAACGTATTTCTCTTTCAACACTTTGAAAGCAATGTCAAAATTTCTTTATCACTGTGTTTATCCCTGTGTTTTTAAAATGAAAAAACTACCCCTAATATGTAAAAATTCAAAATTTATAATAAAAAAAAAGTGGAAAACTATATTGTTTTTCATAACGAAACAATAATTTTCTATAGTTCTTTTTTAACAACTCAAAACCAATGTCAAAATTGCTCCATAACCCTCTTTTTAGGGTTCCGTACACCGTAGGTGTGCTGACGGAACCCTTATGAAATCACTCGTGTGTCCATCCCAGCCACGCAAAATGGGCTGTCCCCCCCCCCCCCTTAACTTCTACAAATCTCAACCTGGTGAGCTGAAATTCGGTAGGGATCTTTAGTTTTACGTTCAGATTACAGGAAAAATATAGCGAACACGATTGGCGTAGATATTTGCGAAATAGAAGGGAAAGAAATTAAATTTTTTCGAAAAAATTGCAAAAAATGACCCTGTCCCCCCCCGTAACTTCTACAAATCTCAACCTGGTGAGCTACATTCGGTAGGGATCTTCAGTTTTACGTGCAGATTACAGGAAAAATATAGCGAACACGATTGGCCTACATATTTGCGAAATAGAAGGGAAAGAAATTAAATTTTTTCGAAAAATTGCAAAAAATGACCCTGTCCCCCCCCTTAACTTCTACAAATCTCAACCTTGTTAGCTGAAATTCGGTAGGGATCTTCAGTTTTAAGTGCAGATTACAGGAAAAATATAGCGACCACGATTGGCCTACATATTTGCGAAATAGAAGGGAAAGAAATTAAATTTTCTCGAAAAAATTGCGAAAAATGACCATGTCCCCCCCTTAACTTCTACAAATCTCAACTGGGTGAGCTGAAATTCGGTAGGAATCTTCAGTTTTAAGTGCAGATTACAGGAAAAATATAGCGAACACGATTGGCCTACATATTTGCGAAATAGAAGGGAAAGAAATTAAATTTTCTCGAAAAAATTGCAAAAAATGACCATGTCCCCCCCCCCTTAACTTCTACAAATCTGAACCTGGTGAGCTGAAATTCGGTAGGGATCTTCAGTTTTACGTGCAGATTACAGGAAAAATATAGCGAACCTGATTGGTGAACATAAGTATAATTACAGAGAAATATAAAAATTTATTAATAAAATAAAATAATAAAAATATTTTTTCTAATCTTATTATAGTATATTACCATTTTGTTTAATTTGTTTTTAATTTTAAAAGAATTGTTAAAATAATTTTAAAAAAATTTTGTTTGAATATTTGTGTACGGAACCCTCGATCTTAGTGCGAGTGCAACTCGCACTTGTCCGATTTTTTTTAAATTGAAAACCCTACCCTTAAATGTTCAAAATTAATGTTTAAAGTAAAAAAAATGAAAATCCACATTGGTTTTCAAAGTAGAACAATAAATGGATGTATTTCTCTTTTAACAACTCAAAAGTATTGTCAAAATTGCTTCATCACCTTCCGCTTTTTAAATATATAAAACTACCCCTAATATGCAAACATTCGAAATGTATAATAAAAAAATTAAAAACCACATTGTTTTTCAATACAACCAAATAAATTTATGTTTTTCTCTTTTAAAAACTCAAGAGCAATGTCAAAATTATGCAATTTTATTACCCTCTATTTTTTTAAATCCAACAAACTACCCTTAATATGTAAAAATTCAAAGTTTAAAGTAATAAAAAATTTAATAACAGATTTTTCTTTAAAACAGAACAAGAGATTTATGTACTTCTGGTTTAACAACTTGAAAATACCTTAATTTTTTTTTAAATTAAAGAAAACTATAGAGGATAAACTCCAACTTGACAGAAAAAATTATCTTTTTACACAGAAGCATACGTTTTTGTATTTTTGTTCTTGGAAAAAAGCTGGGTCATAAAGTAAAAAAATACAAAATTACAATTATTTGTGAAAAATAAAAATATTGACTTATTTTTGAATAATTAGTTTAAAAGATTAAGAAAATATTTTAAAAAATGCTACATTTTAATTTTTTTTGAAAATAAAAATATCGATTTATTTGATAAATATTGATAAAATTGATACTTCATGTACATAAATCGATTCATTTTCATGCCCAAAATACAACTTTGACAAGAATTAATGTACCTTTTGATAAAAAAAGTTATTTAAAAAAATTAAACAATCGATTTTTTCAACAATTTAAGGAATTACTACAAAAATTTTTTTTCAAATTTTTAAATAATTCTTCTGACAGATTATAAAGACTTGTGACCGTAACATATCATAAAATGTTATCAAAATTTATAAAAACCTGTAAGAGAAAATATCTTCACAAAAATCGGCGACACATGCATACAGTTTGTATATTTAAGGGTATTTATTTTAATTTAAAAGACATAGAGGGTCATAAAATTGCATAATTTTGACATTCCTTTTAGGTTGTTGAATGAGAAGAACATAATTTTATTTTGTTGTTTTGAAAAAAATGTATTTTTTCATTTTTTTATTATACATTTTGAATTTTTACATATTAGGGGTACTTTTTTTAATTTAGAAAAACAGAAGGTGATGAAGCAATTTTGAAAATATACCTTTGAGTTTTTGAAAGAGAAAAACATAAATTTATTTGGTTGTATTGAAAAGCAATGCCGTTTTTCATTTCTTTTACTTTAAACTTTAATTTTGTACATTTAAAGGTAGGTTTTTAATTTACGCAAAGAGGGTGATGGAGCAATTTTGACATTGCTTTTGAGTTGTTTAAAAAGAAGTAGGGGAGACCGGGGCTAAACCGGACAAGTAAAATATTTCCGAAACCGTGAAGAATTTCAAATCATGTAAATAACCTATGAACGCGCAATTTCGTGATGCATATGCTGCATAAGGTTTTAGGGACGTGTCATTTTTCTTGTAATAATAGTTGCCGTTAATATATGAAAATGATATTTTTTGAGGTAAAAATAAAAAAAAATGTTCTCATTTTTTTGGGTTTTTATCGTTAAAGTTAAAGTGCAAATATCATACTGCAATTTTTCTTTTAGCTCAAGGTGTACTGAGTTTAGTAGAAAAAGAGTTTAATGGAAAACGTTAAGAAGAAAAAATATATTGCAGGTTAATTATAAGATGATGGTGTGGGGCTGAATCGGACATCGTGGTAAAAAACAACCAAATCTTTGAATACTTTAATTTATTTTATACTAATTAACTATTTTAAATTATATTCTTTGCATAGAACCATTTTATAAATAAATAAATAATTTATATTAAAACTCGAATTCGCAAGCGGGTTGCTACAAACAGACAAGTCTGAAAACTGTAATTCATTTTATATTATATTAATTACCGATTTTACATATTATATTATATTCTTTGTATAGAACGGGCGATTGTCGATTGCGTCCCGTGAGGGGAAGTAGCTTTCCCCTTCCATGCGGCCAGTAAGGGGAAATAGCCTTCCCCTTCTAGCGTCCGATGGTTGGGGTCCGAGCGCTGGAGCGACCCTCACAGCGGGGGGCGCCAGACCCAAATACCCTCATTAATGAATTTTGTTAATCTTTTTTATACTTGAAAATAAATTTTTTTAAATAATAATATTTTTAAGTTTATTTTATAATATTCGAAATCCTCATTTTTCAACGATTTCAAACATATATTGTTCGACTTAAAAATATTAAAATTAAAAAAACTTATATTTAATTCACATTATGTATGTCACAAAAAATTGTGTACCTTAACATATTTAAATTAAATTAAGCAATTGGTTTATAATATTTTGAGGAAGCAAAATGGTCATGAAATGAACAACTTGTTTTTTGTATAAAAAAATTTATAATGAGCGAACTCAAAATCAAAAATTTTTACTAATTAAAATTCAGAAAGATTAAAGAAGTTTTGTGATAATACTGACTTAAGTAAACGACTTTTTTTTGTTACTTAATAAGCGACTATTATTTTTGCGCCTTAAATATTTTTTAGTGGTTTATTAAGAACATTTTAGTAATTTTTTCAACTTAAAATATCATCCACAACACTATTTATTTTAAATTGTTTATAAATAAACAATTGCAATAAGGTTTTGAGAAATTCATTTTTCAATTAAATACGTTCAAAATTTTCAATAGTTAATAACATTAAGACAAAATTTGTTTTTGCAAAATCCTTTGGTTTTTCTTCGGCAGTGGCATGCAAAAAACAAAGCATGAGTTTCAATTCTAGATCAAAATAATTGTTACATATGGGCAATTCCACGTTAGATTTTAGTCGACCTTTCAGAATCGGTTAAAATAATTTTTTTCTATTCTGTATTAAAAGAAACATAGGGTAAGTGTGGGTATTATCGAGGAATTTTGTATACGTCATACTTCCAAGTGGTTTAAAAATTATAAATGAATATATATGGTTATGTTTTTTATTTTGAATGAATATTTAAGCTTTTTTTTCTTTAAAAAAAAATTTAGAATGTTGTAGAAAATAGTTTTAATATTTAAATAAATAATTAAATAGAAGACTCACATGCTTGTAATCTCGCGGGACTTAGTATGACTTGAGGGTATTTTCGCGTGTCAAATATCGTGGATGAGTGTATTATCGCGTGGTAAATATCGCGGATAATTTATATATTGCTTTTTGGATTTTTGTAGTCGTTACTTAATTAAAATGTAGTAAATGTAAAAAAATTAAAAGGAATAATAATAGTTTTTAAAAATAAAAATATAAATATCGCAAGAACTTGAAATAAAAAAAATTGTATGCATATAATAAATGGACGAATTGAATAGTATAAACTAGTATCACAAGAAGAAAAAATGCTTGGTTTTATTATATAATAATTTAATTAGTCTCATAATATAAAATACTACTTTGATTAAAATATTCTAAGGCAATTTCATCAAATATTTCTAACGTATAGTCAATTGTCATTTGACGCTTTTGCTTCTTTTTTACAACAAATAACAATTTTTTCCTTAAATATACAGATCTCACTTACTTCAATTTTAATTTTTTTTATCCCTTCCATTACTCTTTATTTTCTTGCTTGTATTTTGTAACTGTTGTAAGATTTACTAAAATTCTGAACGTTCAAATAAACGAAATTTTTGTTTAAATAAATGTGTTTAACAGTTACTGTGCAAATTGGAAAAACAATGTTAATTCAACATTTATTTAGTTGAAAATTAATTTTTTTATATGTATATACAAATTATTTTTTAATAAAATATAAATTAAAACAAGCAAAAATAATATCGGCTATAATTTTAACGTTTTAAACTTTAGAGACACACTGCTAACCTTACTTTCAAGGGTTATGATAGGAGCCGCGAAAATACCCACATGTTAAAAAAAACATGTCTCCATTATCGTGACTGTAAATATTTAATAAAAATCAATTTTTTTTAACTAAACAAATTTTTTTTATGAAGAATAACAATAAATTTACCAAAATATAAAAAAAGAAATCATCTTTTAGAATTTTATTTAATATAAAACAATAATTTTTGACACCACTGCAGAGTTGAATCTCAAACAAGGTGAGCCATTTTCAACTTTTTTTCAGACAACAAATTTTAATACCCACATCCGCGAAAATACCCACACTTACCCTACGTATTTTTTATTTTTTTTTTTAGACTAAATGTTTTAATTTTTTTTTCGTACTAATGTGGTTATTTTAATAGTATTTTATATAAAAAATCATACTACCAAAGGATTTTGCAAAAACAAATTTTGTCTTAATGTTATTAACTATTGAAAATTTTGAACGTATTTAATTGAAAAATGAATTTCTCAAAACCTTATTGCAATTGTTTATTTATAAACAATTTAAAATAAATAGTGTTGTGGATGATATTTTAAGTTGAAAAAATTACTAAAATGTTCTTAATAAACCACTAAAAAATATTTAAGGCGCAAAAATAATAGTCGCTTATTAAGTAACAAAAAAAAAGTCGTTTACTTAAGTCAGTATTATCACAAAACTTCTTTAATCTTTCTGAATTTTAATTAGTAAAAATTTTTGATTTTGAGTTCGCTCATTATAAATTTTTTTATACAAAAAACAAGTTGTTCATTTCATGACCATTTTGCTTCCTCAAAATATTATAAACCAATTGCTTAATTTAATTTAAATATGTTAAGGTACACAATTTTTTGTGACATACATAATGTGAATTAAATATAAGTTTTTTTAATTTTAATATTTTTAAGTCGAACAATATATGTTTGAAATCGTTGAAAAATGAGGATTTCGAATATTATAAAATAAACTTAAAAATATTATTATTTAAAAAAATTTATTTTCAAGTATAAAAAAGATTAACAAAATTCATTAATGAGGGTATTTGGGTCTGGCGCCCACCGCTTGTGAGGGTCGCTCCAGCGCTCGGACCCCAAACCATCGGACGCTAGAAGGGGAAGGCTATTTCCCCTTACTGGCCGCATGGAAGGGGAAAGCTACTTCCCCTCACGGGACGCAATCGACAATCGCCCAAAAGAAGAATTGATTCGACTTTTCTACAAAAAAAACGAAAATTTTTGTCTCATTCTTTAACTAATTAGCCGTGTCCGATTTAGCCCCATGGGGTGTCCGGTTTAGTCCCACCAATTTTCGTATTTTCGTTTTCGAGGTAGTCACCTTCGAAGCAATATATCTCCAAAGCTACTGTAGTTTTTAAAATCGAACAAGTGCGATTTGTAGGTGAAGGTACAAGCTTCAAAACGGTATATTACTCTTTAACAAAAAAAAATGTTTTTTCTAACACACGCGCCGAAAGTACATCATTTCTTACCTGTTTAGAAGGTGGAAAGTAAGTCTTTCCCGGCGACAGGGAGGTAATGTTACTTTACCTCCCCGTGACGTCATAACTGGGAGGTAAAGTTACTTTACCTCCCCGCTGTGATGTCACGGGGAGAGAAAGTAATATTTTCTTCCTGCTGCTATAAAAATTTGTAATTAGGGTTCCGTACACCGTAGGTGTACTGACGGAACCCTTATGAAATCACTCGTGTGTCCGTCCCAGCCACGCAAAGTGGGCTGTCCCCCCCCCCTTAACTTCTACAAATCTCAACCTTGTTAGCTGAAATTCGGTAGGGATCTTCAGTTTTAAGTGCAGATTACAGGAAAAATATAGCGAACCCAATTCGCCTACATATTTGCGAAAGGGAAGGAAAAGAAATTAAATTTTTTCTAAAAAATTGCAAAAAATGACCCTGTCCCCCCCCCCCTTAACTTCTACAAATCTCAACCGGGTGAGCAAAAATTCGGTAGGGATCTTCAGTTTTACGTGCAGATTACAGGAAAAATATAGCGAACACGATTGGCCTACATATTTGCGAAATAGAAGGGAAAGAAATTAAATTTTTTCAAAAAAATTGCAAAAAATGACTCTGTCCCCCCCCTTAACTTCTACAAATCTCAACCGGGTGAGCTGAAATTCGGTAGGGATCTTCAGTTTTACGTGCAGATTACAGGAAAAATATAGCGAACACGATTGGCCTACATATTTGCGAAATAGAAGGGAAAAAAATTAAATTTTTTTGAAAAAATTGTAAAAAATGACCCTGTCCCCCCCCCTTAACTTCTACAAATATAAACCTGGTGAGCTGAAATTCAGAAGGGATCTTCAGTTTTAAGTGCAGATTACAGGAAAATTATAGCGAACCTGATTGGTGAACATAAGTACAATTACAGAGAAATATAAAAATTTATTAATAAAATAAAATAATAATTTATATATATTTATATATATAACGAGTTTTTTTTGTGTACGGAACCCTCGATCTTAGTGCGAGTGCAACTCGCACTTGTCCGATTTTTTTTTTTAATTTTTTAAAAATATAAAGAGAGCTATATATTTTTTAAGATTAAATATGTATCATGTTGTTATTTTTTTTATTAATAATGGATTTTAAATAAATATGACAACAAAAAATTCCATTAAATAATTGCATATTTGTACTTTCGTTTACGTGTGTTAGAAAAAATAGTATGTGCACCACGGAAGGAAAAAGATTTTCGCCTCGTGTGTTTGCAGTTCTCGACTTCGCTCGCACTTGCTTTCGGCTCGACGCTCGCTACACCTCGAACTGCAAACTTCACACTCGGGAAAACCTAGACTAATTTAAATTGATTTCGATCATGAGGAATGGAAAAATAAAAAATAAACACGATTTTTTTCAAAATTCTTGTAAATTGTTTACTTTGAGTAACAAAGAAATATATAAACAATTAATAATTGAAACAACAGTTTCAGGGAAACTCTTAGAAAAATTATCTTCTTTCGTTTAAGACCAAGAACATCCAAATCGGATAAAATTTGTAGGTTCTAGACAATTTTGAACAGTAAAGTGTAAGAATTAGGATTCCCGGGCACTCACACATCGCTGACACCGAAACCTGGTCGCGCTTCCACAAAAATTGCAATATCTCGAAAACTATTTGAGTATCCAATACTACAATTTCACCAAATTACAGCCTAATCCAAAGACCCCATGCAAATCGCATATTTTCTGACGGAGTCTTACCCAGTTTGAATTTTTATATTTTAGGGGCAGTTTTTTCGATTTAAAAAAACAAAGAGTGATTTAGCAATGTTGACATTGTTTCTGACTTGTTGTAGCAGAAGTAGATAAAATGATTGTTTTGTTTTGAAGAGAAATCTGTTATTCAATTTTTTTTACTTTAAACTTTGAAGTTAAGGGTAGTTTTCTCGATTTAAAAAAAACAAAGGGTGATGGAGCAATTCTGACTTCAGATTCGTTTTCTGTGGGCAAAAATACGATAAGATATGTATGTCTGGTTCAATAAACAGGCAACTTTTTTGTGTGCCTGTGTAATGAATATTAAATAATTTAGCTATTTGATTTTATGAAAACCTTTTTAGTATATAGAGTTAGTATGAGAAAATTTTAATGAAGGGAATTTAGATGGTACTCGTCAAAAGTTTGCTTACATTTATGGAAATTAAAGACAAAGGCTTTACTGGAATATTTTAATAACATTCACTCCTTGCAGATCGTAATAAGAAGAAAGAATTAAAGTTAAAACAAAAAAAAAAAGTAAAATTTAAAAAGTAAATTAAAATTAAAACACTTGCGGAAAATTGTAGAAAAAATCCCGTAACATTTTTTATCACATGTTTTTATGACTTTTTAATAAAATCATACTCATTGTCAGATTTTTAATTTATTCCAAAAAGAAGTATAAATTTTGATGTATACTTTTCTTCTTTCCTCTCTAAAGCAATATTATTTTGAAAAAAAATGTTATAGAATTTTTTGTAATCATCATAAATTTTTCCCTCGAGTGATTATTTTTTTCAATGTAACATGAAGCGATATATACACCTGTTGCATGCAAAGTTCTCAAAGTGTTATACTTAACAGATCAATGGTTTTATGAATTGCTTACTCTCTAAATCTGAATTTGTGAAATTTCACTTATTATACGTTATAAGTCGCCTTCTCGATAAATAAGTGCATATACACTTATAAATAAGTAAATTTTTCACTTATTGTGAGTGAAATTTCACTTATTACGAGTGTATATAAACTCATTGATAGAAAAGACGACAACTTAGAAATAAGTGAATTTTCATATAATCAGAATTAGAGAGTGTGGAAAATTTTTTCTTTTTCTCCGAAATATAAAGTTTTCGATGGAATTAATCTAAACTCACCGCACGATTATTGTATTTATCGAAATAAAGAAATTTTGAGGAACGAAGAAGTTTGCTTCCCAGAAACGATAAATATAGAAGACAAGCACAAAAAGAGTTTTTTTGTTGATTGTTTTTTTATTTGAGAATGAAGAAAGAAATTTTTTTTTGTTATCAAGGTGATTGAGTATAATTAATAGGTTAGAGAGAACAACCGAACACTGAACGAGTCAAAAACGTTTTGACTGGAATGATAGTTGGATCTAGTCTCGAATGCGAACGTTTGTGTTTCAGAGAAAAAAGTGCGGTGGGGGTGGAACTTTGCGCGCCAGCGCCGCTGAGTATATTCTTTCAGTAGGAGATAAATTTGTGCTTGTAAACTTCCTCATCCGCTCTTTAAAAAAAGAAAGTTTATTTCACGGTATTTCATTAAGTTTGTAAACATTAAAGCAAAGTCTTCAGTCGAAAACAGTTTACTACTATAAAGTAGTATATATATATATATATTATTTACTGTAAAAAAATTGAAAAATATCTTAAGTAAAAAATTTATTTATTTGATTTTTTTAAAATAAACAAGAACTAGACAATCATCCGCCAAGTTGAAGACATCATTTTGATTTTTCGAAAAATTGTCCCTCGTAATTAGAGTCTACACTGAGAGAAATTTCTGCATATAAAATAGTATTGAAATACTCAACGCGCTTCGTTTGTCCTCTGTCAAATAATTTTTATTATGAAAACATACTGATAAATCCGCTGAGCAACAGAATCATACCAAAAGAACGTTATTTTTACAAAATAAATATATAGTTTTTACCAATAGTGTATGTCATAAAGATGTGAAATGTCTATCTCTGTTAAAAATTCCTGCGAAGGATCTTATATAGAATCCTGTTACAGGAATATTCGTAAGTAAAAAACTCAGCTTAAACTTTAGCTATTAAAGATTCATTTAAAGGTTTCTGTACCGAAACACTTGCAGGATCATGTATAGGAAACTTTGTAAAGTTTTGCAGTTTTGTAAACTGCAGGAACTTAAGTGTAAAGGATCTTGTAAGTGACCCGTAAAAGATCCTACACGGTTTCTTCAATTAATTTATTTATATTTTTAACTCCTGTGCTGTACCGACAGAATAGCTCAGTTGGTTGGAGCTCCGGCTTTGCGGGTGGTGCGAGCGCGGTTCGCGCCCTCCGTCAGCCGGGGATTTTTTCCGACAGGGTGAGATATTCCGAGCGGGAGGTTTGACGTCTAGGTGCGACGGTGTGCATTGTCGATTATTGTCCGATGCCTACCGCCAAAACTAGACTGTGGATAAACCGGTTGTACTCAGAAGAGGTTTTTCTACAGTTTCCCTCTTCTCTGTCGAGAAATCCCAATTACGGGTGGTTCAGGCAAATGCGAGTACTCCTATCTTCGAAAGTCGCTCTGTAGGCGCATTAGGTTAAATAAATTTGGTAATATTTGTAGAATGGTTATGCTTAATCCAAAAAAGTATCAGCAGGGACTCTTGTCGAGAGCGTAAGGCCAATAGGGCAGGAGTATAAATGGAAAAAAAACTCCTGCACAGTAGTTTTCTATGAGTTTCTCGAATGCGCAAACCATTTTTCTGTCCACCATTGTTATACGGGCCTAACATATTAAAATATGAAGTTTATGTCTGTCAAATGTTGCATAACATAAAACAAATTGTAAACTTAACATTTAAAAAATTAAAAACTTTCCAGTACATGATCCTGCAAGTGTTCCTGTACAGTACCCTTGCAGGAACATTTAATAGCTAAAGTTCATGCATTGGAATGCATTTTTACTTTCAGATGCAAGATGCAAGATGCAAGATTTTTTAATGCAAGATCTTACAAATGATTTTACAAAGAAAACTGTCCTAGATGCTATGTTGTTGTTTGTTTCGGTACGAAGGATAACACGCTTGATCTTATTGAGTTTTACTAGAGATCCTGGGTACATAAGAACGCTACTGCGTACTTATGTACGAACTTGCAAAGGATCTTACGAATATTCCTGAAACAGGATCCTGTATAAGATCCTTCGCAGGAATTTTTAACAGGGATAACTACAGTTTATATTATTTTATGCAAAAATTTCTCTCAGTGTATGTTTATAATAAAGTTTACTTTGTTCAAGAACATAAAAATTTCTGTAGAAAAAACCCAGATATCACGTAAGCTTGCAACAAGCTTGAGGCAAGCTTGCGTTGCAAGATTTGCAATATTGACGTGCAAGTTTGCGGCAAGCTTAAAATGTCCTCATTATAGCAAGCTTCCTGTGCAAGGTTGCTGCAATATTGCACTACAAGCTTTTAACAAGCTTGATGTAATCTTACATGAAAATTGTTCATTATATAAAATTAATAATTTATTATTATCAACAAATTTATATTTAATATTTAATTAACATAACATAATTATAACAACGATATAATAATAATGTTATTAATTTTCCCAAATAATTGGAGTTGGGAACGATTATCCATGATCAGTGGATAATAATTAAAAATTGTAAACGTCGTAGCAGACGTTAACTATACACATTATCATTAAAGATAATATGGTGAAAAGTCTGTTCAGCGGACCGATACTTATACTCTGCGCGAGACAAGTCGTGCGCGAGAGAGGTATTTCTCGACATCTTGCGAGGAGTTAGAGAATTATTAGAGAAACTTTTATTATCCACTGATCATGGATAATCGTTCCCAACTCCAATTCTTTGGGGAAATTAATAACATTATTATTATAACGTTGCTATAATTATGTTATGTTATGTTAATTAAATATTAAATATAAATTTGCTGATAATAATAAATTATTAATTTGATATAATAAACAATTTTCATGTAAGATTACATCAAGCTTGTAGTGCAATGTTGCAGCAACCTTTCACAGGAAGCTTACTATAATGAGGACATTTTAAGCTTGTGACAAGTTTGCCGCAAACTTGCACGTCAATATTGCAAATCTTGCAACGCAAGCTTGCCTCAAGCTTACGTGCTATCTGGGAATGTTAAAAGATTTCATGTGTCGAGAGAAATTCATTATAAAACTGGTTTGATCAGTTTTTTAGGGGATAATTCTTCTTTTGAAAGAAAAGTATTTAAACTTTCAAAAGCAGTGATAATGAATGAATCGTTTCAAAAACAAGAAAAATTATTCCAATTACCAAAGAAATATTCTTTTATTGTTTTCAACAACTTGTAAGTGAATTAAAAATAAAATATATTTGTTTATCTAGATAAGATAAGATAATATTAGAATTAGAATTAGAATTAAAATAAAATTATAAGAATAAGATAAGATATACAGTTTCAAATATTTCAAATTTTTTTCTATTTACTTATTCTGTTAATATTTTTTGGTACTAATTATGAAAAATTACTTCAACCAAGCAGCTTAATAGAGAACCGTTTTATTTAACTGAAGAGAAAAATTAAAAAATTTCGAAGTATTATGATCAGAAAAGTAAGGGAAATGTAAATTTATTAATGTCGATGTAATAAAATTATTATCGGACGATACTACTTTCAAAAAAAAGTTTTTTGTAGCAAATCTGAAAATTAAAGCACTGAGAAGAATTGCGTCTAACCCAGTGGTAGAAGTAGCTCGGTTAAAAAATAGTAATTATAAATAAATCAGGTATGGTTAAAAAACTAAGATATACTACCACAACCGAGCTAAAATAGTTAAAACACATCTGTTAAAAATAATCCTCCGATGGATGGTCTTAACCAATCTGAAATGTGCATAATGGAACACAGAAGAAAACCCGACTTATTTTTGTTGCAACTCATTTGGAAGTCGGTCTCGAAATGAGAAATAAGCAACATCAAGTTACTTGAAATGAGTAATCGCCTACTTCAAGTGATTCAAAATGAAATTTATATGTGTGTCTAACCTAAAATTTTTTTCATTTCTTATAAATGTAATAAATCGACTACAAGTATTAATGTTTTGATAATTGCAACGTGTATATTAATTATAAACAATTATTTTAATTCATATTTTTATAAATTATTCTTAGTTTTTCCAATGTGATTGTAATTTTATCGTAAAGACAAAATAATACCCCTTTAGACTCACTTTGAGTCTTTTCCCTGGAAACTCATAATGAGTCGAAGGGGTATCATTTTTGTTGCAGTTTAAAATGAGTCTCATATGCGACTCATTTTGAGTTCGGTTTTTTTCTGTGAACAAAACTTTCAAACAAACAATAATATGTGATTAATTTTAACAAAACTTCATGAAATTACGTTAAGTTGTGATATTTTAACCAAGCGCGTGTGGAGAATGAAAACTGGTCCTAGCTATACCCTGGCGAATGGGCTACCGTAAGTCTACCCTAGTTATGGTAGATTTAAAGTTGATTTTGAGTAGACTCAAAAATTGCTTTTATTTAATGAAATATTATAAAATAAACTATTGAAAATAATAAAGGAACAGTTGTAGATTAAATTTTTGAAGTATTTTATGTAAATTAAACAACTATAAATAAATTTTTGATATGTAAAGTGACAGAGTAATCCAGTGAATATATAGTGCTTTTTAAGAAGCATATTTAGTAAATCAAGAAAAGAAAAAAACAGGAAAACTTATTTAATTTGACAAAACTAACAATTTAAGCATTTATTTCATACAAATTTAAGGAAAGTTGACGTTTAGCTATTGAATAAATAATATTTAAATTTGGAGATGTCTGTTCTAACGTGAGACTTATGTGTATGTGTGCGTAAAGTGATAGTGTAATATATTACTAATATATCGCCGCGCATTTGTCGCGACAGATGCTGGGACTGGCACCTGTACTCCTTTCTGTTTTATCACATTTAAAATAAGAAATAGGAAAACAAACTTTTAAGATGAATTTTATATTAATATATTATAATTTATAACACATAATTCCAACCCCCAAAAAAACAAAATAAATGACTTAGACCAATAAAAATAAAGTTGAAACTCCTACTTCATCAAAAAAGCTATTTTTTATTTGTTGGTTAAGTTACACAAAAGGGAGAAAAAAAATATATTTAAAAAATATAAAACAAAAAATGGATAACTTATACGACGCTAATTTATTATTTGGCAGGTGGAATTATACGTTTTATTTTTTAAATAGAATTTTTTTCACATTTTGTGGAGCTTAACCAACAAATAAAAAAAAGCTTTCTTTATGAGAGTTTCAACTTGATTTTTGTCGGTCTAAAACATCTATTATTTCTTTTGAGGGTTGGAATTATATGTTTTATTTTTAAAATCTAACTATTTTCTCCCTTTTGTGTAACTTAACCAACAAATAAAAAATAGCTTTTTTGATGAAGTAGGAGTTTCAACTTTATTTTTATTGGTCGAAGTCATTTATTTTTTCTTTTTGGGGGTTGGAATTATGTGTTATAAATTATAATATATTTATATAAAATTCGTCTTAAAAGTTTTTTTTCCTATTTCTTGTTTTAAATACGATAAAACAGAAAGGAGTTCTATGGGGAGTATCAGACTCGACGCTGCCCCTCTCTCTCCCCACGCCTATGTGTGCATAATAGATACTGAGTGTGTATGTGCGTGATAGGAGTTTGATATGTAAAATAGAGAACGAGAATAGTTCGATTCCGGCAATCAGAGATTCGACTTGTTAAGGTGCTTGTATACTTCCACGTTTTTGAGTACTAGCGCCTCCGTCGACCGCTTCGCGGTCGACAACGTTGCTTCCATTTTCCGTTCAACACGTAATTTTCCTATAAACATTTAAACATGTAATGTTAGAAATTTATTCGCTGACAGAATATTTTGAAATATGAAGATTTCGACTATATCAGCATATAGTGACATCTATTAGATGTCAATTGAACTCTTTGGTTTAGAGTTAGGTGTTACTTATGATAATTACTTTCGATATGGTTGTCGATAAGTAATTAATTTTTTTAAATTAATTTTGATCTGAAAAAATAAGCTGCGTGAACGAATGCACTGTGCATCTGTGAGGACTCGAACCCCAGTTCATAGCTGCCTGTCGCGGGACCTACGTCTATCAATGCACCTTGCCAACACAGCCTGGACGATCACGCTTCTTATATTCTCATATCAAGCCCATCACTAGTCGAGAGCTATATAGTTAATGTTAGAAATTTATTCGCTGACAGAATATTTTGAAATATGAAGATTTCGACTATATCAGCATATAGTGACATCTATTAGATGTCAATTGAACTCTTTGGTTTAGAGTTAGGTGTTACTTATGATAATTACTTTCGATATGGTTGTCGATAAGTAATTAATTTTTTTAAATTAATTTTGATCTGAAAAAATAAGCTGCGTGAACGAATGCACTGTGCATCTGTGAGGACTCGAACCCCAGTTCATAGCTGCCTGTCGCGGGACCTACGCCTATCAATGCACCTTGCCAACACAGCCTGGACGATCACGCTTCTTATATTCTCAGATCAAGCCCATCACTAGTCGAGAGCTATATAGTTAATGTTAGAAATTTATTCGCTGACAGAATATTTTGAAATATGAAGATTTCGACTATATCAGCATATAGTGACATCTATTAGATGTCAATTGAACTCTTTGGTTTAGAGTTAGGTGTTACTTATGATAATTACTTTCGATATGGTTGTCGATAAGTAATTAATTTTTTTAAATTAATTTTGATCTGAAAAAATAAGCTGCGTGAACGAATGCACTGTGCATCTGTGAGGACTCGAACCCCAGTTCATAGCTGCCTGTCGCGGGACCTACGCCTATCAATGCACCTTGCCAACACAGCCTGGACGATCACGCTTCTTATATTCTCAGATCAAGCCCATCACTAGTCGAGAGTTATAGTTAATGCTAGAAATTTATTCGCTGACAGAATATTTTGAAATATGAAGATTTCGACTATATCAGCATATAGTGACATCTATTAGATGTCAGTTGAACTCTTTGGTTTAGAGTTAGGTGTTACTTATGATAATTACTTTCGATATGGTTGTCGATAAGTAATTAATTTTTTTAAATTAATTTTGATCTGAAAAAATAAGCTGCGTGAACGAATGCACTGTGCATCTGTGAGGACTCGAACCCCAGTTCATAGCTGCCTGTCGCGGGACCTACGCCTATCAATGCACCTTGCCAACACAGCCTGGACGATCACGCTTCTTATATTCTCAGATCAAGCCCATCACTAGTCGAGAGTTATAGTTAATGCTAGAAATTTATTCGCTGACAGAATATTTTGAAATATGAAGATTTCGACTATATCAGCATATAGTGACATCTATTAGATGTCAGTTGAACTCTTTGGTTTAGAGTTAGGTGTTACTGAGAATATAAGAAGCGTGATCGTCCAGGCTGTGTTGGCAAGGTGCATTGATAGGCGTAGGTCCCGCGACAGGCAGCTATGAACTGGGGTTCGAGTCCTCACAGATGCACAGTGCATTCGTTCACGCAGCTTATTTTTTCAGATCAAAATTAATTTAAAAAAATTAATTACTTATCGACAACCATATCGAAAGTAATTATCATAAGTAACACCTAACTCTAAACCAAAGAGTTCAATTGACATCTAATAGATGTCACTATATGCTGATATAGTCGAAATCTTCATATTTCAATTTAAACATGTAATTTTGCATATCTACGTTATTCTTCCCCTTATATAAATTTAATCTGTTTAATTTAATACAAACTAAAAACTAAATTTTCAAGTACATGAATATGTTTTAAATGATAATTTCACCAAGTTGTTTCGCTATTTTCGTTTAACACGTGAATTATCTATGAAAGTTTTTTATTGTAAGTAACTACTCCACATTTACTTCTGTAAATTAATTTCTTTTTCTCTCTGAAGATTAAGCAAATAAATCATTAATGAAGCTTTAAAAAGTCAGATTAACTTCAACTTTTATTCAAGTTTTATTATATATTCAATGTCGATATATGAAGAAGATCAGGGTGGCCACTTTTTTTTAGAAAATTGAATTCCCGGTTTTTTCCCAGTTTTCCCGGCCAAATTTTATTTATTTTTTGGTCATTATAAATAGATTGAAACAATATCTATTTAACATAAAAATTTATTTTCTTTTAAAACCAGACCTTTAATAATATTTAATAAATTAGTTTTATAATAAAAGGAAACTTTTCAGTTTCAAAACGTTTTACATTTATAGACAAAACGAAAAGTTTAAATAAATAAAAAAAGATTTCTTTTATTTTTCAAAGAAAATCCTTTTATTTTATGCAAGACAATTTGTTTTATCCAACAAATTATAAAATATTTAAAATATTAATAACAAACGAAACAAATAATCTCAAATTATTCTGTATTATATATATATTACAAATTTAAACTTATCAATATTGAGCTCGTTTAGAGATAACTTTTTTTGACATTTTTCCGAACCGATAATAATATGAAAGTTGTAACAGAATAAGAAATTTTTACTATTTTACGAATTTCTTTTTTTTTAAATGAACTAAAATTTTTCATAATGAACTTTAAGATTGATTCTTTAAAACTGAAATAAGCGTATGAAAAACGGGAATTAATAGGGCCAAAATAAGTGAAATCGGCCACTTAAAAAAATGTTGTCTCCAATTTTCAAGTAATTTATGATTTTTGGTAGATATACGAGTACATTTTTACCCCCTACAATATTTTTCAACAAAAAATTTTATTTTGAAAGTAAACACGTGTTAAAGTTTTGGGTCATTTTATTTTCGTTTTCTTACTACTCTAAAACGAATAAAGATAATTAAGTAAACTTTTTTTAAAAATGAAGCCTGAAGTCTATATTTTAAAGATAAAATAAAGCGATTACTAAAAAATAAATTTTTTTAATTGTTAGTAACAATTTTTTTAACAATTGCAAATTGAAGATTGTTCTCAATGTCTTTGAAACATTAATTTAAAAAAAAGAAAAATGAGTAACCTTCAATTTTTTTTAGAAATTGTTTAAAGTTTTCTGTCAAAATGCAGGCGAAAATAGAATCCTGTTCCTGGAAACAGATAAAATTGGAAACGGATAAATAAGATCTTCTTTTATTTTGTTAGAAACATCACCCTTTCAAGCGGATTTTTAAGATCAAGAGTCTATTTTTGCCTGCATTTTGAGAGAAAACTTTACACAATTTCTATAAAATTGAAGGTTAGTCATTTTTCTTATTTTTAATTTAATTTTTGGAAAATTGCGCATCATTATATGGTAATTTAATTTTTCAAAAACATTGAGAATAATCTTCAATTTGCAATTGTTTAAAAGAATTGTTACTAACAATTAAAAAAATTTATTTTTTAGTAATCGCTTCATTTTATCTTCAAAATATAGATTTTAGGCTTCATTTTTAAAAAAAGTTTACTTAATTATCTTTATTCGTTTTAGAGTAGTAAGAAAACGAAAATAAAATGACCCAAAACTTTAACACGTGATTACTTCCAAAATAAAACCTTTTTTTGAAAAATATTGTAGGGTGTAAAAATGTACTTGTATATCTACCGAAAGTCATAAATTACTTGAAAATTGGAGACAAAATTTTTCAAGTGGCCGGTTTCACTTATTTTGTCCCAAATATAAATTATGAGAAAAATCCTGTGGAATAAGCATTAAAAGAAAAATCCGCTTAAAATAAAAAGATTTCGTTAAATTTAAATATCTCAGGGTGTCTAACAAAGATTGAGAAGAAAATTCCCTGACTTTTAATCCCTTTTAACAAATTTTATTTCTGCTTTCTTGGGCCAAAAAATATGACAACTGACATATTTAACAATAAATTTTTATCTAATGATTGAAACAAACCATAAAAAAAATTTTCTAAGTTTTATTAGATTAAAAAAATATTTCATTCATAAGAAATTTTAATGTTTGTATACATTTTTAGAAATTTTCCTGACTTTTAATGAAATTCTCTGAAATTCCCTGACTTTTCCATGAGTTTTCCCTGACCAAAAAAATTCCCTGACTTTTCCCTGACTTCCCTGACCGTTAGACACCCTGTAACTATATTATTTTCTTAGTAATCCCTCTTCCTCACTAACTAAAGTCTGTTAATTTATGTATTCTCTAATATACCTACTTATGTACAATATACTTCTCGAGTAATAATTGAAAAAATATTTTTTTTGGGTCAAATTAAAAATAAAATTAAAAATAAAAAATAAATTTCCGGTTTAGTATCAAATTTCCCGGTCATTTCCCGGTCAAGTGGCCACCCTGAAGATATGATTATTAAGTTTTGAAGGTAATTACAAAAGATAAGTTATTCATTTTTAATTGAATAAATATATCATTTAATTTTATCAATTTTAAAAAGAAAAAAACTTATTTTTTTTTAATTATCTATTATTTAAACAATATATAACCAGCAATACTACACAACCTACACAACATATTCTTCAACACATGATTTTTTTATTGTAAAATTATTAGTTTAATAATTGGAAACTTTTCTACGTTCTTTTACGTTTAATAGTATTTTGTTTTTTTTAATTTTATTTGTAACAAATTAATATTCTTTGATTAGACCTTGGTGAGTTTTTTAGCAACATTTTTTGTTTCTTATTATTTAGCTTTTTTCACAATGTTAAACAAAATTTATCAATTGCATAGAAACACTCTAAGGATACTACTCAACTTGTACCAAAATATCAGTTTTTTTCTAAAAATTTTTGAATGTGAATATTCGTTTGACCAAAGCTTTTGTCTATTTGTCAATTAATTCAATTATACTTTCCATATTGAAGTGATGAATCTTTTACATTCTATCATAATTTCATTTTGGATAAAAGGATCAAGTTTTCAATTGTATTTCATTTAAATGTTATTAATTTAGACATGGCACAGGCATTAATTTTATTACTGTTTTTCGACAATATTTTGTACACTTTTTAAACAATAATAAGTCAATGTCCTTCGTGTTTCTTCAGACTCTTCTTGTTAGTTCTTGTTTTCAAAATTACATTTACATAAAAGATCAAACCGAAATATCACTAAATATTAGTATAAAGCACAAATAAATTCTCCTAAATGAACACAACCTCAATTTTCTTTATGTAATACATTTACGATACTGCAACTTGCAAAAACGTTTTTTTCCTGTGGCACAAATTTCTCGCTTATATAATTAAATTTTTAACTTTTCACAATTCCACAAAAAATATTTATTTACTTCGCCCATTTGTTTTTAAATCAAATGTGATTTTTCGCGAAATCAAAAATTAAGCGCTAGACGACCTTGCAATGGTGCTGCTATCTGAGATTAGCTTTACTTGCTTTTCATATAATGATTCCCCATTATTTAAATTTCACGTCAAATAAAATTTAGTATTGTAAGATTAATAAAACAATAAAAATCGCTAATAATTTGCTTAAAACAATAGTTTTCCTTGTGAGTCATGGTGCAATAAATTTTTCAGGGTTGTTTATTGCAAAAAAGAAAATTTTCATTATTTTGTCCGATCTACCACTGATATTTCATTCATTAAGAAATATTAAACTTTAAAATTCTATTAGGGCTGTAACCCAGCGGGCACAAAGACAAAAAACGTTCTTTGAACGTCTGTAGAATGTTTAATGTCTGCCAATTTACGTTCTAAGAATGTCCGAACGTTCCGAAACATTTTTGGAACGTTCAGACGTTCTTAAAACTTAAAACAGCAGACATTAAACGTTCTACAGACGTTCAAAGAACGTTTTTTGTTTTTGTGCCCGCTGGGAACTTATAGTTTGTCAAAAGAATTTTCAAAAATAATAAAATACAAATTGTGCGCTACGCGAAGAATTACTCATTAACAAAAAGAAAAAATAAATTAGCTATTTAGAGCTAATTATGAAAACATTGAAAATAAAGAATACTTTTTGTACTGAGAATTAATTATTCTCAGTACAAAAAGTATTCTTTATTTTCAATGTTTTCATAGTTGTCAAAATATTTCCAATAAACTCAAACTTTAAAATTCTAAGTTAAATAACTTGGAATTTAAAGTTTGAGTTAATTGAAAATATTTTAACAACTAAATGAAAGCATAGAAAATAAAAAATACTTTTTGTGCTTAGAAAATGTACGAATAGGTATAATTATAAAAAAGGCATTATATACAGTTCTTAAATGTAAATACTTCTTTTATTTTTCACACATAATGAATATTTTAAATTTGCATTAACTTCACTTTTTCCAAGAGTCTATTCTGTTATTTTTTTCTTATTTTGCTAAATTTTGTATAAAATTATGATTTTGTTGTGGTAAAAAAATGTAAAAACAACGAATTTCATTTTCTAAAATAAATTTTGAAACAAAATGTTTGTGGCAAAATTCAAAAACTATATTTGTTCAGAAATAATAAAACATTAAAATATCACTTCGGACGAAAACTGGTTTTTAAACAATAATGAAAAAACTGTTACTGTATGTTTTTTTTTTAATTTTTACTCATTCTTCAGCAAATAAATGTTTATTTATTATTTATACATATAATATATATGGTTATTTTGTTGTATTTTTAGTCTGTCACAACAAAAATAGAAATTTGTTTCGTTCCGATTAAGTAACTAAGTTAGTGAGGTTAGGAACAATTGTTTACAAAGTGCATACCTTATACATTTAGCACTAACCAAAAATACTACAACATAACACATTCAACACATTATTTTTCTATTGTAGACGCAGTCTAAAAATAAAAAATTAAAAAACATTTAATATACTTTTATTTATATTATTATAATAAAAAACAATTATTTGCCGAAAATAAAATAAGATTCCAAAAGAAAACAAACAGTGGTCATCTTTCTAACTTGGTTTCACGCGTGCGTAAGAGCAACGTCCATTTTTCGAGTTTCACGTGTTCGAGTTACGTTTTCGAGTTCGATTTCCTTTCATTCGAGTTCTATGCTTTCTGTTTTTTAGAAAGGATATTCAGAATTTCTCTAATTTTGATGAACTATTCCCATAGAGAAATTCCACAACTTCCAATTTTTTGAATATTCTGTATGAGCATAGCCAATCAAAATTAGATAAAACTCTGGATGTTTCTGAATATACTCAGAAACGTGGAGGTATACAAGTACCTTTAAGTTTATATTTATAATAAATGTATTTTTATCACCTTTTTATTAAGTGCTTAGTAGGAATACCTTCTGACCAATAATCTATATTCAAAATTCCTACATTGGTAACCAACCCTGACTGTGGCGAAAATTTTACTCGCCGTCGAGCACATGTCGGAAAAAAACGGAGCACCATTTATCTGTATTTTTACCATCCACCAAGGATAAAATATGAAAATTGGATACGAATATTTTTTTGGAGCATTGGCTGCTATTATCTTTTTTGTTTTTGACCTTTTTATAAGGCAAAAAGGAATATTTTATCATCTCTGCGCGCCATGCGGTATTTCGGGTGTAAAAACATGATACATCGGATTGGCGTTGAAAAACATTATACCTCGGATTTGACTTGAAAAACATGACATATCGTCGTTTGAGTTGAAGAACATGACACATCGAAAACGAAAATTTTTTATTCAAATTTCGGTTGGTACCACTGACCGCGAATCTTAAAATGTCTCAAATCAACATAAACTGTATACAAAATTATTTAACCTATTTCTTCTTTGAATTGGCATATTATGAAGCGAAAGCATTTGTTTCATAAAAGTTTCAAAGATTTGGCACATTTTAAAATTAGCGGTCAGTGGTATCAACTGAAAATTAAAAAGAAAATTTTTTTTCGACGTGTCATGTCTTTCTGTTCTCGTGGTTTTACCCCCACTAAACATAAATTCAGCACATACTATTGTGAGTTAACCGGAATTCATAAGTCAATTAAATATTTAAAGCATCTTCTTCTTGGGTAAAAATTTCAAATAGTCACTGACCATAAGTCTCTCATCTATGCTTTTCAACAGAAATCAGATAAGGCATCTCCTCGCCAATTGAATCAGTTGTTGTTGATATCGCAGTATTCCACAGAGATCGAATATTTGCCTGGCAAGAAAAACATCGTTGCAAACTCTTTGTCTTGAGTTGACGCTGTGATCTTTGCGTCGGAAATAAGTTTGGCTGAAATGTCTGCAGCTCAAAAAGACGACCCGGAATTAAAATCATTACTGGAGAGCGGGGGTAATTCTCTCAACCTTAAGAGCATAAGATGGGGTCCTGATCACACCACCATCTTTTTCAATATGTCGGGAGAGGTTCTGCGTCCGTTTATTCCTGTTTCACTTCGTCGACGTATTTCCAGCTTTTGCATGATCCTGCACATTCTGGCGCCAAGGTTTCGTGTAGGATAGTTTCAAAGTAATACGTCCAACATGTGCATATGGATATCATTGGTCCTCTTTCTGTGTGCAACGATTATGGATACTGTCTTACTCTTAACGACAGTTTCTCTCGTTGGCCGGAGGCTATTCCCCTGAAGAGCATAGATGCTACTGTTGTGTGTCACGCATTTTTTAATGGTTGTATTTCTCGATTCAGTTCACCCGAAACTTTAACGACGGATAAAGGTGACTCAGTTCGAGTCACAATTATTTCCAGCCCTTCTTAAGTTGTTAAACGCTTCGATAATGTGGCATAAAGATAAACAATGGACCCAATATCTTTCAGTTGTTTTGATGGGTATGGGTAACAATGCCTTGCAGTTAGGTGCATCACGAGTAGAATACATATATGGGACTACACTTAAAGTACCCGGTCAATTTGTTTTAACGGACGATTTTAATGCAAATCCTTAATTATTTTTGGATGAATTTAGAGAATATATGCGTCTTATTAAACCAGTTGCTGTCGAACATCATGACAGACGGAAGATATTTGTTTACAACATGTATTTTTGAAAGCAGCATTCACTAACAAGTAAAACTACCCAAGTGTCAGACGCCGAATTTATTGAAACTTTGCATACGTCAAGAGGGATGAAAAATAAGATATACGTGTTTTTTTATATCGGCGGATATTGACATTAAAGGGTAGAAACTACCCTTTTAATTTTAAGGGATGTAAATTCAATAGTTATCTTAAAATTGCTTAAATTCGATGGAAACTGGTTACTCGGGGGTTTTTGGGGTCACTGATTACGAATTCGATGTCAGTTTTTCAAAATTCAAAATGGCGGTTCCAAAATGGCGGAATAATTTGTTAAAAATTCATTTAATTCGCTTGAAACATGTTACTCAGGGGTTTTTGGGGTCGCTGATCGTGAAAATGAAGTCAGATTTTCTAAATGCAAAACGGCGGATTCAATATAATTATTTTGTAACCTTCAAAAAGGCTGATTGTCAGAATTTATGAACTGTAGGAATTTGATAGCCTTAAAAAAAGCTGATTGCTATAATTTATGAACTGTAAGGATTTGGTAGCCTTGAGAAAGGCTGATTTATATAACTTATGAACTGTAAGGATTCGGTAGCCTTGAAAAACGCTGATAGATATAATTTATGAACTGTAAGGATTCGGTAGCCTTGAAAAAGGCTGATTGATATAATTATCACTAAATAGTAACAATTTTATGGCCTTGAAAAAGGCCGTTTGAAATTAATTTACCATTTAGATCCAAATCAATTGAATTTAAACTCTATTCCATACACACAGAACAATCTTTACAGTAAAAACAAATGACTGCTGCTTTGAGAAATTGGTTCAAAACAAACGACTGCTACTTTGAGAGCATGGTTTAAAGGAAATGACTGCTACTTTGAGAGTATTGTTCAAAACAAATTGCTGCTCCTTCAAGAGATTGACTTGAAACTAATGCCAATGATAAGAATAAAAAGTTTGAATTAAATCTTGAAAAATTGACATCGAATTCATAATCAGCGATCCCAAAAACCCTCAAGTAACCAGTTTCCAACGAATTTAAGCAATTTTTAAAAAATTCGTCCGCCATATTGGTTCCGCCATTTTGAATTTTTGAAAACTGACATCGAATTCGTAATCAGCGACCCCAAAAACCCCCTAGTAACCAGTTTCCATCGGATTTAAGCAATTTTTAGAAATCTCGTCCGCCATTTTGGAACCGCCATTTTGAATTTTTGAAAACTGACATCGAATTCGTAATCAGCGACCCCAAAAACCCCCTAGTAACCAGTTTCCATCGGATTTAAGCAATTTTTAGAAATCTCGTCCGCCATTTTGGAACCGTCATTTTGATTTTTGAAAAACTGACATCGAATTCGTAATCAACGACCCCAAAAAGCCCCGAATAACCAGTTTCCATCGAATTTAAGCAATTTTAAGATAACTATTGAATTTACATCCCTTAAAATTAAAATGGTAGTTTCTACCCTTTAAAGTCAATATCCGACGATATAAAGAAAACACGTATATCTTATTTTTCATCCCTCTTGACGAATGCAAAGTTTCAATAAATTCGGCGTCTGACACTTCGGTAGTTTTACTTGTAAGAAGTCGCTTAAAGGTCCGTATTCTGAGTCCCATAGACTGGTAAATCGTACCAATGTAAAGGTGTATGAGATCGAAATTAATGGTATCAACAAACAGGTGTCTGTAAAAAATTTAAAGCCCGCTTTTTTCACGCGCGAAATTGAAAATATAGCGAGAAATCCTGCAATTAGAACTACGCATAATGTACCTTCAAATTCTACACCTTCTCCTATTGCTAAAAATTTCGAAAGTAATTAAAAATTACAACCATTATTGAAAACTTTCGACGGCCATGTCGGTTCAAAAATATAATATTTTGAAAATCTGACTTCAGAATAATGATCAGCGACCCCAAAAATGCCCGAGTAAAAAGTTTTAGGAAAAAAGATCTACTTTTGAAATTTTAAAAAATTTTTGGCTGCCATGTTGGATTAAAAATTAATTATTCTAAAAATGTGATTTTAGAATCGCGTTCAGTGACCTTAAAAACCCTCGAGTAAAAATTTTTAGGAAAATTGATCCATTTTTGAAACTTCAAAATTTTTGGCGGCCATATTGGATCAAAAATAAGGTATTTAGAAAATGTTTAGAAACGTGTTCACAATTTAAATTTATAACATTTATACAGAATAAATTTAATAATTTTATTATTATTTTTTTTTTGCCGTTTATACTCCTGCCCTATCGGCCTTACGCTCTCGACAAGAGTCCCTGCTGATACTTTTTGTGGATGAAGCATAACCATTCTACCAAATATTAGCAAATTTATCTAACCTAATGCGCCTACAGTGCGACTTTCGAAGATAGGAGTACTCGCATTTGCCTGGACCACCCGCAATTGGGTTTTCTCGCCAGAGAAGAGGGAAACTGTAGAAAAACCTCTTCTGAGTACAACCGGTTTATCGACAGTCTAGTTTCGGCGGTAGGCATCGGACAATAATCGACAATGCATACCGTCGCACCTAGACGTCAAACCTCCCGCTCGAAATATCTCACCTGTCGGAAAAATCCCCGGCTGACGGGGGGCGCGAACCTCGCTCGCACCACCCGCAAAGCCGGAGCTCCAACCAACTGAGCTATTCCGTCGGTAATAATTTTATTATTTTATATAACACTTATAGAATTGCGCTGTGCCGGCTGGGTCGGCAGGGATACCTGGGTCCAGGAGGTCTATAAACCCGATGTTAAAAAGCAGTATGTACCTTTTAGCTGAACCACCGCATGACACGGAAAAATGGTGTTGATTTTGCAAGCCTCCTCAAAACCGCTGCCTCGGAAGGGAGCGGGCTTGGAAAAATTGCTGTTGTATGGCTAAATAAGCCAAGAGGACGTTAAAAGAAAAAGCTCTTCCGGGAGGAGACGGTTAGCATCGCCGCCCCTCGCCCTCGAAAGATCCGTAGAACTTTAAAGGGTGGGGGCGACGTACTACCCAGCGGGGACCTCGTGGAGGTTCCGCCTTCGAGCTAAGCATCGCTCACTAAATGGTATGGTTGGCCTGAAAAAAAACCGAAAGTCCCTGATAACACATATAATACCCTTCACCAGAAATACTTAGAACCTAAAACAAAAAATACAACTAATGAAATATTTAACAAAACGCAGCATACTTATCTCATAATTCTATCCCGCTTGACATTCGTTAAGGTCTGGAGCGGCGGAGTGTTGCTTGTGCTTTGTACGTGTCAGTCTGTCGCTAGCTGTAGCAGTCCATCGGTCACGAGTGTAATATCAATACTCAAGGCCCCCCTCGAACTCCTAAAAGTGGGCTCATCCCCCACGTTCAGAATGTGCAATCTGTGGGCGGCAATGAAATCCTCCACTAGTTCACTCCTGTCACAGGTGACAGGCAATCCCAAGAGTGTCGACTTTGCACTGACGTCAGCACAGATTAGCACATTCTTGCTTCTCAAAGTTCGTATGATGCGTTTGAATGGCTTCAGGGTGGGCTCCAAGTACTGGAAGTACGCAGTGATCGCATAGAAGTTCACAGCTCGTTCGAGTACCTCCACGCAGAGCACAGATGACCGAGTTGAGTGAAGCTCGTTCTGGGATTAAACGCCAGAACAGCACATCTCCGTGAACTGCACCCACTAATTGTTGTTCGTCTTATTTGAGAGGCAATGAGCCCGGCAAGGTCACTACCCATTGTGGTGTATGGTTCTTAAACCAGTGCCAAATCAACTTTTTCCGTTCGGATAAGGTCACTCAGTTGCGACGACACCAGTCTACCATTACCCATGAGCAATTCCATAGTAAGTGATCAGACAAAAATCCTTCTAGTATGGGATTTGGATGAAACTGTGCGAAATAAATAAAAATGTTTAGTAATGTAGGTCAAAACTATAATTTTACATGAAACAAATGAACATCACTAGCAAGATTTTAAAGATGAGCCATATTTGCATTGTATAAAACTATAGTTTTTACCTACAGAACTGAACATTTTTATTTATTTCTCGAAAAGTTAAGCAGATCCCATTTTGAAACTCATACAGCACTTATAGGTAAGTATGTACTAGCACCACAAAAAATTAACCAAAATAAAAGTGGAGTTTTTTTCAAAAATCGAAAATAAATTTTTATTTATTTAAAATTAATAAAGTAATGAATAAATTTTCTTCTGAAATTTTTTTATATGAAAGTGTGATTTTAATTGCCAATTTAAAAAATAATTGACCTAAAAATGTTTTGCCGAAAAAAAGTTATGAGGTTTTAAAGAAAAAATGCTAAAAAAATTTCAATGTTGTATATCTCCTATGTTTATGAATATTTTTCCAAAAAAGTTTCACTATTTTGTTAGTGGTATCCAAGAGAACAATAAAGCACAGTTTCATCCAAATCCCATACTAGAAGAAAATTTCTCTGATCACTTACTATGAATTGCTCCCATGTTCAACTGCCCGATTCGTAACGGGGAGGTACGAAACGTAGCGCGGGGTATCGTGTGGGTACGTGCGCTGTCTGTCTGTTTGAATTTTTACTGTCCATTGTCGGTCAATCTCTTTGTACTGATATGATAAGCCGGTCGCAAGCTACCCTGGCTCTTGGGCAGTTGGGTTGCTAGAGGTCAGTCAAAGAGCCCAAAAAGCGCCAAGTTTTAAAAATACATTATTAGAGAAAAAGGTTCGATTGTGGGCATGGTTCGGTTGTGGACACCCACGCAGAACTTTTGACAGAAATGAGATTTGTCTAATGTGGCAAATATCACGTATATGTTATGACGTATCGTACTTTTCTATGCGAATACAAAAATAATGAGACAACTCCGCTTTTTACTATACTTAAATTAATTTTTCGACACGTTGAATATAACAAAAATGTATTTTTAAACATTTTTGAATGTTGAACAAATCGAAGTGAATTAATTAAAATGATAAGTTTAAAGCGTATTTACACAGTAAATATGTTATATTTTATGATCCAATACCACACGGAGAAAAATCTGTTGGGAATATAGCATAAACACTTACTAGCGAAAACTATAAGAGGTCCGCCTGAATATCAGTCGAGTCCGCCTAATATTTAGGCGGCCACCTATACTTTTCGCTAGTAAGTGTTTATGCTATATTCCTAACCTTTACTCCATTCAATATTCCCAACATATTTCTCTCCGTGCAAGTATCACAAAAATGTTCAAAAGCAAAATTTTTTTCATAATGTTTTATAATGATCGTCAAGTTTAGATGTGGGCACCAAAATTAATTATGTGGACACCACACTTATTTTTGATAAATCGTGAAATATTGTTATCGATATAATCGTAAGTAATTCCTTACAACATTTAATAGTGTTTTATGAATTTTAAGGGTTTCGTGTTCCAGCACGCAAATTAATATAATAAGACTTTGATGTCCATAAGTCGTTCGCAGTTATAGTAATTGTAGTAACTGGGCAGTTCAGGTTCAGTGTGAGAAATCTTATATGCCCTTACATAAGAGCCTGAAATATCAAAATTAGAAGAAATCATCCTTATGTAGTTGATGAATGGTTACTTAATTAATATTTTTGGATTTTTAATGGATTTTTCAAGAGTGCCCGCAACCGAAACAAAATTTCTTTTGGTAGAAAAATGACCAAATTATAGAATTTTTAATAAAATTTTTTTAGTCAAGGAAATTAATTTATTTTCTTTACGAGTAGTTAGCTAAGGTCCCTGGCTTTAAATACATATGAGCAATTCCACATGAAATTTTTCTATGACATTTTAAAATCGGTTAAACGTATTTTTTTCTCGTTCCTTATAGAAAAATATTAAATACGTAATTTATTTTTTTTCATAATTGCCAAAATTTTCAAGATATGAATTTTCGAAATTTTGGATTTTTAAAAGCAGACCTATTTTCAATAGCTTATAAATTTGAAAGTATTGAGTTTCTAAAAAAGTTTTCAAAGATAGAAAGTTTTGATTTTTCTTCAACTTTTAAAATATTTTTTAAAAAAATATTTTTTTAAATTTTTTAGAAAAAAAATTATTTTTTATAAAAAATTTAATTTATTTTTAATTTGGGCGCGATTAATTTTTATTTTTTTCTTATTTATTTATACCTTTTTTAAAAAGATCCGAGATGGGCCGACTCATAGTTTTTGTTTTATAATTTTTTTAATTAATTTGTTTATAAAAAATAATTTTTTAAAAAAATTTTTTAAAAATATTTTTTTAAAAATCTTTTAAAAGTTGAAGAAAAACCAAAACTTTTTTTTGACAACTTTTTTCTAAACTCAAAATTTTAAAAATTATAACCTATTTGGTTTACTAATTTATAGTTTTCGTTCTAAAAAAATTTATAGAACAAAAACTATGAGTCGGCCCATCTCGGATCTTTTTAAAAAATCTTCTGTATATTGGCAGGTATAAATGAATAAGAAAAAAATAAAAATTAATCGCGCCCAAATTAAAATTAAATTAATTTGTTTATAAAAAAATAATTTTTTTCTAAAAAATTAAAAAAAATTTAATAAACAAAAACCGCTAGTTGGCGGTAGCTCAACACGTTTTTTTTCAAAGCTCCGTTTTTATTATTGATTTTGAATTGGTTAGCTCTGGATTTTGTTGTTGTTTTGTATATTTTATAAAACTATTGAGTGGAATTTTTAATTTGTGCCTCAAAGTTTTATATTGCTGTGAATCTTTTCATCTGTAATTTTGACCTGAGTGTTTTCTAACCTTTAAGCATGTGTATAAACTGTTAAATATGACGAGAATAGCAGACAAGTGTACCAAGTGCGGCAAGGAAATCATTTGCGCAACTCCTACATTTTGCCGTAATTGCAAATCAGCTTATCACCCAGGATGTGCTGATTTGATTCCTACTTTGCCGAATGGTTCTTACGCAAAATGTTGCAAAGTCAGATCTCCGTCCCAGTCTTCTGCTTCTTCTGTTATTCTCGATTCAATAATCAAGAAGCAAGAATCAAGTGCAAGAAGCTCATTAGCTTCTTGCACGATTTCAAGGCAACCACTTCGGCCAATTTCGCTCATGTTAATGTGAAACTTGATGACGCACTGATTAGAATAAGTAATACTGAAGGTAAAGTAGCTGACTTATCTGAGCGTCTTGTTGTGGTGGAGGGTAAATTGGGAAAAAATGAACAGGGAAATTTGGACAAGACAAGTGTTGGTGTGCTTACATCTGAATGTATAAATGAGGTTAATGATCGTGTTGCGAGAAAACATAACCTTGTATTGTTTGGATTACCCGAACAGAATGCGAACAATAACACTAGTGATGATTCTGATAAACTGTGCTCTGAAATAACTAATAAATTGTGTAAACTTGTCCCATCTAGTGACCTTGAGAATATTCGCACATTTAGAATTGGTTCTGCTACGCAGGTTCAGCCTCCAAAGTTTCGACCTGTCAAAATCATCTGTGCGACGGCGGAGAAGGCACAAGCCATCCTAATAACATCTCCCTTGCACTTGACTCAATATTACCAATAGATAATTATCACCCGCCTTTGCTAATAAACATAAAAAATACAATTAATAATGTTCCAGATATCAATAATTCACTTAATTTAAAATATGATTTTAAAAATGCTAAAAAATACGGTATTGTAACTTCTTTAAACTCTGTGGTCTGGGAAAGTCTGCTTAATGCCGATGATATTAATGATTCAGTTAATTTATTTTACACTTTTTATACAGCGTATTTGACAACTTTGTTCCATTGAAATCTTCATTTACTTCGACTTTCCCACCATGGTTTACACTTGACTTAGAAAGGTTAATAACTGAAAAAAAGGTAGCACATGCTAGATATAAGAGAGACAAAAATGATGTAAATTACTTATTGTTCTCCAAGCAACGATCTGATTGTAAAGTTTTGTCTTCGATTTGTTATGATAATTATATTACGAACTCTGAAAATTCAATTGTTAAAAATCCCAAATATTTCTGGAATTTTATTGACTCAACTCGCCAAAACAGACTCATACCTAATTCTATGTTTTTAAAAAATGAGACTGGAGATCATTCTATTCAGGTTACGGGTGATATTAACATCCAATCTATTTTTATTTCTAGAAACGACGTTTTTAAAAAAAAATGAGCCTAGTTGTGGGTAAGGGTGAAGGTCCAGACCAAATCCCTTCTCTTTGATTCGCTCTTGTGGCATTTCTTTTGTTAAACCTTTATTCATATTATTTAATAAATCTCTTCAATGTAATATTTTTCCAACGGAGTGGAAAAAAGGAATAATAAAACCTATTTACTAAATGTTAGGGCAAATGTGCTTTACATAGCCTGTAAGTTTTATCTTGGGATCTTCGTAACCACGAATTACGAACATATGGGGCAAATTTCCTGGTAATTATGAAGAATCGTGACTTCTGCCAAATTTGAAGATAAATGATTAATTTCTTTTGGAAAAGCTTTAATTTAACTAGATATTGAATTCTTCAAAAAAAACACCGATTTTGAGATACAGTAGAACTTAGTTAATACGATTCTGTAGGGACCGTACTAAGAATACGTCATATGCGGGAAAACGTATTAGGTGGGATATAAAATGTATGTCTTTAATTGCAGGGACCACCATAAATAAGCGTCTTAAGCGGGAAATCGTATTAAACGGGATTGTAGTAACCGGGTTTTACTGTATATTGAAATTAAGAATTTGGCCTTGAATTTCAACGTTAAATTGACAGAAAACAACATTTTTTCATCACCAGCTTCTAGACCGTGAAAACCCTTATAAAATCACTATTCATACTTTCAATTTGATTAATTTTACTTATCAATATATTAAATCGAAAAAAAGATATTTTCAAAAAATCCAAATTTTGAAACTCCATAACTCAAAAAATATTTTATCAAATTAAAAAAATTAATATTTACACTTCCACTAATAATAGTAACATTTTAGCAAAGTTTAGAGAAAATTCATTTTTTACATGGGCAGTTAAAGAATTTTGCCCCATATGTCCGTAATAAAATTGGTTATATCTTCGTTAATTATTAACCGATTTTAATTTTTCTTTTTTTAATTTGATGTATTTTTTTATGCTAAATCCGAGAATGATTTTAGATTTCTTCAAAATACATTATTTTTGGTAATAATAAAAAAAAAATTTGTTAAAAACAAATTATTATTGTTATTTATCATATTTAACTAAAAATTCTTTTTGTACATATTATTCCATTAAAATGAAAGTAATATTATCACAAAAAGAAATTCAAAAAATCTGCCCGCCCTTCGGGCGGACACATTCTCATCCGCGCTTCGCGCGGGGGCTCGCTTCGCTTGCTAGTTTGAGCGCGCCTCGGGGCGCGCGAATACCGGTCGTCGCGCTTCGCGCTTCGACGACTATTTCGCACGTCGCGCTCCGCACGTTGTTGCGCGCAGATGGCTCGCTTCGCTCGCAGCAGTTTTCGATTATTGTACATTAATTGCGTTCTTGTTTTTATTCCTTCTTGTATATAAAATATTATCTATATGTTTTAAAAAAATTTAGCTTCAATATACTGACTCCTAGCCAATAAACATTTCGCTGTAGATCTAACTCAATCAACTAAGACTATGTATCAGACACGCCATATCTTTCTTGAACCCCTAAATGATTTATTTGTCTTAAAGTTACTACGACTTTAAGGTATACATTCTCATAAAATGTGCATTAACCGAATAAAGAAATAAACGTCCTTTCAAAAAATTATATTAATTTGCTCAAATTAAAAAATTATAATCAATTAATATCTTATAAATCGGCCTTCAGTGACGTCCAATTTAATTTCAAACAAAAAACAATCAAATCGGTTGAAAATTTAAGGGTATACTTATTTCTGAATTGAAAATTATTGTTAAAAATTTAAAATAAATATTAATCCATAAACAAATTATTTTAAAAATGTCCAGATATTTGCAATGCAAATAACTTTGGTAGAAATAAAAAGGACCCAAAATTCTATAAAAAATTTTATAATTTATTTATTTATTTATTTAGTAATGTAAACGGGCTTACAAAAATCAAAATAAGTAAAAAATGCCCTTTTTTATAATAATAGTAAAAAAAAGAAAAAGAAAAATTAAACAATTTAATGAATACAAATACGGTCTATAAGCCTCACTCATTGAATGCATTATAAACTATCACTCGCAACTTGTCAGTAAAACTATTTAAATTATTACAAAAAAGATCCAATTCATCTTGTAACATGTTTGCCTCTCTGGTCAATCTGTTTAGAATAGATTCACAGCCATAATTAGTTCTATGATGAGTTAATTTAAATAAAGAATAATGCCTTAATCGACGAACAGGAACAGAAAAAGATATTTTTTCTAATATCTGTGGACAATCCAGTATACCATTAACAATTTTAAATAAAAACATTAAGTCAATAAAAATAAATCGAGAAGCAATTGAAGGCATGTTGAATTTACGTCGTAAGTCAGAATAATCATGGCTGTAAAAATCATAATTAATACCAAGTTTTCTTGCCATAAAACGCAGAAATTTGTTTTGTACGCGTTCAATTTCCAACAATAAGTAGTCCTGATAAGGCGACCAGACAATAGAGGCATACTCAATGATGGGTCTAACCAAAATGAGAAACAAAATTCTGAGAGTTTGCATGTTGGTGAAGTGAACCGCTCCCCTCATGACGAAACCAAGAACTCTTAGCGCACCAGCAATAGTTCCGTAAATATGATCGTGAAATGTGAACGATTCAGTTAAGGTGACACCAAGGTCCCTAACCCTGGACACTCTTGTAATCTCATTCTGTGCGAATTTATATATAAATTTTTTTGTAAATTTACTTTTTGTAAAAGAGATTATGTAACACTTATCAATGTTAAAAGGAAGTTTATTATCCAATGACCAATTGAGGAGTCTGTCGAGGTCTGATTGCATATTTAAATAGTCCTGCCGAGTGGAGACACTATTATATATCTTCAGATCATCGGCATACAACAAAAATTGGCAATTCGTCAAAACTTGTTTAATATCATTGATAAATAATATAAAAAGGAAAGGTCCAAGGTTAGATCCCTGAGGAACACCAGAGGTTGGTATGTAATATTCAGAATACTCTTTATTCACGCGAACCGATAGATTTCTATCGCTGAGGTAGCTAGATATCCAATTAAGTATATCATTTGAGAATCCCATGGCCCCAAGCTTCGCCACAAGGACAGCATGATCAACCTTATCAAATGCTTTTGAGAAGTCTGTATAAACTGCATCTATCTGGTCGCCCTTCTCTAGACTACCTAAAACATAATCTACAAAAATAGTCAGATTAGTCGTTGTAGACCTATTTCTCACAAAACCATGTTGCTCATTAATTATTAGATTTGAGACCTGTGGAGATAAGATATCATATATTAGACTTTCAAAAATTTTAGCAATGGCATTTAAAATAATAATTGGTCTATAATTTGAAATAGAAGATTTTTCGCCATTTTTATAAACTGGAACAGTTACACCCGACTTCCATTTAGAAGGAAAAGTGCTAGTAGTTATAGATTTATTAAATAATAAGTATAGCGGTTCAACAAAACTTAAGCAACACGATTTCGGAAGAGAAGGAGGTATGTCATCAGGACCAGCGCCTTTATTTGTATCAAGACTAGAAATTTTTTTAAAAATAGATTCTCTACTAATAGAAAAAGCAGTGATATGACAAGAAACATCATTGTTAATAGAAGTGTTAACATTAGTTGACATATGTGTATGAACAGATGCAAAGTAAGAGGCAAACAAATTTGATATGTCGAGATCCGTGTCCGCAATCAAAGTCCCAGAATGCATAATACTAGGTAATCTAGTTTCCTTTCTCGAGGAATTTACAAAATTCCAAAATTGCTTAGGATTGCGAGACAACGATGACTCTACTCGTGAAATATAATCATTATAGCAAATTTTGCTAAGTGATTTGCATCTCGCTCTTAAAGTTTTGAATATATTATAGTCATGCGAGTAACCGTGACGTTTAAATTTTAAATGTGCAGTTTTCTTTAAAAATGTCAGTCGCTTTAATTCTGCATTAAACCACGGAGGAAAATTCGATGATCGCAAAAGCCTAACTGGAATATAAAAATCCATTGCTGTATAAATATAATCATAAAACATGCTCACACATTCGTCAATATTACTATTATCAAAGAGTACTTTCCATTCAACATTGTTCACAAAGGAGTTTATAGCAGCAAAGTTTGAATTGTTAAAATCGTATTTGAAGTATTGTTTAGAAAGTACTTTTGGAGATAATGCGTCTGTGTTGATATGGATTATAAACAATAACGGAGGGTGATAAGAATCAATACCAATTAAATAATCATCACAATACTTCAAAGTATAATTAAACGAATTGTAAAATATTAAGTCCAATATAGTATTGTAAGCGTTGTAAAACAATGTTAATCTGAGACAAATTAAGAAAGTTGAGAGTGTCAGATAGCAAGTTAGTTATTTGTCCTAAATGAGAATTTAAATTTCCGGATACTGGTGTGCATAACGGCCCATCGTCAGGAAACGATTTCCATTTTACATTTGACAAGTTAAAAACACTTATAAACGAAGTTGGATACTGTGCAACAACATCTTCTATAATTTTACATATTAACCTATAAGTGTCAATAGTAGAGTTAGGAGGTATGTAAAAAACTCCAATTATATACAAATGTGAATAGAAATTAAATTTTACAAAAACATGCTCTATGGTATATACATTAGTGTGAACAACAGTTGAGTGTAAAGTAGACAAAACTGAAAGCAAAACACCACCTCCGCGAGTATGACAGCTAGTAGTGATAGAACGATCGAAGCGATAAGTGTAAACGATAAGCGATAATTTAACAATACTGAAAAATAAAAAAAAATTGATCTGCATGACAATTACAGGAAAACATTTGGATCATGTCGAAAGTTAAAAAAAAACTTATAAAAAAACTCTGGCCCAAAAACTTATAAATAAAGTCTGACCCAAAAACTTAAAAAAAAAAAAAGTGTTCAAAAGAAAAGTTGTTTGTTTTTGCGCATATTTTAAGGGAAAAAAAAATTTTTTTTTGAAAATTAAAAAAAAAAAAATTTTTTTTGAAAATTTAAAATTTTTCAAAAAATCATAACTTTTTTGTTTTTTGTTGTACAAAAGAGTGTTCAATAGAAAAGTTGTTTGTTTTTGCGCATATTTTAAGAAAAAAAATTTAAAAAAACTTTTTTTTGAAAATTTAAAAAAAAAATTTTTTTTTGAAAATTTAAAATTTTTTAAAAAATCATAACTTTTTTGTTTTTTGTTGTACAAAAGAGTGTTCAAAAGAAAAGTTGTTTGTTTTTGCGCATATTTTAAAGAAAAAAATTTAAAAAAATTTTTTTTTGAAAATTTAAAAAAAAATTTTTTTTTTGAAAATTTAAAATTTTTTAAAAAATCATAACTTTTTTGTTTTTTGTTGTACAAAATAGTGTTCAAAAGAAAAGTTGTTTAACGTTTTTGCGCATATTGTAAGGAAAAAAATAAAAAAAATTTTTTTTTTTGAAAATTAAAAAAAAAATTTTTTTTTGAAAATTTAAAAAAAAAAATTTTTTTTGAAAATTAAAAAAAAAAATTTTTTTTTTGAAAATTTAAAATTTTTTAAAAAATCATAACTTTTTTGTTTTTTGTTGTACAAAAGAGTGTTCAAAAGAAAAGTTGTTTGTTTTTGCGCATATTTTAAGGAAAAAAATTTAAAAAAATTTTTTTTTGAAAATTTAAAAAAAATTTTTTTTTTTTGAAAATTTAAAATTTTTTAAAAAATCATAACTTTTTTGTTTTTTGTTGTACAAAAGAGTGTTCAAAAGAAAAGTTGTTTGTTTTTGCGCATATTTTAAGGAAAAAAATTAAAAAAATTTTTTTTTTTTAAATTTAAAAAAAAAAATTTTTTGAAAATTTAAAATTTTTCAAAAAATTATAACTTTTTTGTTTTTTGTTGTACAAAAGAGTGTTCAAAAAAAAAAGTTTGTTTTTGCGCATATTTTAAGGCAAAAAATAAAAAAATTTTTTTTTGAAAATTTAAAAAAAATTTTTTTTTTGAAAATTTAAAATTTTTCAAAAAATCATAACTTTTTTGTTTTTTGTTGTACAAAAGAGTGTTCATAAGAAAAGTTGTTTGTTTTTGCGCATATTTTAAGTAAAAAAATAAAAAAATTTTTTTTTTAAATTTAAAAAAAAAATTTTTTTTTGAAAATTTAAAATTTTTCAAAAAATCATAACTTTTTTGTTTTTTGTTGTACAAAAGAGTGTTCAAAAGAAAAGTTGTTTGTTTTTGCGCATATTTTAAGGAAAAAAATAAAAAATTTTTTTGAAAATTTAAAAAATTTTTTTTTTTTGAAAATTTAAAATTTTTTAAAAAATCATAACTTTTTTGTTTTTTGTTGTACAAAAGAGTGTTCAAAAGAAAAGTTGTTTGTTTTTGCGCATATTTTAAGGAAAAAAATAAAAAATTTTTTTTTTGAAATTTAAAAAAAAAAATTTTTTTTGAAAATTTAAAAAAAAAATTTTTTTTTGAAAATTTAAAATTTTTTAAAAAATCATAACTTTTTTGTTTTTTGTTGTACAAAAGAGTGTTCAAAAGAAAAATTGTTTGTTTTTGCGCATATTTTAAGGAAAAAAATAAAAATTTTTTTTTGAAAATTAAAAAAAAAATTTTTTTTTGAAAATTTAAAAAAAAAAATTTTTTTGAAAATTTAAAAAAAAAATTTTTTTTTTGAAAATTTAAAATTTTTTAAAAAATCATAACTTTTTTGTTTTTTGTTGTACAAAAGAGTGTTCAAAAGAAAAGTTGTTTGTTTTTGCGCATATTTTAAGGAAAAAAATAAAAAATTTTTTTTTTGAAATTTAAAAAAAAAAATTTTTTTTGAAAATTTAAAAAAAAATTTTTTTTTTGAAAATTTAAAATTTTTTAAAAAATCATAACTTTTTTGTTTTTTGTTGTACAAAAGAGTGTTCAAAAGAAAAATTGTTTGTTTTTGCGCATATTTTAAGGAAAAAAATAAAAATTTTTTTTTGAAAATTAAAAAAAAAAGTTTTTTTTGAAAATTTAATAAAAAAAATTTTTTTTGAAAATTTAAAAAAAATTTTTTTTTTTTGAAAATTTAAAATTTTTTAAAAAATCATAACTTTTTTGTTTTTTGTTGTACAAAATAGTGTTCAAAAGAAAAGTTGTTTAACGTTTTTGCGCATATTGTAAGAAAAAAAATAAAAAAAAAATTTTTTTGAAAATTTAAAAAAAAAATTTTTTTTTTGAAAATTTAAAATTTTTTAAAAAATCATAACTTTTTTGTTTTTTGTTGTACAAAAGAGTGTTCAAAAGAAAAGTTGTTTGTTTTTGCGCATATTTTAAGGAAAAAAATTTAAAAAAATTTTTTTTTTAAAATTTAAAAAAAAAATTTTTTTGAAAATTTAAAATTTTTCAAAAAATTATAACTTTTTTGTTTTTTGTTGTACAAAAGAGTGTTCAAAAAAAAAAGTTTGTTTTTGCGCATATTTTAAGGCAAAAAATAAAAAAATTTTTTTTTGAAAATTTAAAAAAAATTTTTTTTTTGAAAATTTAAAATTTTTCAAAAAATCATAACTTTTTTGTTTTTTGTTGTACAAAAGAGTGTTCAGAAGAAAAGTTGATTGTTTTTGCGAATATTTTAATTAAAAAAATAAAAAAATTTTTTTTTTAAATTTAAAAAAAAAATTTTTTTTTTTGAAAATTTAAAATTTTTTAAAAAATCATAACTTTTTTGTTTTTTGTTGTACAAAAGAGTGTTTAAAAGAAAAGTTGTTTGTTTTTGCGCATATTTTAAGGAAAAAAATAAAAAATTTTTTGAAAATTTAAAAAAAATTTTTTTTTTGAAAATTTAAAATTTTTTAAAAAATCATAACTTTTTTGTTTTTTGTTATACAAAAGAGTGTTCAAAAGAAAAGTTGTTTGTTTTTGCGCATATTTTAAGGAAAAAAATAAAAAATTTTTTTTTTGAAATTTAAAAAAAAAATTTTTTTGAAAATTTAAAAAAAAATTTTTTTTTTGAAAATTTAAAATTTTTTAAAAAATCATAACTTTTTTGTTTTTTGTTGTACAAAAGAGTGTTCAAAAGAAAAATTGTTTGTTTTTGCGCATATTTTAAGGAAAAAAATAAAAATTTTTTTTTGAAAATTAAAAAAAAAAGTTTTTTTTGAAAATTTAATAAAAAAAATTTTTTTTGAAAATTTAAAAAAAAAATTTTTTTTTTGAAAATTTAAAATTTTTTAAAAAATCATAACTTTTTTGTTTTTTGTTGTACAAAAGAGTGTTCAAAAGAAAAGTTGTTTGTTTTTGCGCATATTTTAAGGAAAAAAATAAAAAATTTTTTGAAAATTTAAAAAAAATTTTTTTTTTGAAAATTTAAAAAAAATTTTTTTTTTGAAAATTTAAAATTTTTTAAAAAATCATAACTTTTTTGTTTTTTGTTGTAAAAAAGAGTGTTCAAAAGAAAAATTGTTTGTTTTTGCGCATATTTTAAGGAAAAAAATAAAAATTTTTTTTTGAAAATTAAAAAAAAAAGTTTTTTTTGAAAATTTAATAAAAAAATTTTTTTTTGAAAATTTAAAAAAAATTTTTTTTTTTTGATAATTTAAAATTTTTTAAAAAATCATAACTTTTTTGTTTTTTGTTGTACAAAATAGTGTTCAAAAGAAAAGTTGTAGAACGTTTTTGCGCATATTGTAAAAAAAAAAATAAAAAAAAAATTTTTTTGAAAATTTAAAAAAAAAATTTTTTTTTTGAAAATTTAAAATTTTTTAAAAAATCATAACTTTTTTGTTTTTTGTTGTACAAAAGAGTGTTCAAAAGAAAAGTTGTTTGTTTTTGCGCATATTTTAAGGAAAAAAATTTAAAAAATTTTTTTTTTTTAAATTTAAAAAAAAAATTTTTTTGAAAATTTAAAATTTTTCAAAAAATTATAACTTTTTTGTTTTTTGTTGTACAAAAGAGTGTTAAAAAAAAAAGTTTGTTTTTGCGCATATTTTAAGGCAAAAAATAAAAAAAATTTTTTTTGAAAAATTAAAAAATTTTTTTTTTTTGAAAATTTAAAATTTTTTAAAAAATCATAACTTTTTTGTTTTTTGTTGTACAAAAGAGTGTTCATAAGAAAAGTTGTTTGTTTTTGCGCATATTTTAAGTAAAAAAATAAAAAAATTTTTTTTTGAAATTTAAAAAAAAAATTTTTTTTTGAAAATTTAAAATTTTTCAAAAAATCATAACTTTTTTGTTTTTTGTTGTACAAAAGAGTGTTCAAAAGAAAAGTTGTTTGTTTTTGCGCATATTTTAAGGAAAAAAATAAAAAAATTTTTTGAAAATTTAAAAAAATTTTTTTTTTTGAAAATTTAAAATTTTTTAAAAAATCATAACTTTTTTGTTTTTTATTGTACAAAAGAGTGTTTAAAAGAAAAGTTGTTTGTTTTTGCGCATATTTTAAGGAAAAAAATAAAAAAAATTTTTTTTGAAAATTTAAAAAAAATTTTTTTTTTGAAAATTTAAAATTTTTTAAAAAATCATAACTTTTTTGTTTTTTGTTGTACAAAAGAGTGTTCAAAAGAAAAGTTGTTTGTTTTTGCGCATATTTTAAGGAAAAAAATAAAAATTTTTTTTTTTGAAATTTAAAAAAAAAAATTTTTTTTGAAAATTTAAAATTTTTCAAAAAATCATAACTTTTTTGTTTTTTGTTGTACAAAAGAGTGTTCAAAAGAAAAGTTGTTTGTTTTTGCGCATATTTTAAGGAAAAAAATAAAAAATTTTTTTGAAAATTTAAAAAAAAAATTTTTTTTTGAAAATTTAAAATTTTTTAAAAAATCATAACTTTTTTGTTTTTTGTTGTACAAAAGAGTGTTTAAAAGAAAAAGTTGTTTGTTTTTGCGCATATTTTAAGAAAAAAAAAAATTTTTTTTTTGAAAATTTAAAAAAAAAATTTTTTTTGTAAATTTAAAATTTTTTTAAAAATTATAACTTTTTTGTTTTTTGTTGTACAAAAGAGTGTTTAAAAAAAAAGTTTGTTTTTGCGCATATTTTAAGGAAAAAAATAAACAATTTTTTTTGAAAATTTAAAAAAAAAAATTTTTTTTGAAAATTTAAAATTTTTCAAAAAATCATAACTTTTTTGTTTTTTGTTGTACAAAAGAGTGTTAAAAAAAAAGTTTGTTTTTGCGCATATTTTAAGGAAAAAAATAAAAAATTTTTTTGAAAATTTAAAAAAAAATTTTTTTTTGAAAATTTAAAATTTTTTAAAAAATCATAACTTTTTTGTTTTTTGTTGTACAAAAGAGTGTTCAAAAGAAAAGTTGTTTGTTTTTGCGCATATTTTAAGGAAAAAATAAAAAATTTTTTTGAAAATTTAAAAAAATTTTTTTTTTTGAAAATTTAAAATTTTTTAAAAAATCATAACTTTTTTGTTTTTTGTTGTACAAAAGAGTGTTCAAAAGAAAAGTTGTTTGTTTTTGCGCATATTTTAAGGAAAAAAATAAAAAATTTTTTTGAAAATTTAAAAAAAAAATTTTTTTTTGAAAATTTAAAATTTTTTAAAAAATCATAACTTTTTTGTTTTTTGTTGTACAAAAGAGTGTTTAAAAGAAAAAGTTGTTTGTTTTTGCGCATATTTTAAGAAAAAAAAAAATTTTTTTTTTGAAAATTTAAAAAAAAATTTTTTTTGTAAATTTAAAATTTTTTAAAAAATTGTAACTTTTTTGTTTTTTGTTGTACAAAAGAGTGTTCAAAATAAAAGTTTGTTTTTGCGCATATTTTAAGGAAAAAAATAAAAAATTTTTTTTGAAAATTTAAAAAAAAAAATTTTTTTTTGAAAATTTAAAATTTTTCAAAAAATCATAACTTTTTTGTTTTTTGTTGTACAAAAGAGTGTTCAAAAGAAAAGTTGTTTGTTTTTGAGCATATTTTAAGGAAAAACATAAAAAAAATTGTTTTTTTGAAAATTAAAAAAAATTTTTTTTTGAAAATTTAAAATTTTTCAAAAAATCATAACTTTTTTGTTTTTTGTTGTACAAAAGAGTGTTCAAAAGAAAAGTTGTTTGTTTTTGCGCATATTTTAAGGAAAAAAATAAAAAATTTTTTTTTTGAAATTTAAAAAAAAAAATTTTTTTTGAAAATTTAAAATTTTTCAAAAAATATTAACTTTTTTGTTTTTTTTTGTAGAAATGAGTGTTCAAAAGAAAAGTTGTTTGTTTTTGGGCATATTTTAAGAAAAAAAATAAAAAATTTTATTCAAAATTAAAAAAAAAAATTTTTTTTTGAAAATTTAAAATTTTTCAAAAAATCATAACTTTTTTGTTTTTTGTTGTACAAAAGAGTGTTCATAAGAAAAGTTGTTTGTTTTAGCGCATATTTTAAGGAAAAAAATAAAAAAATTTTTTTGAAAATTTAAAAAAAAAATTTTTTTTTGAAAATTTAAAATTTTTTAAAAAATCATAACTTTTTTGTTTTTTGTTGTACAAAAGAGTGTTTAAAAGAAAAGTTGTTTGTTTTTGCGCATATTTTAATAAAAAAAAATTTTTTTTGAAAATTTAAAAAAAAAAATTTTTTTTTGAAAATTTAAAAAAAAAAATTTTTTTTTGAAAATTTAAAAAAAAAATTTTTTTTTGAAAATTTAAAATTTTTCAAAAAATCATAACTTTTTTGTTTTTTGTTGTACAAAAGAGTGTTCAAAAGAAAAGTTGTTTGTTTTTGCGCATATTTTAAGGAAAAACATTAAAAAAAAATTTTTTTTGAAAATTTAAAAAAAAAATTTTTTTTTGAAAATTTAAAATTTTTCAAAAAATCATAACTTTTTTGTTTTTTGTTGTACAAAAGAGTGTTCAAAAGAAAAGTTGTTTGTTTTTGCGCATATTTTAAGGAAAAACATTAAAAAAATTGTTTTTTTGAAAATTAAAAAAAATTTTTTTTTGAAAATTTAAAATTTTTTAAAAAATCATAACTTTTTTGTTTTTTGTTGTACAAAAGAGTGTTCAAAAGAAAAGTTGTTTGTTTTTGCGCATATTTTAAGGAAAAACATTAAAAAAAAATTTTTTTGAAAATTTAAAAAAAATTTTTTTTTTTGAAAATTTAAAATTTTTGAAAAAATCATTACTTTTTTGTTTTTTGTTGTACAAAAGAGTGTTTAAAAGAAAAGTTGTTTGTTTTTGCGCATATTTTTAGGAAAAAAAAATTTTTTTTTGAAAATTTAAAATTTTTCAAAAAATCATAACTTTTTTGTTTTTTGTTGTACAAAAGAGTGTTCAAAAGAAAAGTTTGTTTTTGCTAATTTTTTATGGAAAAAAATAAAAAATTTTTTTTTTGAAAATTTAAAATTTTTCAAAAAATCATAACTTTTTTGTTTTTTGTTGTACAAAAGAGTGTTCAAAAGAAAAGTTGTTTGTTTTTGCGCATATTTTAAGGAAAAAAATAAAAAATTTTTTTTTGAAATATTAAAAAAAATTTTTTTTTTGAAAATTTAAAATTTTTTAAAAAATCATAACTTTTTTGTTTTTTGTTGTACAAAAGAGTGTTCATAAGAAAAGTTGTTTGTTTTAGCGCATATTTTAAGGAAAAAAATAAAAAAATTTTTTTGAAAATTTAAAAAAAAAATTTTTTTTTGAAAATTTAAAATTTTTCAAAAAATCATAACTTTTTTGTTTTTTGTTGTACAAAAGAGTGTTCAAAAGAAAAGTTGTTTGTTTTTGCGCATATTTTAAGGAAAAAAATAAAAATTTTTTTTGAAAATTTAAAAAAAAAATTTTTTTTTGAAAATTTAAAATTTTTTAAAAAATCATAACTTTTTTGTTTTTTGTTGTACAAAAGAGTGTTTAAAAGAAAAAGTTTGTTTTTGCGCATATTTTAAGGCAAAAAATAAAAAAAATTTTTTTTGAAAAATTAAAAAATTTTTTTTTTTTGAAAATTTAAAATTTTTTAAAAAATCATAACTTTTTTGTTTTTTGTTGTACAAAAGAGTGTTCAAAAGAAAAGTTGTTTGTTTTTGCGCATATTTTAAGGAAAAAAATAAAAAATTTTTTTGAAAATTTAAAAAAAATTTTTTTTTTGAAAATTTAAAATTTTTTAAAAAATCATAACTTTTTTGTTTTTTGTTGTACAAAAGAGTGTTCAAAAGAAAAGTTGTTTGTTTTTGCGCATATTTTAAGGAAAAAAATAAAAAATTTTTTTTTTTGAAATTTAAAAAAAAAAATTTTTTTTGAAAATTTAAAATTTTTCAAAAAATCATAACTTTTTTGTTTTTTGTTGTACAAAAGAGTGTTCAAAAGAAAAGTTGTTTGTTTTTGCGCATATTTTAAGGAAAAAAATAAAAAATTTTTTTGAAAATTTAAAAAAAAAATTTTTTTTTGAAAATTTAATATTTTTTAAAAAATCATAACTTTTTTGTTTTTTGTTGTACAAAAGAGTGTTTAAAAGAAAAAGTTGTTTGTTTTTGCGCATATTTTAAGAAAAAAAAAAATTTTTTTTTTGAAAATTTAAAAAAAAAATTTTTTTTGTAAATTTAAAATTTTTTAAAAAATTGTAACTTTTTTGTTTTTTGTTGTACAAAAGAGTGTTCAAAATAAAAGTTTGTTTTTGCGCATATTTTAAGGAAAAAAATAAAAAATTTTTTTTTTGAAAATTTAAAAAAAAAATTTTTTTTTGAAAATTTAAAATTTTTTAAAAAATCATAACTTTTTTGTTTTTTGTTGTACAAAAGAGTGTTTAAAAGAAAAAGTTGTTTGTTTTTGCGCATATTTTAAGAAAAAAAAAAATTTTTTTTTTGAAAATTTAAAAAAAAAATTTTTTTTGTAAATTTAAAATTTTTTAAAAAATTATAACTTTTTTGTTTTTTGTTGTACAAAAGAGTGTTTAAAAAAAAAGTTTGTTTTTGCGCATATTTTAAGGAAAAAAATAAAAAATTTTTTTGAAAATTTAAAAAAAAAATTTTTTTTTGAAAATTTAAAATTTTTCAAAAAAACATAACTTTTTTGTTTTTTGTTGTACAAAAGAGTGTTCAAAAGAAAAGTTGTTTGTTTTTGCGCATATTTTAAGGAAAAACATAAAAAAAATTGTTTTTTTGAAAATTAAAAAAAATTTTTTTTTGAAAATTTAAAATTTTTATAAAAATCATAACTTTTTTTTTTTTTGTTGTAAAAAAGAGTGTTCAAAAGAAAAGTTGTTTGTTTTTGCGCATATTTTAAGGAAAAAAATAAAAAATTTTTTTTTTGAAATTTAAAAAAAAAAATTTTTTTTGAAAATTTAAAATTTTTGAAAAAATCATAACTTTTTTGTTTTTTGTTGTACAAAAGAGTGTTTAAAAGAAAAGTTGTTTGTTTTTGCGCATATTTTAATAAAAAAAAAATTTTTTTTGAAAATTTAAAAAAAAAAATTTTTTTTGAAAATTTAAAAAAAAAAATTTTTTTTTGAAAATTTAAAAAAAAAATTTTTTTTTGAAAATTTAAAATTTTTAAAAAAATCATAACTTTTTTGTTTTTTGTTGTACAAAAGAGTGTTCAAAAGAAAAGTTGTTTGTTTTAGCGCATATTTTAAGGAAAAAAATAAAAAAATTTTTTTGAAAATTTAAAAAAAAAATTTTTTTTTGAAAATTTAAAATTTTTTAAAAAATCACAACTTTATTTTTTTTTTTTGTACAAAAGAGTGTTCAAAAGAAAAGTTGTTTGTTTTTGCGCATATTTTAAGGAAAAACATTAAAAAAAAATTTTTTTGAAAATTTAAAAAAAATTTTTTTTTTTTGAAAATTTAAAATTTTTGAAAAAATCATAACTTTTTTGTTTTTTGTTGTACAAAAGAGTGTTTAAAAGAAAAGTTGTTTGTTTTTGCGCATATTTTAATAAAAAAAAAATTTTTTTTGAAAATTTAAAAAAAAAAAATTTTTTTTGAAAATTTAAAAAAAAAAATTTTTTTTTGAAAATTTAAAAAAAAAATTTTTTTTTGAAAATTTAAAATTTTTCAAAAAATCATAACTTTTTTGTTTTTTGTTGTACAAAAGAGTGTTCAAAAGAAAAGTTGTTTGTTTTTGCGCATATTTTAAGGAAAAACATTAAAAAAAAATTTTTTTTGAAAATTTAAAAAAAAAATTTTTTTTTGAAAATTTAAAATTTTTAAAAAAAACATAACTTTTTTGTTTTTTGTTGTACAAAAGAGTGTTCAAAAGAAAAGTTGTTTGTTTTTGCGCATATTTTAAGGAAAAACATAAAAAAAATTGTTTTTTTTTGAAAATTTAAAAAAAAAAAATTTTTTTTTTGAAAATTTAAAATTTTTCAAAAAATCATAACTTTTTTGTTTTTTGTTGTACAAAAGAGTGTTCAAAAGAAAAGTTGTTTGTTTTTGCGCATATTTTAAGGAAAAAAATAAAAAATTTTTTTTTTGAAATTTAAAAAAAAAAATTTTTTTTGAAAATTTAAAATTTTTCAAAAAATCATAACTTTTTTGTTTTTTGTTGTACAAAAGAGTGTTCAAAAGAAAAGTTGTTTGTTTTAGCGCATATTTTAAGGAAAAAAATAAAAAAATTTTTTTGAAAATTTAAAAAAAAAATTTTTTTTTGAAAATTTAAAATTTTTTAAAAAATCATAACTTTTTTGTTTTTTGTTGTACAAAAGAGTGTTCAAAAGAAAAGTTGTTTGTTTTTGCGCATATTTTAAGGAAAAACATTAAAAAAAAATTTTTTTGAAAATTTAAAAAAAATTTTTTTTTTTGAAAATTTAAAATTTTTGAAAAAATCATAACTTTTTTGTTTTTTGTTGTACAAAAGAGTGTTTAAAAAGAAAAGTTGTTTGTTTTTGCGCATATTTTAATAAAAAAAAAATTTTTTTTGAAAATTTAAAAAAAAAAAATTTTTTTTGAAAATTTAAAAAAAAAAATTTTTTTTTGAAAATTTAAAAAAAAAATTTTTTTTTGAAAATTTAAAATTTTTGAAATATTGATTAATTTTTTGTTTTTTGTTGTACAAAAGAGTGTTCAAAAGAAAAGTTGTTTGTTTTTGCGCATATTTTAAGGAAAAACATTAAAAAAAAATTTTTTTTGAAAATTTAAAAAAAAAATTTTTTTTTGAAAATTTAAAATTTTTCAAAAAAACATAACTTTTTTGTTTTTTGTTGTACAAAAGAGTGTTCAAAAGAAAAGTTGTTTGTTTTTGCGCATATTTTAAGGAAAAACATAAAAAAAATTGTTTTTTTGAAAATTAAAAAAAATTTTTTTTTGAAAATTTAAAATTTTTAAAAAAATCATAACTTTTTTGTTTTTTGTTGTACAAAAGAGTGTTCAAAAGAAAAGTTGTTTGTTTTTGCGCATATTTTAAGGAAAAAAATAAAAAATTTTTTTTTTGAAATTTAAAAAAAAAAATTTTTTTTGAAAATTTAAAATTTTTCAAAAAATCATAACTTTTTTGTTTTTTGTTGTACAAAAGAGTGTTCAAAAGAAAAGTTGTTTGTTTTTGGGCATATTTTAAGGAAAAAAATAAAAAATTTTTTTGAAAATTTAAAAAAAAAATTTTTTTTTGAAAATTTAAAATTTTTCAAAAAATCATAACTTTTTTGTTTTTTGTTGTACAAAAGAGTGTTCATAAGAAAAGTTGTTTGTTTTAGCGCATATTTTAAGGAAAAAAATAAAAAAATTTTTTTGAAAATTTAAAAAAAAAATTTTTTTTTGAAAATTTAAAATTTTTCAAAAAATCATAACTTTTTTGTTTTTTGTTGTACAAAAGAGTGTTCAAAAGAAAAGTTGTTTGTTTTTGCGCATATTTTAAGGAAAAAAATTTAAAAAAATTTTTTTTTGAAAATTTAAAAAAAAAATTTTTTTTTTGAAAATTTAAAATTTTTTAAAAAATCATAACTTTTTTGTTTTTTGTTGTACAAAAGAGTGTTTAAAAGAAAAAGTTGTTTGTTTTTGCGCATATTTTAAGAATAAAAAAATTTTTTTTTTGAAAATTTAAAAAAAAAATTTTTTTTGTAAATTTAAAATTTTTTAAAAAATTATAACTTTTTTGTTTTTTGTTGTACAAAAGAGTGTTCAAAAAAAAAGTTTGTTTTTGCGCATATATTAAGTCAAAAAATAAAAAAAATTTTTTTTGAAAAATTAAAAAATTTTTTTTTTTTGAAAATTTAAAATTTTTTAAAAAATCATAACTTTTTTGTTTTTTGTTGTACAAAAGAGTGTTCAAAAGAAAAGTTGTTTGTTTTTGCGCATATTTTAAGGAAAAAAATAAAAAATTTTTTTGAAAATTTAAAAAAAATTTTTTTTTTGAAAATTTAAAATTTTTTAAAAAATCATAACTTTTTTGTTTTTTGTTGTACAAAAGAGTGTTCAAAAGAAAAGTTGTTTGTTTTTGCGCATATTTTAAGGAAAAAAATAAAAAAAATTTTTTTTGAAAATTAAAAAAAAAATTTTTTTTTGAAAATTTAAAATTTTTTAAAAAATCATAACTTTTTTGTTTTTTGTTGTACAAAAGAGTGTTCATAAGAAAAGTTGTTTGTTTTAGCGCATATTTTAAGGAAAAAAATAAAAAAATTTTTTTGAAAATTTAAAAAAAAAATTTTTTTTTGAAAATTTAAAATTTTTCAAAAAATCATAACTTTTTTGTTTTTTGTTGTACAAAAGAGTGTTCAAAAGAAAAGTTGTTTGTTTTTGCGCATATTTTAAGGAAAAAAATAAAAAATTTTTTTGAAAATTTAAAAAAAAAATTTTTTTTTGAAAATTTAAAATTTTTTAAAAAATCATAACTTTTTTGTTTTTTGTTGTACAAAAGAGTGTTCAAAAGAAAAGTTGTTTGTTTTTGCGCATATTTTAAGGAAAAAAATAAAAATTCTTTTTTTGAAATATTAAAAAAAAAAATTTTTTTTGAAAATTTAAAATTTTTCAAAAATTCATAACTTTTTTGTTTTTTGTTGTACAAAAGAGTGTTCAAAAGAAAAGTTGTTTGTTTTTGCGCATATTTTAAGGAAAAAAATAAAAAATTTTTTTGAAAATTTAAAAAAAAATTTTTTTTTTGAAAATTTAAAATTTTTCAAAAAATCATAACTTTTTTGTTTTTTGTTGTACAAAAGAGTGTTCAAAAGAAAAGTTGTTTGTTTTTGCGCATATTTTAAGGAAAAAAATAAAAAATTTTTTTTTTTGAAATTTAAAAAAAAAATTTTTTTTGAAAATTTAAAATTTTACAAAAAATCATAACTTTTTTGTTTTTTGTTGTACAAAAGAGTGTTCAAAAGAAAAGTTGTTTGTTTTTGCGCATATTTTAAGGAAAAAAATAAAAAATTTTTTTGAAAATTTAAAAAAAAAATTTTTTTTTGAAAATTTAAAATTTTTTAAAAAATCATAACTTTTTTGTTTTTTGTTGTACAAAAGAGTGTTTAAAAGAAAAAGTTGTTTGTTTTTGCGCATATTTTAAGAAAAAAAAAAATTTTTTTTTTGAAAATTTAAAAAAAAAATTTTTTTTGTAAATTTAAAATTTTTTAAAAAATTGTAACTTTTTTGTTTTTTGTTGTACAAAAGAGTGTTCAAAATAAAAGTTTGTTTTTGCGCATATTTTAAGGAAAAAAATAAAAAATTTTTTTTTTGAAAATTTAAAATTTTTCAAAAAATCATAACTTTTTTGTTGTACAAAAGAGTGTTCAAAAGAAAAGTTGTTTGTTTTTGCGCATATTTTAAGAAAAAAAAAAATTTTTTTTTTGAAAATTTAAAAAAAAAATTTTTTTTGTAAATTTAAAATTTTTTAAAAAATTGTAACTTTTTTGTTTTTTGTTGTACAAAAGAGTGTTCAAAATAAAAGTTTGTTTTTGCGCATATTTTAAGGAAAAAAATAAAAAATTTTTTTTTTGAAAATTTAAAATTTTTCAAAAAATCATAACTTTTTTGTTTTTTGTTGTACAAAAGAGTGTTCAAAAGAAAAGTTGTTTGTTTTTGCGCATATTTTAAGGAAAAAAATAAAAAATTTTTTTTTGAAATATTAAAAAAAAATTTTTTTTTTGAAAATTTAAAATTTTTTAAAAAATCATAACTTTTTTGTTTTTTGTTGTACAAAAGAGTGTTCATAAGAAAAGTTGTTTGTTTTAGCGCATATTTTAAGGAAAAAAATAAAAAATTTTTTTTTTGAAAATTTAAAATTTTTCAAAAAATCATAACTTTTTTGTTGTACAAAAGAGTGTTCAAAAGAAAAGTTGTTTGTTTTTGCGCATATTTTAAGAAAAAAAAAAATTTTTTTTTTGAAAATTTAAAAAAAAAATTTTTTTTGTAAATTTAAAATTTTTTAAAAAATTGTAACTTTTTTGTTTTTTGTTGTACAAAAGAGTGTTCAAAATAAAAGTTTGTTTTTGCGCATATTTTAAGGAAAAAAATAAAAAATTTTTTTTTTGAAAATTTAAAATTTTTCAAAAAATCATAACTTTTTTGTTTTTTGTTGTACAAAAGAGTGTTCAAAAGAAAAGTTGTTTGTTTTTGCGCATATTTTAAGGAAAAAAATAAAAAATTTTTTTTTGAAATATTAAAAAAAATTTTTTTTTTTGAAAATTTAAAATTTTTTAAAAAATCATAACTTTTTTGTTTTTTGTTGTACAAAAGAGTGTTCATAAGAAAAGTTGTTTGTTTTAGCGCATATTTTAAGGAAAAAATAAAAAAATTTTTTTGAAAATTTAAAAAAAAAATTTTTTTTTTGAAAATTTAAAATTTTTTAAAAAATCATAACTTTTTTGTTTTTTGTTGTACAAAAGAGTGTTCAAAAGAAAAGTTGTTTGTTTTTGCGCATATTTTAAGGAAAAAAATAAAAAATTTTTTTTTGAAATATTAAAAAAAAATTTTTTTTTTGAAAATTTAAAATTTTTTAAAAAATCATAACTTTTTTGTTTTTTGTTGTACAAAAGAGTGTTCATAAGAAAAGTTGTTTGTTTTAGCGCATATTTTAAGGAAAAAAATAAAAAAATTTTTTTGAAAATTTAAAAAAAAAATTTTTTTTTGAAAATTTAAAATTTTTTAAAAAATCATAACTTTTTTGTTTTTTGTTGTACAAAAGAGTGTTCAAAAGAAAAGTTGTTTGTTTTTGCGCATATTTTAAGGAAAAACATTAAAAAAAAATTTTTTTTAAAATTTAAAAAAAATTTTTTTTTTTTGAAAATTTAAAATTTTTTAAAAAATCATAACTTTTTTGTTTTTTGTTGTACAAAAGAGTGTTTAAAAGAAAAGTTGTTTGTTTTTGCGCATATTTTAATAAAAAAAAAATTTTTTTTGAAAATTTAAAAAAAAAAATTTTTTTTTGAAAATTTAAAAAAAAAAATTTTTTTTTGAAAATTTAAAAAAAAAATTTTTTTTTGAAAATTTAAAATTTTTCAAAAAATCATAACTTTTTTGTTTTTTGTTGTACAAAAGAGTGTTCAAAAGAAAAGTTGTTTGTTTTTGCGCATATTTTAAGGAAAAACATTAAAAAAAAATTTTTTTTGAAAATTTAAAAAAAAAATTTTTTTTTGAAAATTTAAAATTTTTAAAAAAAACATAACTTTTTTGTTTTTTGTTGTACAAAAGAGTGTTCAAAAGAAAAGTTGTTTGTTTTTGCGCATATTTTAAGGAAAAACATAAAAAAAATTGTTTTTTTGAAAATTAAAAAAAATTTTTTTTTGAAAATTTAAAATTTTTAAAAAAATCATAACTTTTTTGTTTTTTGTTGTACAAAAGAGTGTTCAAAAGAAAAGTTGTTTGTTTTTGGGCATATTTTAAGGAAAAAAATAAAAAATTTTTTTGAAAATTTAAAAAAAAAATTTTTTTTTTGAAAATTTAAAATTTTTCAAAAAATCATAACTTTTTTGTTTTTTGTTGTACAAAAGAGTGTTCAAAAGAAAAGTTGTTTGTTTTTGCGCATATTTTAAGGAAAAAAATAAAAATTCTTTTTTTGAAATATTAAAAAAAAAATTTTTTTTTGAAAATTTAAAATTTTTCAAAAATTCATAACTTTTTTGTTTTTTGTTGTACAAAAGAGTGTTCAAAAGAAAAGTTGTTTGTTTTTGCGCATATTTTAAGGAAAAAAATAAAAAAAATTTTTTTTGAAAATTTAAAAAAATTTTTTTTTTTGAAAATTTAAAATTTTTCAAAAAATCATAACTTTTTTGTTTTTTGTTGTACAAAAGAGTGTTCATAAGAAAAGTTGTTTGTTTTAGCGCATATTTTAAGGAAAAAAATAAAAAATATTTTTTTTTAAATTTAAAAAAAAAAATTTTTTTTGAAAATTTAAAATTTTTCAAAAAATCATAACTTTTTTGTTTTTTGTTGTACAAAAGAGTGTTCAAAAGAAAAGTTGTTTGTTTTTGCGCATATTTTAAGGAAAAAAATAAAAAATTTTTTTGAAAATTTAAAAAAATTTTTTTTTTTGAAAATTTAAAATTTTTCAAAAAATCATAACTTTTTTGTTTTTTGTTGTACAAAAGTGTGGTCATAAGTAAAGTTGTTTGTGTGTGCGCATATTTTAAGGAAAAAAATAAAAAAAAATTTTTTTGAAAATTTAAAAAAAAAAATTTTTTTTTGAAAATTTAAAAATTTTTTAAAAAAATCATAACTTTTTTGTTTTTTGTTGTACAAAAGAGTGTTCAAAAGAAAAGTTGTTTGTTTTTGCGCATATTTTAAGGAAAAAAATAAAAAATTTTTTTGAAAATTTAAAAAAAAATTTTTTTTTGAAAATTTAAAATTTTTTAAAAAATCATAACTTTTTTGTTTTTTGTTGTACAAAAGAGTGTTCAAAAGAAAAGTTGTTTGTTTTTGCGCATATTTTAAGGAAAAAAATAAAAAATTTTTTTTTTGAAATTTAAAAAAAAAAATTTTTTTTGAAAATTTAAAATTTTTCAAAAAATCATAACTTTTTTGTTTTTTGTTGTACAAAAGAGTGTTCAAAAGAAAAGTTGTTTGTTTTTGCGCATATTTTAAGGAAAAAAATAAAAATTCTTTTTTTGAAATATTAAAAAAAAAAATTTTTTTTGAAAATTTAAAATTTTTCAAAAATTCATAACTTTTTTGTTTTTTGTTGTACAAAAGAGTGTTCAAAAGAAAAGTTGTTTGTTTTTGCGCATATTTTAAGGAAAAAAATAAAAAATTTTTTTGAAAATTTAAAAAAAATTTTTTTTTTGAAAATTTAAAATTTTTTAAAAAATCATAACTTTTTTGTTTTTTGTTGTACAAAAGAGTGTTCAAAAGAAAAGTTGTTTGTTTTTGCGCATATTTTAAGGAAAAAAATAAAAAAAATTTTTTTTGAAAATTTAAAAAAAAAAATTTTTTTTTGAAAATTTAAAATTTTTCATAAATCATAACTTTTTTGTTTTTTGTTGTACAAAAGAGTGTTCAAAAGAAAAGTTGTTTGTTTTTGCGCATATTTTAAGGAAAAAAATAAAAAATTTTTTTGAAAATTTAAAAAAAAAATTTTTTTTTGAAAATTTAAAATTTTTTAAAAAATCATAACTTTTTTGTTTTTTGTTGTACAAAAGAGTGTTTAAAAGAAAAAGTTGTTTGTTTTTGCGCATATTTTAAGAAAAAAAAAAATTTTTTTTTTGAAAATTTAAAAAAAAAATTTTTTTTGTAAATTTAAAATTTTTTAAAAAATTGTAACTTTTTTGTTTTTTGTTGTACAAAAGAGTGTTCAAAATAAAAGTTTGTTTTTGCGCATATTTTAAGGAAAAAAATAAAAAATTTTTTTTTTGAAAATTTAAAATTTTTCAAAAAATCATAACTTTTTTGTTTTTTGTTGTACAAAAGAGTGTTCAAAATAAAAGTTTGTTTTTGCGCATATTTTAAGGAAAAAAATAAAAAATTTTTTTTTGAAATATTAAAAAAAAATTTTTTTTTTGAAAATTTAAAATTTTTTAAAAAATCATAACTTTTTTGTTTTTTTTTGTACAAAAGAGTGTTCATAAGAAAAGTTGTTTGTTTTTGCGCATATTTTAAGGAAAAACATTAAAAAAAAATTTTTTTGAAAATTTAAAAAAAATTTTTTTTTTTGAAAATTTAAAATTTTTGAAAAAATCATAACTTTTTTGTTTTTTGTTGTACAAAAGAGTGTTTAAAAGAAAAGTTGTTTGTTTTTGCGCATAGTTTAATAAAAAAAAAATTTTTTTTGAAAATTTAAAAAAAAAAATTTTTTTTTTGAAAATTTAAAAAAAAAATTTTTTTTTGAAAATTTAAAAAAAAAATTTTTTTTTGAAAATTTAAAATTTTTCAAAAAATCATAACTTTTTTGTTTTTTGTTGTACAAAAGAGTGTTCAAAAGAAAAGTTGTTTGTTTTTGCAAATATTTTAAGGAAAAACATTAAAAAAAAATTTTTTTTGAAAAACATTAAAAAAAAATTTTTTTTGAAAATTTAAAAAAAAAATTTTTTTTTGAAAATTTAAAATTTTTCAAAAAAACATAACTTTTTTGTTTTTTGTTGTACAAAAGAGTGTTCAAAAGAAAAGTTGTTTGTTTTTGCGCATATTTTAAGGAAAAAAATAAAAAATTTTTTTGAAAATTTAAAAAAAAATTTTTTTTTGAAAATTTAAAATTTTTTAAAAAATCATAACTTTTTTGTTTTTTGTTGTACAAAAGAGTGTTCAAAAGAAAAGTTGTTTGTTTTTGCGCATATTTTAAGGAAAAAAATAAAAAATTTTTTTTTGAAATTTAAAAAAAAAAATTTTTTTGAAAATTTAAAATTTTTCAAAAAATCATAACTTTTTTGTTTTTTGTTGTACAAAAGAGTGTTCAATAGAAAAGTTGTTTGTTTTTGCGCATATTTTAAGGAAAAAAATAAAAATTCTTTTTTTGAAATATTAAAAAAAAAAATTTTTTTTGAAAATTTAAAATTTTTCAAAAATTCATAACTTTTTTGTTTTTTGTTGTACAAAAGAGTGTTCAAAAGAAAAGTTGTTTGTTTTTGAGCATATTTTAAGTAAAAAAATAAAAAATTTTTTTTGAAAATTTAAAAAAAAATTTTTTTTTTTGAAAATTTAAAATTTTTTTAAAAATCATAACTTTTTTGTTTTTTGTTGTACAAAAGAGTGTTCAAAAGAAAAGTTGTTTGTTTTTGCGCATATTTTAAGGAAAAAAATAAAAAATTTTTTTTTTGAAATTTAAAAAAAAAAATTTTTTTTGAAAATTTAAAATTTTTCAAAAAATCATAACTTTTTTGTTTTTTGTTGTACAAAAGAGTGTTCAAAAGAAAAGTTGTTTGTTTTTGCGCATATTTTAAGGAAAAAAATAAAAAATTTTTTTGAAAATTTAAAAAAAAAATTTTTTTTTGAAAATTTAAAATTTTTTAAAAAATCATAACTTTTTTGTTTTTTGTTGTACAAAAGAGTGTTTAAAAGAAAAAGTTGTTTGTTTTTGCGCATATTTTAAGAAAAAAAAAAATTTTTTTTTTGAAAATTTAAAAAAAAAATTTTTTTTGTAAATTTAAAATTTTTTAAAAAATTGTAACTTTTTTGTTTTTTGTTGTACAAAAGAGTGTTCAAAATAAAAGTTTGTTTTTGCGCATATTTTAAGGAAAAAAATAAAAAATTTTTTTATTTTTTTTTTTTGAAAAATTAAAATTTTACAAAAAATCATAACTTTTTTGTTTTTTGTTGTACAAAAGAGTGTTCAAAATAAAAGTTTGTTTTTGCGCATATTTTAAGGAAAAAAATAAAAAATTTTTTTTTGAAATATTAAAAAAAAATTTTTTTTTTGAAAATTTAAAATTTTTTAAAAATTCATAACTTTTTTGTTTTTTGTTGTACAAAAGAGTGTTCATAAGAAAAGTTGTTTGTTTTAGCGCATATTTTAAGGAAAAAAATAAAAAAATTTTTTTGAAAATTTAAAAAAAAAATTTTTTTTTGAAAATTTAAAATTTTTTAAAAAATCATAACTTTTTTGTTTTTTGTTGTACAAAAGAGTGTTCAAAAGAAAAGTTGTTTGTTTTTGCGCATATTTTAAGGAAAAACATTAAAAAAAAATTTTTTTGAAAATTTAAAAAAAATTTTTTTTTTTTGAAAATTTAAAATTTTTTAAAAAATCATAACTTTTTTGTTTTTTGTTGTACAAAAGAGTGTTCAAAAGAAAAGTTGTTTGTTTTTGCGCATATTTTAAGGAAAAAAATTAAAAAAATTTTTTTTTTGAAAATTTAAAAAAAATTTTTTTTTTTTGAAAATTTAAAATTTTTTAAAAAATCATAACTTTTTTGTTTTTTGTTGTACAAAAGAGTGTTCAAAAGAAAAGTTGTTTGTTTTTGCGCATATTTTAAGGAAAAACATTAAAAAAAAATTTTTTTTAAAATTTAAAAAAAATTTTTTTTTTTTGAAAATTTAAAATTTTTCAAAAAATCATAACTTTTTTGTTTTTTGTTGTACAAAAGAGTGTTCAAAAGAAAAGTTGTTTGTTTTTGCGCATATTTTAAGGAAAAAAATAAAAAATTTTTTTGAAAATTTAAAAAAAAAATTTTTTTTTGAAAATTTAAAATTTTTTAAAAAATTATAACTTTTTTGTTTTTTGTTGTACAAAAGAGTGTTTAAAAGAAAAAGTTGTTTGTTTTTGCGCATATTTTAAGAAAAAAAAAATTTTTTTTTTGAAAATTTAAAAATAAAATTTTTTTTGTAAATTTAAAATTTTTTAAAAAATTGTAACTTTTTTGTTTTTTGTTGTACAAAAGAGTGTTCAAAATAAAAGTTTGTTTTTGCGCATATTTTAAGGAAAAAAATAAAAAATTTTTTTTTTGAAAATTTAAAATTTTTCAAAAAATCATAACTTTTTTGTTTTTTGTTGTACAAAAGAGTGTTCAAAATAAAAGTTTGTTTTTGCGCATATTTTAAGGAAAAAAATAAAAAATTTTTTTTTGAAATATTAAAAAAAAATTTTTTTTTTTGAAAATTTAAAATTTTTTAAAAAATCATAACTTTTTTGTTTTTTGTTGTACAAAAGAGTGTTCATAAGAAAAGTTGTTTGTTTTAGCGCATATTTTAAGGAAAAAAATAAAAAAATTTTTTTGAAAATTTAAAAAAAAAATTTTTTTTTGAAAATTTAAAATTTTTTAAAAAATCATAACTTTTTTGTTTTTTGTTGTACAAAAGAGTGTTCAAAAGAAAAGTTGTTTGTTTTTGCGCATATTTTAAGGAAAAACATTAAAAAAAAATTTTTTTGAAAATTTAAAAAAAATTTTTTTTTTTTGAAAATTTAAAATTTTTGAAAAAATCATAACTTTTTTGTTTTTTGTTGTACAAAAGAGTGTTTAAAAGAAAAGTTGTTTGTTTTTGCGCATATTTTAATAAAAAAAAAATTTTTTTTGAAAATTTAAAAAAAAAAAATTTTTTTTTAAAATTTAAAAAAAAAAATTTTTTTTTTGAAAATTTAAAAAAAAAAATTTTTTTGGTAAATTTAAAATTTTTCAAAAAATCATAACTTTTTTGTTTTTTGTTGTACAAAAGAGTGTTCAAAAGAAAAGTTGTTTGTTTTTGCAAATATTTTAAGGAAAAACATTAAAAAAAAATTTTTTTTGAAAATTTAAAAAAAAAATTTTTTTTTGAAAATTTAAAATTTTTCAAAAAAACATAACTTTTTTGTTTTTTGTTGTACAAAAGAGTGTTCAAAAGAAAAGTTGTTTGTTTTTGCGCATATTTTAAGGAAAAACATAAAAAAAATTGTTTTTTTGAAAATTAAAAAAAATTTTTTTTTGAAAATTTAAAATTTTTTAAAAAATCATAACTTTTTTGTTTTTTGTTGTACAAAAGAGTGTTTAAAAGAAAAAGTTGTTTGTTTTTGCGCATATTTTAAGAAAAAAAAAATTTTTTTTTTGAAAATTTAAAAAAAAAATTTTTTTTGTAAATTTAAAATTTTTTAAAAAATTATAACTTTTTTGTTTTTTGTTGTACAAAAGAGTGTTCAAAAGAAAAGTTGTTTGTTTTTGCGCATATTTTAAGGAAAAAAATAAAAAAAATTTTTTTTGAAAATTAAAAAAAAAATTTTTTTTTGAAAATTTAAAATTTTTTAAAAAATTGTAACTTTTTTGTTTTTTGTTGTACAAAAGAGTGTTCAAAATAAAAGTTTGTTTTTGCGCATATTTTAAGGAAAAAAATAAAAAATTTTTTTTGAAAATTTAAAAAAAAAAATTTTTTTTTGAAAATTTAAAATTTTTCAAAAAATCATAACTTTTTTGTTTTTTGTTGTACAAAAGAGTGTTCAAAAGAAAAGTTGTTTGTTTTTGCGCATATTTTAAGGAAAAAAATAAAAATTCTTTTTTTGAAATATTAAAAAAAAAATTTTTTTTTGAAAATTTAAAATTTTTCAAAAATTCATAACTTTTTTGTTTTTTGTTGTACAAAAGAGTGTTCAAAAGAAAAGTTGTTTGTTTTTGCGCATATTTTAAGGAAAAAAATAAAAAATTTTTTTGAAAATTAAAAAAAAATTTTTTTTTTTGAAAATTTAAAATTTTTCAAAAAATCATAACTTTTTTGTTTTTTGTTGTACAAAAGAGTGTTCAAAAGAAAAGTTGTTTGTTTTTGCGCATATTTTAAGGAAAAAAATAAAAAAAATTTTTTTTGAAAATTTAAAATTTTTTAAAAAATCATAACTTTTTTGTTTTTTGTTGTACAAAAGAGTGTTTAAAAGAAAAGTTGTTTGTTTTTGCGCATATTTTAATAAAAAAAAAATTTTTTTTGAAAATTTAAAAAAAAAAATTTTTTTTTGAAAATTTAAAAAAAAAATTTTTTTTTGAAAATTTAAAAAAAAAATTTTTTTTTTAAAATTTAAAATTTTTTCAAAAAATCATAACTTTTTTGTTTTTTGTTGTACAAAAGAGTGTTCAAAAGAAAAGTTGTTTGTTTTTGCGCATATTTTAAGGAAAAACATTAAAAAAAAATTTTTTTTGAAAATTTAAAAAAAAAATTTTTTTTTGAAAATTTAAAATTTTTCAAAAAATCATAACTTTTTTGTTTTTTGTTGTACAAAAGAGTGTTCAAAAGAAAAGTTGTTTGTTTTTGCGCATATTTTAAGGAAAAACATTAAAAAAATTGTTTTTTTGAAAATTAAAAAAAATTTTTTTTTGAAAATTTAAAATTTTTAAAAAAATCATAACTTTTTTGTTTTTTGTTGTACAAAAGAGTGTTCAAAAGAAAAGTTGTTTGTTTTTGCGCATATTTTAAGGAAAAACATTAAAAAAAAATTTTTTTGAAAATTTAAAAAAAATTTTTTTTTTTGAAAATTTAAAATTTTTGAAAAAATCATTACTTTTTTGTTTTTTGTTGTACAAAAGAGTGTTTAAAAGAAAAGTTGTTTGTTTTTGCGCATATTTTTAGGAAAAAAAAATTTTTTTTTGAAAATTTAAAATTTTTCAAAAAATCATAACTTTTTTGTTTTTTGTTGTACAAAAGAGTGTTCAAAAGAAAAGTTGTTTGTTTTTGCGCATATTTTAAGGAAAAACATAAAAAAAATTTTTTTTTTGAAAATTAAAAAAAAATTTTTTTTTGAAAATTAAAAAAAAATTTTTTTTTGAAAATTTAAAAAAATTCAAAATTTTGAAAATTTTAAAATGTTGTATTTTTGTTGTTTTTTGTTGAAATGGACTGTTCAACGAACTCAGGCTTCATTTTAGTGGACTAAAAAAGTGTGTCAAATTGCAAGACGATTCATAAAGATTTATTCGAGTTATCGTGACGACAAATTTTTCTTTAGACAGACAGACAGACGGACAGACACTTTTCTAAAAACCATTTTTTTGGAATCAGGGGGTCATGAAACGTAAAGATTTAACAAAATTAGACATTGCTCAAAATCACACAAATCCAAGACTCTCATTTTTGATGAGAATGTAATTATATGTATATAAGTGTGTAGCATCATCATCTTAGTACATTTTGCGAATTAAACCGGCGTGCATATGTGCACGTGATGCTACTAGCTTATATATAATTAATTAAGAATTTTTTACTTTTAATATTTTTTTAAACTCAATGGAATAATATGTACAAAAAGAATTTTTAGTTAAATATGATAAATAACAATAATAATTTGTTGTTAACAAATTTTTTTTTATTATTACCAAAAATAAAGTATTTTGAAGAAATCTAAAATCATTCTCGGATTCAGCATAAAAAAATACATCAAATTAAAAAAAGAAAAATTAAAATCGGTTAATAATTGAAGGGCTACATAAAATAAGGGGACGAACGCGAGACTTGGAAGGGATAATATCAGTCAGGTAGCAGCGAGCGGCTCAAGGCTTCTCACTGCTACCTGACTGGTAGTATCCCTTCCAAGTCTCGCGTTCGTCCCCTTATTTTATGTAGCCCTTCAATTAACGAAGATATAACCAATTTTGTAAATTTGAACGGCTGATTTCAGTTGTAGCGTCGATAACCACGCGCCACTGAGTACCCCCACTCCGCCGTCCAAGAGTTGAAAAAACTATATATGTATTTTTACTTGATATAAATGAAAAATAAAAGCCTAAAATATAACAATTAATTTTTTTTCATAAAATACGTGTATTAAACTGTAGATGGTGCAAATTTCATTTAAAAATATTAATAATAAACTAGTCAGGAAATTTTTGAAATAAAAAAACTAACTCTCTTACCCTTGAACCTAAGTCGGATTTTTTTTTGGAAAAGATTTGTGAAAACACATGAAATTTAATGCCGTTTAGACCAAATTGATAAAGTGAAAATTGGCTGAGTTATTCCATTTGTTTATGACAAAAAAATGTACCCTTTTTTAATCTCCATTATTATGCATTTAAATAAAAAATATCGAATTTCCATTTAAGTGGGATGAAAGTTTGACTCCTAAACTGTACTCTCGAAAAAAAAACCGAAATTTGTTGGTCCAAAAGTGGGGAAATTCCGTTGAAAAATTACATGTTTTTAGTTAACAAATGGAATTATGCATAAACTATTTATCCGATCAAGATAATTTTTTTGGGATTTATTCAGCTTTGCAAGGAGAATATTTCTGGAAAATTATAAACAAATTCGATAATTATTAACAAAGTTATTGAACAATTAAAAAAGTGCTATTTTTGATTGTTTAAATTCATTTGCAACTAAACTAATAAACCTTTTTCAACGTATGACCAGTCATTTGAAAGGTATTTTTAGGCTCTACAACTTTCAATAACAACTTTTTCCTCTAAAATTTAACCGGAAGCAAGGGTCATCGAAAAACTACGTTTCTCAAACTTTGACGATTGTTTACACTATTTTTTGCAACCAGAAATCGAGAGCAAACCATGGGGCTCTTATATGGGGCCCCCAAACTACAAGAAACTATTGAGACTTTTCAGGTTGCACTTTTGTGCACTTTTTGCACTCACCGACTGGCCTAAAGGTTAAGTTTGACAGTTTAGTGCTTAATGAAAATCGTGTTGGCGATACAGGAAACGTAATGTTCAGAAGGATTTAACCAAAAAATTTTCAAGTAAAGCTTTATTACCTACGTTTTAATAAAACTTGTTTAATATGAAAATTACTAACTTGTGTTTTAAATATAATTTTTATTAGAAGTTATCAATGAATCTGCTGCAAATAAATTCTAAATTAAAGTTTACTATTTATATTAACCAATACAATTGTAAATCTTAAATATTTCTGTCTAAAAAGTATGTTAATCAAATTTAAGAAAATAGATATCTGTTGAGCGAATTTACCCTACATGAGCGAAATTAGCCTCTCTTACGGTAGTATTTATTAATTGCTTTAATGTAATTAAATATTCATTATTGTTTATATTGCTGGATAGATTAAAGAAATTCTTTAAATATTATTTTTAATTAATACGACATTACAAGAGGATAATTTATTTATTTTTGACAGTTAAGATTTTTTATTATTTTTAGACACAAAAATTTATCAAAAAACTAAATCAATTTTTAAATATGGTAATTAGTTTTGTAAAAAATGTTAATTAGTTAATCCATGATAAAAATTCAAGAATTTTAAAGAAATAAAATTTTTTAATAAATACATTTAGGAATATATTTTTTATTAAATAATGCAAGAAAAAAAATATATTTCTGAGAATACTGTTTCTGGTAAAAATTTTGTGGCCCCTACTTCCTGCTGCTAGAAAATATGCTTCTTAAAGATTGAAATTCAACATCAAGAAAAACTATTTAATAAATTCTGGGAACTAGGTGACTACACTTCGCAAAATATTTTACAAAGTTCGCTGATAAAAGATAAAGAATCTAGTAATACTGATGAAAACTCGATCAAGAAAATTATTAAATGGAATTATTATTTTCCTGAAAAATTCAAGGCAAATAAAGAAACTATTGTTTGAGAATATTTTTTGTTAAATGTAATGAAAATTTAAAGAGATAGGTTTAGAACAATACAGAGCAAATTAGAAGAAGATCAATGCTTAAAAGATAAGCGGGGAAAATCTAACAAATTTACGAAATTAACCCATTAACGCTCAACAGGACGCAAAATACCTTTCCTGTAAACTTGTCTATTGCCGCGACATGCAAACACTCAACAAGATAATTTTTAAACATTAATAACAAAAAAATCTACAAGTAAAAAGTATTTTTGACGCTTGTATGTGAAAGAGAAACTCAATAAATATTAAATTATATACATAACTCGAAATTAACTTTTCGGACCAATGGTTCCTTTTGTCGCGGCACGTCACATATAATCTCAAAAGCACAAAATGTCGCATCCTTGAACCCTCCGATATAAAAATACATAATTATTTTTTTAAATTCAAGATGGCGGATATGAAAATGGAAATTTTGCACAAATGCAAAAGGCCGAAAAAATTTTCGGGTAATTTTTTCAAAAGTTATTAAATTTGCTTGAAAATGGTTATTCGGGCGTTTTTGGGGTTGCTGATTACGAATATGATGTTACTGTTTTAAAATTCAAAATAGCGGATCAAATATGGGCGACATATTTTTTAAAATGTGTTTGGATTTGCTTGAAAATAGTTACTCGGGGGTTTTTGTGGATGCTGATTATGAATCTGATGTCACTTTTCAAAATTAAAAATGGCAAATCCAATATGGCGGACAATTTTTTAAAAAGTGATTAGATTTGCATTAAAATGGCCATTCATGTGTTTTTGAGGATGCTGATTACGAAACTGACTTCAGAATAGTATCAAAAAATTTCCTACATAAGAGTTGTAGATATAATCAATCTCCATCCGTGCTCACAATCTCCACCCAAAGAGGATGCAACGGTCCTCCACAACCATGAAAAGTAGTTGTAAAAAAAATTTTAAAAAAAAAATTTATAAAAAAAACTTTTTTTTCATGAAAATGTTAACAGGAACTATTTATTTTTGATCTCCCGAATAACCATTTTCAAACAAATTTAATAACTTTTGAAAAAATTACACGAACATTTTTTCGGCCTTTTGCATTTTTAAACAATTGCCATTGTCATATCCGCCATCTTGAATTTAAAAAAATAATTATGTATTTTTATAGCGGAGGGTTTAAGAATGCGAGACTTTGTGCTTTTGAGATTATATTCTTTAGTCTTTCATGTCAAAATAATTATTGGAAAGAAATTGTTTCGTAAAAAAGTGTGTTATTTTGCAATAAAATTGTTATAACTTTTTTTAGATAATTATAAACAAACTTTGGCAAACAAACCGAAAGAGAGATAAATTTTAGGTGGGAAATGGTATTTCCCCAATTTTTTAACTAATTATTTCATAAAAATAAGAGTCGCGAAATCATGATAGATTTTGCGCTCTGTTGGGCGTTAATGAGTTAACAGATGAATGAAAACAGTTAATCCGCGAGCATTGTGAAAATCTTCCTCATTCAAAATCATGTTATACTGATTCACAATTAAATTATTTCAATGGCTTTAGTCTAACTTTGAAATCTTTGTACAATAAATTTATTGAATATTACAAATTGAAATGCGGGATTAACTGTACACTACTCACAGAAACGACATATTCAAGATATTTTAATCATTTCGATAATTTCACTTTTGATGTTTCGCGCACCGATTGCTGTAATATTTGTTATAAGAGTGAGCAAAATGGTAAAGAAGACGATCCAGAAATTCAAATTCACAAACAAAATGTAACAGAATACACAAAATTGAAAAAATTATGTTACCTTCTCTTAAAAAAAATTTATGTTTGGAATTAGAATTTGGGCAAAATCTCGCTTTACTAAAGCTTCCAGTATCTACTCAATTTTATATATGTATACGACTATTTTTGCTACACGTATTTAATGTTTATGTACACGGCAGTAAACATGAAATATCCACACTGAAAAATATGATAATGTTAATTTTGACATACAAGTATGGTTAGGATGTATAGCTGAAACAGCAATACCGTATTGCTGTTCTTAAAATACAGTATTCGTGTTCTCCGCATACATATTATTGTCTCTCAAATACATATTGCTGTTCTACACTGCGTATGGCTAAAACAGCAATACTGTAGGGCAGTATCATATCTACGAATATAGTATGTCAGAATTGGCTATATCTATATCAGTACCATAAACATATTTTTTTCAGTGCACAAGTTACATTATTTATTCTAGTTTTTCGATTTTGTTGAAACATAATTTACCGGCTATACTCTACATACAAAGTAATGTTCAGAATCACCTATATGTCATAAATTTTAACCAAATTCAATTTCATAAATTTTAACCGAATTCAATTTTTCTTTTTGGAGAATGTCAGGCTATACATTTCTAAGAATACATGCCAGTAAAGGGCCTAAATTCGATTTTGAAAAAGGTTTTAAATTTTGGATTTACGAGGTTTTCAATTTTTTTGAAATATTTAAAAAAAATATATTAAAAAAACAATTTTTAATTAAACAATTTTCCAAAAAGTGGCATTTTTTAAATAATAATGGATTCGATTCACACTTATTTATTTTTTTATTTAGAACATAAAAAACCTCTCAAAAGGTTTATAAACTTACATGTGTTTAAATAGTTAATTTACATTCTTTAAAAAAGTGAACAATATAATTACACGCAGCAGTATCCGGACTAACAAGAAACATTTCCACACATAAAGGCATACACATATTTATTTTTAGTAGTTTTTTTAATAACTTTGTTCTCTGGGGTACATAAAGTGGGCATTGCCACACCACATGATTTAAATCTTTACAAAAAAAATCACATTTACCCATAGGACTATCCGCGATACCAATATGTGCCAAAGAGGCTGCTAAATTATAATGGTCTGCCCTACAACGGTTCATCGTAACAATATGACTCCGTGGCAATGATCTACCATTAAACCAAGCTTTTCTGGTATCAGAATATAAGTTTTTGAAGTATTTTTTGCCCTTATGTGAACCAAGCTCAAGCAAAACATCTCTAGTCTGTGCATAAGACTTTTTTCCAAAAGTCTCATACAGATCATCTTCCACTTAATGCAATGCACTCCGCCGTAAACACATAGGCTTCAGGAGGTATACTATTTTTTATTTTAACTCCAAGTTCCGGACATACACACGCAGTTCCCACACTTTTATTCAATAACACATTGCTCCCATCAGTGTAAATGGAAAGTGCGTTTCTATCATTGATAAAATCATTTAACCTGTTATTTGGTTCAGAAATAATACTAAGTTCATAGCCAAGGCTGGTATTTACAGAAATCAATGTTTTCAAAACTTCATAATCAGTACGATATAAATTAAAATTGCAGCGTATATCAATTAATTTTAAGGTATCAATTAAACTTATAATATTTTGACAAATCAATACTTTTTATTTACGCACTTTCCCCTTACACAATCTGTAGTAAGTGTTTACAGTAGTATATACGCTAGTACTTCAATTTGATCTAATCTTCGCTAAATAACAATTACATAAGTGCACAGAACGATCTCTTAACATTGTAAGCTTTGACTCAGCTAAAAGAACTTTAATTGGCGTGCTTCTACGATATCCCAACGCTATTCTAACAGCGGTATTTTGAATCGATTCTATCTTGTGTCTACCATTCTTAGTTTTGGGAAAATATATACTAGAACCATAGTCAATTATGAAACGAACATAGCTCTTATATAATGTCAAAAGTGTTTTCGGACTTGATCCCCACCAAGTGCCACACAAATATTTTATTATATTGAGAGCTCTGGAACACCTTTTAACTACTTCGTCAATATGCGGTATAAAAAACATTTTATGATTAAAAATTATTCCCAAAAAGCGAACTCTATCACTAGATTTAACAACATAACCCTTAACTATAACTTCCAAATTACCTGGGGGTACTCCCATATATACATTTCTAAATTGACCATTAGTATAAGCAGTATGAATATATCTTTCGTGTGATATCAATTTTATAAAAGAAATCAATTTATTAGAGCAACCAATTAAAGCAAGCTTAGATAATAACGCTTGCTGAGTGTAAAAACATGATACATCGGATTGGCGTTGAAAAACATGATACCTCGGATTTGACTTGAAAAACATGACATATCGTCGTTTGAGTTGAAGTACATGATACGTCGAAAACGAAAATTTTTTATTCAAAATTCGGTTGGTACCACTGACCGCGAATCTTAAAATGTCTCAAATCAACATAAACTGTATACAAAATTATTTAACCTAATTCTTCTTTGAATTGGCATATTATGAAGCGAAAGCATTTGTTCAATAAAAGTTTCAAAGATTTGGCACATTCTAAAATTAGCGGTCAGTGGTATCAACTCAAAACTGAAAAGAAAATTTTCGTTTTCGACGTGTCATGTTCTTCAATTCAAACGACGATATGTCATGTTTTTCAAGTCAAATCCGAGGTATCATGTTTTTCAACGCCAATCCGATGTATCATGTTTTTACACCCAGCAAGCGATAAGATGTCAATATTTACGTTATTGAAAGCCCCTTGGACATCAAGAAAAACAGCAAGGACATGTTTTTTTCAATAAACGCTTCATCTACTTTTAAAGTTAAGTTTACTAAATTATCTATACAAGACTTTCCTTTTCTAAACCCATTCTGTGAATCAGGAATTAGTTTATGAGTTTCCGCCCATTACTGCAGCCTATTTTTTATTAATGTTTCATAAAGTTTTAATACACAAGATGTTAATGTTAAAGGTCTAAGACTACTACTGTCAGGTTTATTTACAAAATGAACAAAGCATTCCCTCCAGCCTAAAGGATAGTCATTAGTCTGGTATAGTAAATTAAAAATATCAAGAAGTATCAGTTTGAATTTTATAGATAATTTTTTCAATATATCAAAGTCAATTCCATCTAATCCTGGAGAAGATTTAACGTTTTCTTTATACGTACATGCAAAACCCTCGTTTGGCAACCACTGGCAGTACTCCAAAATGGCCGATTCCCTACAGTCCGACCAACCGATGCACAAAACATTTTGCTCACAGTGTAGCGGTGGGCAAAATATTTTGCGCATCGTTTGTTCGCACTGCAAGGCGATCGGACATTTTGAACTACTGCAAGTGCTTACCAAACGAGGTTATGCCTGCACTTATAAAGAAAAATATTGTTCGATACACGGTGCCGCGTGAGCGTATGCCCACTTGGCACCTTGTATCGAAATATACTATTTTATTTTCTAAAGATATGTTGAACTCGACAAAATTAAAGGGTGTATCAAAAAATTCACTATCCTCAGCTTGAGGGAGCCACAAAGGATTCACCTGGGCCCAGGAAGAACTTATTTTATTCAAAGCATCATTTACTTTAAATTTCATTTGCAAATTTTCCGAAGTAAATTTTTTCATTTTTCCGAAGAAGGACAATATTTACCCATTTATTTTTAAAAATTTTACATTTTTTCCACATATGTTTAAAGTCTTTTCGTAGATTGACCCTTTAACGCCCAAATGAACAAAATTTTGGCATGAAGTTTGAGGACTTGTTTCTGTACTTAAAAATCAATAGAAAAATTCGCGAATCATCATTTCTTATGTTTTCATATGCGCTCTATCGAATAGCGTTAAAACAACATAAAAAAATTATAAACAAAAAAGTTATGAATGTTTTTTATAAAAAAAGTCTGATTTTTTTCTAATTTTTGTTTAATTATCAATTTTTTCTACTATGAAATAGCGTAAAAATAATTGCAAATGTTACAAATAACGTGACATAGATGTATAACCTAGAAGATAGGACTATAGAGAAAACTAGAAATTAAAATAGAGGCTCAAAAATTAAGTTTTAAATTCAAATTTTTTTCAAAATTTGATTCGAAAGTACAAAATTGTTAAAAGTTTTTAGATCGGCATGAAATTTGTTACTCGAGGGTTTTAAGGGTCGCTGATCATAAATCTGAAGTCCAATTTTCAAAATTCAAAATGGCAGAACCAATATGGCGGACAATTTTTTTAAAAAACTTATTAAATTTGCTCGAAACTTGTTGCTCGGGGGTTTTTGGGGTCGCTGGTCACGAATCTGGAGTCCAATTTTTAAAATTAAACATGGCGGATGCAATATGATAGATGAATTTTCAATTAAAATTCGACAATCACGTTTTCAGCCATTAAAATACTTTAAATATTTTTAATGTTTGCCAACTTTCACCACGTGTAGGTAAACGTGAACTGGAAAGTCTCTTTTTAATTTTTAAATTTTATATTTTTTTCTTTTTAGGGTTCCGTACACCTTCGATGTACCGACGGAACCCTATTGGTGAGACTCTTGTGTCCGTAGCCAAATCGTGCCCCCCCCCTCCCCTATCGGCTAAACTATTTGACCTAGAGAGCTCAAATTTGGTACAGATACGTATTTTCACACGTAGATTATAGGAAAAATATAGGGAATGTGATTGGAGATGATGGCCATTTCGTTGTCAAGGAAATAACAAGATTTTTGGCCAAAAATGTACAAAAAGTGACCATTCCCCCCCCCCTTAACTTCTAAACTATTCAACATGGAGGGCTAAAATTTGTCATACTGGTGTATTTTAACGCGAATATTACAGGAAAAATATAGAGAACTTTCTATGTAATAATGGCTATAGCGTTGTCAAGGAAAAACTAAAAAAGGTTTTTTTTTATTTTCGACACTATTTTATCTAATTAACTAACAAGTTGTTCATTTCATGACTATTAAGCTTCCTCCATATCCACAAGAATCAGTAACATACACACACTGAAAAAAAATATTCTTTTTTTGAGAGGAAAATTCCTCTTGCAAAAATCCTCTTGAATCAAGAGGAATCCTCTTAATCGAAGTATTACAAACTTTAAATCGGGCGAACATTTTTATACATCTATAAACTTTGCTGCAAACTTGTCATACAAACTTCCGAACTTTGCACCGCAAACTTGCTGCAAACTTTCTGAAAAATGTTGTGCTATGTGGGTTTCCAATTATAATAAATTTAAAAATTTGAGTATTTTTCTGTGTTGTAGAGCTTAATAAATTAGTTTGTATATAATTTTATTATGAATATACTAATTATCATTTTTGCAGCCATTCTTAAGATGCTTGATTTGCTACCTCCTCGCGGTGCATTTTGGAAACAATATCGTTAAATTCTTTATTTTAATCTTCTTTAACAATTTCACTAAGTTAAAAAAATTTTTTAATAAACTTTGATGATATTGGCTAAAATCCAATCAAACATGTAACATATTTACTTAAATTAATACGATATCCATTATTTCATTTTAGGTCAAATCAACATGAAAATCAAATTATGATTTTTCAGAAGCATATCAATCGAAGCATTCATTCTTCTCAAATAAATTTCTTCTTGATATATCAAGAAATATTCATGAATTAAATATAATTTTAGTGCGATTTGCAAATTTTTGAAAAACTATGCATAAAAGGGTTCGTCCAGAAGATTTGTTAAAAATAAAATTATATAAATAATTTATAAGTTGTTATATAAATATTTAGTGAAATTTAAACTTTCATATGCAAAACTGCTTTTTTATGATAGAATAATCATTTCAAAATATTAAAATAAATTCTGAAAAAATACAATCCATAAATCCATTAAAATTTGTCTGAGATATTTTGTACACAATTTTTTTGTGACATACACACACACGCATACACACATACATCTGGACATTTGCTCAGAACTTTATATATACATATGTTCCAGATGAAAATGAGTCCATATAACGTTCGTTTGAAAAATTGAAAATCGTCACGAAAATGGGTTTTTAAGTATATTTTTACAGTCTGATCACAAAAAATATACTAAAAAATCTGAAAAAAAAATTTTGTAAAAAATTTTTTTTAATTAAAAAATTTTTTATTCTAAGCTTCACATTATTTGATGTAATTAACTAAAAATTTGTTTATTAGTATATTTCTACAGTCTAATCACAAAAAATATATTAAAAAATCTAAAAAAAATTAAAAAATAAAATTAAAAAAAATTTGACAAGTGCTAGTTGAACTCGTACTGCAATGGCGGGTTCCGTGCATAAATATTAAAACAATACTAAATGGTAAGTGGTAGAATTAAAATAAACAATTGAAATATGTATTAAAAACATTTGATAGAAAAAAAAATTAAAAAAAATATTAAAGTATTGTATATCTAATATTGCTAACAATAATAAGTAGAGAAACAAAATTTTCAAAATTAGTTCCTTTGCTTATTATTGTTCAAGTGGAAAGTCTTTTTCTAATTTTTAAATTTTACATTTTTTTCTTTTTATTTATGTTTTTTATTTTTTATGTATTTTTTATTTTTATTTGTTATAATAATTTTTTTATTTAAAGGTTAAAAAATGGAAACATATATGTTTTATTTTAATCATTACTTATTTCAAGGTAAAATTAAAAAAACCAATTTTATTATCTCCAGCTTGTAGCTCTTGTAAAACCTTTCAAAAATCATTATTTACAGTTCTAATTTGATTAATTTTACTTATCAATATATTAAATTGAAAAAAAGCTATTTTAAAATATGACAAAACTTTGAAATTCCTTAACTAAAAAAATATTTAGTGAGTTTTTTAAAAAATTGTCCGCCATATTGGATCTGCCATTTTGAATTTTGAAAATTAGACTTCAGATTCGTGATCAGCGACCCCTAAAACCCCCGAGTAACAAATTTCAAGCCGATCTAAAAACTTTTAATAATTTTGTACTTTCGAATCAAATTTTGAAAAAAATTTGAACTTTAAACTTTATTTTTGAGCCGCCATTATAATTTTTAGTTTTCTCTACAGTCTTATCTTCTAGGATATATATCTATGTCACGTTATTTGTAACATTTGCAATTATTTTTACGCTATTTCATAGTAGAAAAAATTGATAATTAAACAAAAATTAGAAAAAAATCAAACTTTTTTTATAGAAAACATTAATAACTTTTTTGTTTATAAATTTTTTATGTTTTTAACGCGATTCGATAGAGCGCTTATGAAAGCATAAAATCACACTGCCACACTGCCATCAGGAGTAGAAAGATCCGTTATTGCATCATAAGCCAAACAGCTACAAATTAATATCAGAATACCATCACCTCTAGAGGGAATTCTATACTTGCGAAATGTTTTGAAACCCGGGAATTGTATATTTTTATCGTCTGTGAGCCACGTTTCAAAACAAATATAAATATCTATATTTTGAAGTAGTACTTGCAATTCAGGTAACCGATGAACTACACTTCGCGCATTTCAAAAGGCAATCTTTAAAGTGTTGATATTGTTTATTTTGTCCTCTTGTATAGCGAAGATGATATTTAGAAATTAAATTTTCGTATCATCCACGGTCAAAGATTCACCACTTGCAGTTTTAAAGTTGGGGTTTTGTAGAGATTTACTTATTTTAGTAATTCGTATTTTTAATTTACGTTCAGTGATTACTTGTTTGATTTCAGAAATCATATTAATAAGCATAGTAAGGTCATTAGTATATTGAAATTCTCATAAGCCATATACAGAAATTCGTTTAGTTGCTTTAAATTCAGTGGGAACTTATTTACATTTTCAGCAAACAAATCAGCCGCAGGAAGTAGTTGTGATGAAATTTCCTCATATGTAATTCCCGAATTAGAAATCTTTTTGATTTTCTTTTTGTTATTTTTATCTTCCGGTGTATTTTCAGGATTGTTGTTTTTCCGAGTCGAATGTAAATGAGATAATAACCTTCTATTTCTCATCGGAGAGGGTTGAGCAAAAGCATGATCACCCTGTTTTTCTCCCTCCTGCAATGTTGAGTCAATAGAAAAATTTTTACGAATCTGTGGGGATAGGTTTTTTGAAAATTTATTTTCAACACTGTCTAAGAAACTGTGAGCCACTTTATTGTTTAAATCTGTATTAGTACAAAACTTAGCAACATGACCCTCTTGTTTACATATGAAGCATGTTAGTTTTTCTGTGGAAAGGTATATTGAATAATTAGTATCATCAAAATTTATCTGCATAATCTCGGGGAGCTTAGAAACATCATCTGGTTTAAGGTACATTTGTCTTCGGAAACTTAACACATGAGCATAGCCAGGTTCATTTAAACCGGCTTTGATGAATGAAATTTGCGAAGTAGGGTGTACATAATCAACACAAACATACACGAACAAACACAATTATAAGAGACCGTAAAAAATGTTTTTCTTTTCAAAAGTTTATAATCAAAAAGTAATATACACTGGAATCTGAATCGGTGAGACTGATCGGGAATGGCTTCTCACCGATCCAGAGGATCAGTTGAGACTGAAAAGCAAAACAAACAGGGCCGTACGAAGGATTTTATGCGTGCACGTTTCTTTTAAAATTTCATTATAATATTTTAATATTAATTAATATTTATTTTCTTTAGTTTCTCCTGACTCAATTTTCGTAGCGATTTCATATCTTTGTTTATTTGTTAAATAATGATTTATTTTTCGTGTTTCTGTAAATGCTTTAATAGCATCGGGCACTGCGAACCTTTTTTTCTACAGTTATGTACAGCACTGATCGCCTCTTTAGAGTCCCCTCTTGGCCCTCTACCTTTCCTCGCCTATAAAGTATGTAAACAGAGTCTCAGCGATCCAGAGCTCACCGATACAGATTTCAGTGTATATTGAATTATTTGTCCTTACGCGCAATTGTAAAAAGCACATTTTCCGGCTATACTCTACACACAAACTAATGTTCAAAGTCACCTATAAGTCGTAAATGTTAACCGAATTTAATTTTCCTTTTTTAAGAATGTCAGACTATAAATTTGTAAGAATACTATGCAATTTTTAAATTTATTTTTGTTTAAACAATTATAGTGAAGGAGAATAAAACGAAAACATTCGGACAAATAGTTCTTTAAAAAATTAGTTTACTCCAACGTTTCGAAATTTAAATGACTTCCTCTTCAGGGAGTCTATAAAAATATAAAATAATACACAAAAATATAAACAATGTACAACAAAATATAAAAAAATAATATAATTAATAAAACATTCATTCATAAATAATAAAGATTTACAATAAGATCTTACCAAAAAATTAATAAATAAACATTCGTCAGCAAAAATAAACAACAAAATAACCCATCCAACGTCAGAGAAAACATAGAGTTTGGAGTCATAACTAAAATAAAATAAATGAAAATCATAATTATAATAAAGAATATAATAAATTAAAATAATAAATAAAATAATAAAAATTAAAATTAAGAGAATAACATACCTATAAAAAATAATATAACCAATTTTGTAATAAAAATAAATAAATAAACAATTATTTATTTAATAATTGATGTACAGAATCGATAGTGTTTGAAGTTCAGTTTTATTTTTGACTTCACACGCAGAGTTTTGATTTTAATTTATTTGCTTTAATTTATTTAAATATTTTTCAAAATTAACTGTGATGTGTTGCTATGAAAGTTTAAATTTTTTTACTATAATGTTATTGTTTATTTATTTATTTTTATTACAAAATTGGTTATATTATTTTTTATAGGTATGTTATTCTCTTAATTTTAATTTTTATTATTTTATTTTTTATTTTAATTTATTACATTCTTTATTATAATTTCCATTTTCATTTATTTTATTTTAGTTATGACTCCAAACCCTATGTTTTCTCTGATGTTTGATGGGTGATTTTGTTTTTTATTTTTGCTGACGAATGTTTATTTATTAATTTTTTTGTAAGATCTTATTGTAAATCTTTATTATTTATGAATGAATGTTTTATTAATTATATTATTTTTTTATATTTTGTTGTACATTGTTTATATTTTTGTATATTATTTTATATTTTTTGTAAAATTATTTTATATTTTTATAGACTCCCTGAAGAGGAAATCATTTAGATTTCGAAACGTTGGAGTAAACCAATTTTATAAAAAACTATTTGTCCAAATGTTTTCGTTTTATTCTCCTTCACTATAATTACTATTTCTCGGACGTAAAAGATTGTTTAATAATTGTCTAAACAAATTATTATTGTTATTGTTCATTACTAACTTTTTACATATTTTGTTACATATAAACTTTCCGTTTCTAAATTTATCATGTTTTTGGACGATATAAAATCATCTTATGATGATTAAAGCACATAAATTAACCAAAACCTGGCTTAATTTAATGAAGGAAATCATACTCTTCAATCAAAGAAAAAAATTTCTTATCAATTGCAGACAAAGTAATCTTTACCCAAGTCACATTCAAAACTGCACAGAAAACATTTCTAAAATATGTTTTCATAACAGTTTCGCAAAAAATAAATTTAAATTATTTTTGTGTAAATTAAAAACTCAATTGAGAAATATTGAAATTTTGGACATTCATAATCATTTAAATTATTTAAATTGTTATATTAACAAAGTGCTCAACGAATTAAAAGATTTAATACCAAGGGATGAATTTAATGTAATTATATCACATAATAATTCATTGTTTTTAAGTTCTTAAATTAATAATATTTATGATAATAAAATTAAAATGCTAGAAAGGAAAAAAATTTTTAATTCTTGGAACAATGGTGTTAGTTCTGAAGATGATATAGTTATATTAAATCAACATAAAAAAATTCTTCCAAATATTAATAGTGATCCTTGGATCAAAAATCTCACAAATACAATCATTCCAGATAATGTTAATGATGTTTTAAGCCTTGGTAATAAATTTAACGCATCTTTCATAACAACAAAAAATTCGCACGTTTTCAATATTGTGAAAGATTTAGAGAGAGGCATAATGAGTATTCCAAAGGAAAGTAGAGAAGAAATCAGACACAAAGTTTAAACATTAAGTTCCACTTACATTAAAAAAGCTAAGCACATATCGGATTCTGACAGAGTTATTTCTAAAAATATTAACATTACAAGAAATTTTCTAAAAAATAACAAACACCTTTTTATTACAAACGCAGATAAAGGGAATACTACAGTCATTCTAAACAAACAGGAATATCTCAATAATGTTAATCTTATGTTAAGTGACGACAGTACATACGACTCAATTAATGAAAATCCACTAGTTGCTTTACAAAAAAGAGTGTTTAATAAACTGAATAAACTCAGAAATAATGGTTATCTCAATGAAAATATAAGTAGAAAAGATATTATTACTTCTAATACTAATATTTCAGGATTTTATGGTTTACCTAAAATCCATAAAGTTAGTTGTCCACTCAGACCAGATGTTTCGACTATATATTCACCTACTTATTTTATGTCAAAAATATTCACCGAAATTTTAACTAAATCTTTACCAAAACCTTCTTCTTATATAAAAAATTCATTTACTTTTAAAGAATCAATTTTAAATTTAAAAATTCCACAGGATTATGTGATGATGTCTCTCGATGTTTCCTCTTTATTTACCAATGTTCCAATTGATCTTGTCATGAAGGGAATTGAAGACAGATGGCATTATATTGAAAAAGAAACTAAAATTCCGAAGGATGATTTAAAAAATAGCATAGTTTTTATCATGAACAATATGTATTTTCAACTTAACAAAAAATTTTACAGACAAAAGTTTGGTACTCCTATGGGTTCTTCTATTTCTCTAATTAGATAGAATTATAGATTATAGAATTATTCAAAACAAGAATTTAATAGGCTATACTCATATTAAATTATTAAACGATTGTTCAATCAGTCTTTTCCAAAATATTTAAAAAAATAAAATTACCAGCATTTGGTTAAATAAAATAAAATCATTCAGTAATTTGCCGTTTATACATTTTTCTTTTTTGATCAAATTATTCTAAACAAGAATTTAATAGGCTAAGCTCATATTAATTTATTAATCGAGTGATCAATCAGTCTTTTCTAAAAAATTTAAAAAAATAAAATTACCTGCATTTGGTTAAATAAAATAAAATCATTCAGTAATTTGCCGTTTCTACATTTTTCTTTTTTGATCAAATTATTCTAAACAAGATTTTAATAGGCTAAACTTATATTAATTTATTAAACGATTGTCCAAGCAGTCTTTTCCAAAAAATTAAAAAATATATAATTACCTGCATTTAGTTAAATAAAATAAAATCATTTAGTAATTTGCCATTTCTACATTTTTCTTTTTTGATCAAATTATTCTAAACAAGAATTTAATAGGCTAAGCTCATATTAATTTATTAATCGAGTGTTCAAGCGGCCTTTCCAAAAAAATTCAAAAAAAAAATTATTTTCAATTAGTTAATTAAAATAAATCATTCATTAATTTTCCGTTTTTACATTTTTCTGCATAGATTAAATTATTCTAAACAAGAATTTAATAGGCTATACTCATATTAAATTATTAAACGATTGTTCAAGCAGTCTTTTCCAAAAAATAAGAATAAAATAAAATTACCTGCAATTAGTTAATTAAAATAAATCATTCATTAAATTTCCGTTTTTATATTTTTCTACTTTGATTGAATTATTCTAAACAAGAATTTAATAGGCTACACTCATATTAAATAATTAAAAGATTGTTCAAGCAGTCTTTTGCAAATTAAATAAAAAAATAAAATTATCAGCAATTGGTTAAATAAAATAAATTCATTCAGTAATTTTTCGTATATACATTTTTTTTATTAAATTATTCTGAACAAGAATTTAATAGGCTAAACGCATATTAATTTATTAATCTAGTGTTTATTAGGCAGCCTTTGCCAAAAAATTCAAAAAAATAAAATTACCTGCAATTGGTAAATTAAAATAAAATCATTCATTAATTTTTCGTTTTTACGTTTTTCTTCTTAGATTGATTTGATTCTAAACAAGAATTTAATAGGCTACACTCATCTTTAATAATTAAAAGATTGTTTAAGCAGTCTTTTCCAAATAAATAAAAAAATAAAATTACCTGCAGTTGGTTAAATAAAATAAATTCATTCATTAATTCTACGAATCTACATTTTTCTTTTTTGATTGAATTATTTTAAACAAGAATTTAATAGGCTAAGCTCATATTAATTTATTAATCGAGTGATCAATCAGTCTTTTCTAAAAAATTTAAAAAAATAAAATTACCTGCATTTGGTTAAATAAAATAAAATCATTCAGTAATTTGCCGTTTCTACATTTTTCTTTTTTGATCAAATTATTCTAAACAAGATTTTAATAGGCTAAACTTATATTAATTTATTAAACGATTGTCCAAGCAGTCTTTTCCAAAAAATTAAAAAATATATAATTACCTGCATTTAGTTAAATAAAATAAAATCATTTAGTAATTTGCCATTTCTACATTTTTCTTTTTTGATCAAATTATTCTAAACAAGAATTTAATAGGCTAAGCTCATATTAATTTATTAATCGAGTGTTCAAGCGGCCTTTCCAAAAAAATTCAAAAAAAAAATTATTTTCAATTAGTTAATTAAAATAAATCATTCATTAATTTTCCGTTTTTACATTTTTCTGCATAGATTAAATTATTCTAAACAAGAATTTAATAGGCTATACTCATATTAAATTATTAAACGATTGTTCAAGCAGTCTTTTCCAAAAAATAAGAATAAAATAAAATTACCTGCAATTAGTTAATTAAAATAAATCATTCATTAAATTTCCGTTTTTATATTTTTCTACTTTGATTGAATTATTCTAAACAAGAATTTAATAGGCTACACTCATATTAAATAATTAAAAGATTGTTCAAGCAGTCTTTTGCAAATTAAATAAAAAAATAAAATTATCAGCAATTGGTTAAATAAAATAAATTCATTCAGTAATTTTTCGTATATACATTTTTTTTATTAAATTATTCTGAACAAGAATTTAATAGGCTAAACGCATATTAATTTATTAATCTAGTGTTTATTAGGCAGCCTTTGCCAAAAAATTCAAAAAAATAAAATTACCTGCAATTGGTAAATTAAAATAAAAGCATTTAGTAATTTTCCGTTTCAACATTTTTCTTTTTTGATCAAATTATTCTGAACAAGAATTAAATAGCCTACACTCATATTAATTTATTAATCAAGTGTTCCAGCAGCCTTTGCCAAAAAATTCAAAAAAATAAAATTACCTGCAATTGGTAAATTAAAATAAAATCATTCATTAATTTTTCGTTTTTACGTTTTTCTTCTTAGATTGATTTGATTCTAAACAAGAATTTAATAGGCTACACTCATCTTTAATAATTAAAAGATTGTTTAAGCAGTCTTTTCCAAATAAATAAAAAAATAAAATTACCTGCAGTTGGTTAAATAAAATAAATTCATTCATTAATTCTACGAATCTACATTTTTCTTTTTTGATTGAATTATTTTAAACAAGAATTTAATAGGCTAAGCTCATATTAATTTATTAATCGAGTGATCAATCAGTCTTTTCTAAAAAATTTAAAAAAATAAAATTACCTGCATTTGGTTAAATAAAATAAAATCATTCAGTAATTTGCCGTTTCTACATTTTTCTTTTTTGATCAAATTATTCTAAACAAGATTTTAATAGGCTAAACTTATATTAATTTATTAAACGATTGTCCAAGCAGTCTTTTCCAAAAAATTAAAAAATATATAATTACCTGCATTTAGTTAAATAAAATAAAATCATTTAGTAATTTGCCATTTCTACATTTTTCTTTTTTGATCAAATTATTCTAAACAAGAATTTAATAGGCTAAGCTCATATTAATTTATTAATCGAGTGTTCAAGCGGCCTTTCCAAAAAAATTCAAAAAAAAAATTATTTTCAATTAGTTAATTAAAATAAATCATTCATTAATTTTCCGTTTTTACATTTTTCTGCATAGATTAAATTATTCTAAACAAGAATTTAATAGGCTATACTCATATTAAATTATTAAACGATTGTTCAAGCAGTCTTTTCCAAAAAATAAGAATAAAATAAAATTACCTGCAATTAGTTAATTAAAATAAATCATTCATTAAATTTCCGTTTTTATATTTTTCTACTTTGATTGAATTATTCTAAACAAGAATTTAATAGGCTACACTCATATTAAATAATTAAAAGATTGTTCAAGCAGTCTTTTGCAAATTAAATAAAAAAATAAAATTATCAGCAATTGGTTAAATAAAATAAATTCATTCAGTAATTTTTCGTATATACATTTTTTTTATTAAATTATTCTGAACAAGAATTTAATAGGCTAAACGCATATTAATTTATTAATCTAGTGTTTATTAGGCAGCCTTTGCCAAAAAATTCAAAAAAATAAAATTACCTGCAATTGGTAAATTAAAATAAAAGCATTTAGTAATTTTCCGTTTCAACATTTTTCTTTTTTGATCAAATTATTCTGAACAAGAATTAAATAGCCTACACTCATATTAATTTATTAATCAAGTGTTCCAGCAGCCTTTGCCAAAAAATTCAAAAAAATAAAATTACCTGCAATTGGTAAATTAAAATAAAATCATTCATTAATTTTTCGTTTTTACGTTTTTCTTCTTAGATTGATTTGATTCTAAACAAGAATTTAATAGGCTACACTCATCTTTAATAATTAAAAGATTGTTTAAGCAGTCTTTTCCAAATAAATAAAAAAATAAAATTACCTGCAGTTGGTTAAATAAAATAAATTCATTCATTAATTCTACGAATCTACATTTTTCTTTTTTGATTGAATTATTTTAAACAAGAATTTAATAGGCTAAGCTCATATTAATTTATTAATCGAGTGATCAATCAGTCTTTTCTAAAAAATTTAAAAAAATAAAATTACCTGCATTTGGTTAAATAAAATAAAATCATTCAGTAATTTGCCGTTTCTACATTTTTCTTTTTTGATCAAATTATTCTAAACAAGATTTTAATAGGCTAAACTTATATTAATTTATTAAACGATTGTCCAAGCAGTCTTTTCCAAAAAATTAAAAAATATATAATTACCTGCATTTAGTTAAATAAAATAAAATCATTTAGTAATTTGCCATTTCTACATTTTTCTTTTTTGATCAAATTATTCTAAACAAGAATTTAATAGGCTAAGCTCATATTAATTTATTAATCGAGTGTTCAAGCGGCCTTTCCAAAAAAATTCAAAAAAAAAATTATTTTCAATTAGTTAATTAAAATAAATCATTCATTAATTTTCCGTTTTTACATTTTTCTGCATAGATTAAATTATTCTAAACAAGAATTTAATAGGCTATACTCATATTAAATTATTAAACGATTGTTCAAGCAGTCTTTTCCAAAAAATAAGAATAAAATAAAATTACCTGCAATTAGTTAATTAAAATAAATCATTCATTAAATTTCCGTTTTTATATTTTTCTACTTTGATTGAATTATTCTAAACAAGAATTTAATAGGCTACACTCATATTAAATAATTAAAAGATTGTTCAAGCAGTCTTTTGCAAATTAAATAAAAAAATAAAATTATCAGCAATTGGTTAAATAAAATAAATTCATTCAGTAATTTTTCGTATATACATTTTTTTTATTAAATTATTCTGAACAAGAATTTAATAGGCTAAACGCATATTAATTTATTAATCTAGTGTTTATTAGGCAGCCTTTGCCAAAAAATTCAAAAAAATAAAATTACCTGCAATTGGTAAATTAAAATAAAAGCATTTAGTAATTTTCCGTTTCAACATTTTTCTTTTTTGATCAAATTATTCTGAACAAGAATTAAATAGCCTACACTCATATTAATTTATTAATCAAGTGTTCCAGCAGCCTTTGCCAAAAAATTCAAAAAAATAAAATTACCTGCAATTGGTAAATTAAAATAAAATCATTCATTAATTTTTCGTTTTTACGTTTTTCTTCTTAGATTGATTTGATTCTAAACAAGAATTTAATAGGCTACACTCATCTTTAATAATTAAAAGATTGTTTAAGCAGTCTTTTCCAAATAAATAAAAAAATAAAATTACCTGCAGTTGGTTAAATAAAATAAATTCATTCATTAATTCTACGAATCTACATTTTTCTTTTTTGATTGAATTATTTTAAACAAGAATTTAATAGGCTAAAATCATATTAGGTTAATAAACGATTGTTCAAGCAGTCTTTTCCAAAAAATTAAATTACCTGCAATTGGTTAAATAAAATAAAATCATTCTGTAATTTTTCGTATATACATTTTTCTTCTTTGATTGAATTATTCTAAACAAGAATTTAATAGGCTAAACTGATATTAATTTATTAAACTATTGTTCAAGCAGACTTTTCCAAAATATTAAAAAAAATAAAATTACCTGCAATTTGTTAAATAAAATAAAATCATTCAGTAATTTTCCGTTTTTACATTTTTCTACTTTGCTTGAATTTTTCTGATTAAAATCAGAAAATCATCCCAGCCTGCTGCTTTTCCCCTTTTCAATGCTCTAATCGACTCCTCAACCTCTTCCCTACTGATTACTTCACATTCCTCCTTAATTTCTTTTCTGCCCTCCCCGTTTACCTTCCCTGATACTCCTCCACTCAACCCTTTAAAATATTCCGTCCAATTTCTCCAGTTTGATTTCTCTGTTAACCCCCTCACTCCTTTTTCTCTCCCTGTTGATTATTTCCCATTCCCTCCCTTCCTCTATTGCTTGTTCCACTTCCTTTATATATCTCATTTTCTCTTCCTCTTTCTTCACCTTTATCAATTTTTCATGCTCTTTATACACTTTATTATACTCCTGCTTTTCCTCCCACCCTTTTCTCCACGCTTTAATGCACTCCCTTATTCCTCTTCTGCTTTCATCACACTCTTTATCCCACCACCCTTCTTTATTAATTCCCTTGCTCCTATCCCCTCCTACCACCTTTTTTACTCTATTAATTGTCTCCCTTATCCTTTCCATCTTTTTGTCTATCCCCCTAACTCTCCTTCTTCCCATAAACTTCCTTCTTTTCTCATCTCTTTTTCAAAATTCCTTAACTTCTCCTCACCCCAATTACCCATCCTTATCCTTCTTTCCCTTCTCGTCCCTCGTCTATGTTGTCTCTTGCCATTATTTTCAATTCCTCGAAGCCTAACAATCAGTGGATAGTGGTCTGATTCAAAATCCTTTCCAATTTTCAGCCTCTCTGTGATTCCCCTCGTCTTTTCATCCCCTATCACGTAATCAATGACTGTTTGCTCTCTCCCCATAAATGTGAATTCCCCTTCTTCATCCCCTTTCATATTACCATTAAAAATTGTCCATCCCCATTCAGCCAAAATTCCTGCCATTTTCCTTCCTTCCTTATCCACTTCCTTATGCTTTGAACTTCTCCGAAATCTTTATTCTTCCTCTATCCATTCATTTCCCCCCAAATCCCCCGTCCATGCGTTGAAGTCTCCGCCTACCAGAACTTTTTCCTCCTTTCCCAATTCCATAAATTTTTCCAACAATTTCCACCCTTTTTCTCCCCCCTCCTTCTATATATTCCTATTATCGTAATGTACTCCTCCCTTAATTTTAACCTTCTTGCCATATAGCTCTCCTCCTCTTCCAACTCCTCATTCCACTTTTCTTCCTTTATTCCCTCCCTTACCCCTAAAACTAAGCCCCCAGCACTTCTTCCTTTTTCATGTTCTTTTTTCGCCTCTCTCATGCTCCAATTATATCCAATCGGAAGCTTTCTTCTTATCTTTTCCCAATCTTTACTCTCCACCCACGTCTCACTCAGAAAAATAACATCCCATTTCTCCAACTCTTTCCATAATCCCCTATCCTTATTTCCCAACCCTGACACGTTCCAAAAAACTACTGACGTACTTGCCTCTCCGATGGAATCTCCTCCTGCCCAAACCCCCCAACTTCATCCTCCTCTCTCACCTCAAGTACCTCCCCCCTTTCCAAATTAACCACCCATTTCGTCCCATCCACCCAAATACTTTCCTTCACCCATCTTACTGACTTTCCTTTTCCTCTTTCCTCCCATGCATTCTGTTGCATTAGCCAAACTACCCTTCTTTCCCTCCATGTCCTGTCTCCCTCTATTCTCTTTACCCTCCCCACTAATTTATTCTTTGCCTTCATTACTCTCCATTTTTCTTCTTTGTTTCCCAACTCCACTACCCACACACTCGGCTTTTGCTTATCCTGATTATCCTGCAATTGGTTAAATAAAATCATTCAGTACTTTTCCGTTTCAACATTTTTCTACTTTGATTGAATTATTCTGAACAAGAATTTAATAGGCTACACTCATATTAATTTATTAAACGATTGTTCAAGCAGTCTTTTCCAAAAAATTAAAAAAAAATTACCTGCAACTGATTAAATAAAATAAAATCATTCAGTAATTTTCCGTTTCAACATCTTCCTTCTTTAATTAAATTATTCTGAATAAAAATTTAATAGGCTAAACTCATACTAATTTATTTAACGAGTGTTTAAGGAGCCTTTCCCAAAAAATTAAAGAAAATAAAATTACCTGCAATTGGTTAAATAAAATAAAATCATTCAGTAATTTTCCGTATTTACATTTTTCTACTTTGCTTGAATTATTCTGAATAAAAATTTAATAGGCTAAACTCATATTTATTTATTAATCGATTGTTCAAGCGGCCTTTCCGAAAAATTAAAAAAAAATTACCAGCAACTGATTTCAACATTTTTCTACTTGGATTGAATTATTCTGAACAAGAATTTAATAGGCTAAACTCATATTAATTTTTTTAACGAGTGTTTCAGGGGCCTTTTCCAAAAAATTCAAAAAAATAAAATTATTGCAATTGGTTAAATGAAATAAAATCATTTAGTAATTTCCCTTTTTTACATTTTTCTTCTTTATTTGAATTATTCTGAACAAGAATTTAATTGGCTAAACTCATATTATTTTATTAATCGAGTGTTCAATCGGTCTTTTCCAAAAATTAAAAAAAAAATTACCTGCAATTAGTTCAAATAAAGTAAAATCATTTAGTAACTTTCTGTTTCTGAATTTTTTTTCTTTGATTGAATTTTCCGTACATGAGTTTAATATGCTAAACTTATATGCGCACCATGTAGTTGCGCACTGACATTAACGACAGGGGCAGAAATCTGATAGATACAGATTTAGAAATTTTTAATCAGGGAAATGAGCCAACCTATTTTTTTGTTAATAGGAGGGAGGTATTGGATATTAAGATCTTCTCTAAGTCTGTGTGGGGTAGTGTGAGGGACTGGAGAGTATCTGACGAAGATTCACTCTCGGACCACAGACTTATCACATTCAGACTGGAATCGAAAGATCGAGAACATAAGTGAAGATGCGACCCTAGGAGTAATAATTGGGACTCATTTACTGAGGACGTCAAGGCCCTTCATGTTTTACTTCCCCACCTCGTACGGAACGTATAAAGAGTTAGAACTCGCAGCGGAATATATACGAGATTCGGTTGTCGGCTCCTTTGAGAGAAACTGTGTAGCCAAAAAGGTGGACACCATTATGAGTAATACGTGGTGGAGCTCCTGTTTGGAGGGTCACAGGCAAACAGTAAGAAAGCTTTTTAATAAAGCCAAGAAACGTAAGAATCAGCAAGCATGGGATGAACAGTAAGAAAGCTTTTTAATAAAGCCAAGAAACGTAAGAATCAGCAAGCATGGGATGATTACCATGCAGCTCGTAATTGTTATAAGAAAGAGGTAGATAAAGCACGGGGTGTTAGCTGGAGGAGTTTTTGCGAAGGAATCGAAAGAGTACCTGAAGCATCAAGACTCCATAAAGTTCTGGCTAAAGACCCTTTGTCAAAACTATCTACCATTAAGTTATCTAATGGGCAATATGCGCAGTATGAAAAAAGACTGCCTAAAGTATCTGATGGAAGCTAACTTCCCGGACTTCGAGGAGAGAACGTTACATGACTTTGGCGGGGGTCCACGTAGAGCCTGAAGAAACCGGGAACACTGGAAACTTGCAGACAGTGTTGTGACTCTGGAGGGTATTGATTGGGCAATAGGCTCTTTCAAACCTTTTAAAACCTCAGGGGGGACGGTATATATCCGGTCCTTTTACAAAGAGGATTGGATTGTATTAGACTACCCCTGTGTAAAATCATGAGAGCATGTATTGCTCTTGGTTATACACCTGAGTCCTCGAAAAGGACGAGGGTGGTATTTATCCCGAAGGCCGGTCGCACAGGGTATACTGCTGTAAAGGACTTCAGACCAATTAGTCTAACCTTCTTTATATTAAAGGCGTTAGAAAAATTGGTGGATAGTTTTATCAGACAAGAATGTCTGAGGGATTATCCATTGCACTCGGAACGTATAGAGCGGTGGGTATCTTTCTTGATATTGAAGGTGCCTTCCCGAACACCTCTAACGAAGCTATCTGCAGGGCAGCCAGAAAGCGAGGCGTGCCCGAGCCACTGATTAGAGATCAACATCATGCTTCGCGAGAGGGCTCTCGAAGCAGAGGATTATGAGGCCAGGCTAATAGGCGTCGTCTCAAAAGGATTCCTACAAGGAGGAGTTCTCTCTCCTCTATTGTGGTGCTTAGTGGCAGATGAGTTGATTAGGAAATTCAATAACCAGGGATATTATACGCAAAGCTATGCGGATGATTTCCTTATAATTATAAGAGGGCACTCAATTGAGACCCTTTTAGAGCTTACGGAAAGTGCACTCAAGATTGTCAAGAATTGGTGCTGTCAGACTGGACTTTCTGTGAATCCAGAGAAAACGTATATAGTAGTTTTTCACTAGGAAACACAAGATACCAAGTTTAAAGAAGCCGGTATTTTATGGACAAGAGATCTCTTTTTCCGAATCGGATAAATACTTGGAAGTAATCCTGGATAAAAAGCTGAGCTGGAAAGAACATTTCGATTATCAGTATAGGAAATTCTGTACTGCGTTCTGGGCGTGTAGAAGGGCGATAGGGTCATCATGGGGACTAAGACCCAATATGGTCAATTGGCTTTATCAGATGATTCTAAAACCCAGGTTTCTTCACGCGGTGGTGGTTTGGTGGTCTAGGACTCAATTGATCACGGTCAAAGAGAAACTGGACCAACTCAAAGCAATGGTTTTTAGGGGTATTACAGCGGCGTTGGGTTTCATACTGGCTGAAGTACCTCTATATATTACTGCGGTGAAAAAGCGGCCCTTACTATTAGCAGGCTAAACGCACAGGGAAAGTGGAAGTCAAGTGGTAAACACACCAAGCTCCCACGTTCAATCCTATCAATTCCAGAATTAAGTATGGTGCAAGATAGGATGATCAAGAGGGTGAAATTTAAACCTCGCTTCAAATTACTAATACTTTCCAGATTAGACTCGAAGAAGGGGTTTCCACTTGTGGACGAGGTGTGGTACACGGACGGCTCCAAGATGGATTGCGGTGCAGGCTTCGGAATATATCGAAAAACTGGCTGCATTAAAGTGGCTGAGTCCCTAGGACAATATGGCACGGTTCGACAGACCGAGGTCTGTGCGATTTTAACTTGTGCCCAAATGTCCATTCAAAAAGGGACAAGGGACAAAAGGATTAGTATTTGTGTGGATAGTCAGGCGGCCCTAAGGACTCTAAAGAATACCATAATAGAATCGAAACTTGTCTGGGAATGCCGTAGCGTACTAGACGAGTTAGGTTCAGTAAATAAATTTTCGTTGATCTGGGTACCGGACCACTCGGGAATCAAGGGCAATGAAAGGGTGGACGTTTTGGCAAAAACAGGTTCTGAAACGGTATTTTTAGGTCCTGAACCAGCAGTGGCATTAATGCCGTGTCTGGTTAAGGGAGCCATTGAAAGATGGGGTCAAAGGGAACATGAAAAGTATTGGGCGGGATTGGAGTTAAAACATTTGTTCGCCTCTTTACAGGATATGAGCTTTTGAATTATCATCAACATAAAATAGGTAATAAAGTCTCACCTATATGTAGACTGTGTGAGACGAGTGACGAGACGTCGTCTCACATATTATCTGAAAGCCCAGCGTCAGCTGGGATCAGACTTTCTAGCTGGGGTCAAGCAATTATAGACCCTATGCAGGTGAGCAACATAACTATAGAGGAAATACTGGATTTCTGAAGAAGAACAAGACTCTAATGGGTTGTTGTAAACGAACAAGCTGGAGCTTGGTACAATGGATTCTCTAATCTAAGTGCCAACTTTCCCTTTTGGGAATATCCAGTTTGATCTCTGTAATTGATCAGATTAGATTAGCATCTTTACGTAAAAATAATCAATCTTTTGGAGTTTAAAGCATATTTCTTTCTAGTTAACTAGAAGGAAATTGGCTTTTAGCGTGGAAAACGAACTATAGGCAAAAGATAGCAAAAATCTGCCAAAACAAGGGCACAGATTTTTGCCATACTTGATAAGTTTTCAGCCATGTTCTAAGTATGGGCAAAATCAAGCGAACCATTACTTATGCACGTTAGCAAAAACATGGAGAAAATATTGCAAAAAAAGTTGGAATTTTTCTATCTTCTAGAGGAAAAAAATTTGCAATTTTGAAATATAGCAAAAACATTAGGAAAACATGGGATCAAAAAATTTGCATGTTTCATTCTTTTAGAGTTAAAAAATTTGCAATTTTAAAGTATGGATAAAACATGGGGAAAGTGGGGGAGTAAAAACTTGGAATTTTTCATTCTTTAAGAGTAAATAAATTTGCAATTTTGAAGTATTGCAAAAAACATGGGGAAAATATGGGAACAAACAATTGGAATTTTTTTATTTTCTAGAGAAAAAAAATTTGCAATTTTGAAGCATGGAAAAAACATGGGGAAAATATGTGATCAAAAATTTTGCATTTTTCATCCTTTAAGAGTAAAAAAATCTGCAAACTTGAAGTATGGCCAAAACATGGGATATTTTTGTACCAAAGAAACCAAAAATCAAACTTTTTTTGCTTCCATACTTTGCCCATGGTTTTGACATAGTTTAAAATTGTAGATTTTTTTATCAAAAAAGCAAAATCCAACTTTTAAGCTACCATACTTTTCGCATATTTTTGCCATAGTTTAAGATTGCATATTTTTATACTTAAAAATAGAAAATCCAACTTATTTGCTTCTATGGTTTCCTTATGTTTTGTCCATACTTCAAAATTGCAAATTTTTGAACTGAAAAAAAGGAAAAAAATTGTTTTGCTCCCATGCTTTGCCCATAGTTTCGTCATAGTTCAAAATTACAATTTTTTTTCTTAAAAACAGAAAAATTCAATTTTTTTGCTCCCATACTTTCCCCATGTTTCTCCCATAGTTCAAAATTGTAGATTTTTTTTATTAAAAAATTAAAACCCAACTTATTTTCTCCCATACTTTTTCCATGTTTAGGCCATAATTCAAAATTGTTAATTTTTTTTCTCTAAAAGAAAAAAAAATTCCAATTTCTTGATCCCATATTTTCCTCATGTTTTAGCCATACTTCAAAATTGCAAATTTTGTTTCTCTAAAAGAAAGAAAAATTCCAATTTTTTGTTGCAATATTTTCCCCATGTTTTTGACACAGTTAAAAAACAGGAAAATTACATTTTTTTGACATAGTAATGAACTATAGGAAACATGCGTAAGCAATGGTTCGCTTGATTTTGCCCATACTTAGAACATGGCTGGAAACTTATCAAGTATGGCAAAAATCTGTGCTCATGTTTTGGCAGATTTTGGTATATTTTGCCCATAGTTCGTTTTCCACGCGGAATTACACTCTAAAAAAGCAGTTTTCGCCAATCCGTAATATGATTTTCTAATTTTATTTAATTATTTATTTTGTATTTACTTCTTATAAATATTTTTTTAATAAATAAATAATTAGTTAATAATTAATAAGCTATAAGAAATTAAATCAATAATTAATAATAATAATTAATGAAATTAATAAATTTACGCTTTATTACGTCTTGTTTTATAAACGTTAATTATTTTTACAAAGCCGTAATCATTTATTGTAAAATTTTTTATTTTCATAGCAAATGTAAAATGTTAACAAGTTAACCCAACTTAACCTGGAAAGTTGATTTATTTTAATAAATTTATTCGCAGTTAGCTTATGTTGAACAATTCACTTACCTTTCATTTTAAAAGAATACTGAAAACACTTTCTTCTTTCATTTAAAAATTTTCAATTTTTAGTAATTATTCCAATTTAATAATTAATAATTTCAACAAATTAATTAATTTCAAAATTTTACTTTTTAAATATTTTTGTTCCATTCTATTTACTTTCTCCTATTCCAACCAATTAAATCCATTCTATCAGACGGATGTTTGCCAATTCGCTTGCTGGGTGTAAAAAAAAGATACATCGGATTGGCGTTGAAAAACATGATACCTCGGATTTGACTTGAAAAACATAATATATCGTCGTTTGAGTTGAAGAACATGACACGTCGAAAACAAAAATTTTTTATTTAAATTTCGGTTGGTCTACTGACCGCGAATCTTAAAATGTCTCAAATCGATATAAACTGTATACCAAATTATTTAACCTATTTCTTTTTTGAATTGACATATTATGAAGCAAAAGCATTTGTTCCATAAAAGTTTCAAAGATTTGACACATTTTAAAATTAGCGGTCAGTGGTATCAACTGAAAATTGAAAAGAAAATTTTCTTTTTCGACGTGTCACGTTCTTCAACTCAAACGACGATATGTCATGTTTTTTAAGTCAAATCCGAGGTATCATATTTTTCAACGCCAATCCGATGTATCATGTTTTTACACCCAGCAAGCGAATTGTCTTTTTCATCGATTTACTTTTTTGTACAAAGAGAAGTTTGACGCAAGGAAAAATTGTCCACCAAACTTCTAAATATTTATTCAAATTCTAATTTTATTTTGTTAATTCTACATTTCTCAATTTAAAATTCTAAACAAATGGTCCTCCTTCAAATTTTTTGCTAACACACTTTACCCAGTGTGATGCGAGGTGCCCGCGACGCAGCGCGCAGCAATTTATTCTTTGAAATTTAATAACTCAAAAACAAAAAAAGGGCATTCTGAAAATTTACATGCGCATAGGAAAAAGCCTCAGTTTTCGTTTGCAATAATTTATTTTCAAATAAAACGGACCCTTTTTTGGGAAATTGAAATTTAAATAATAATTATCAAAAATTGGGATAAATTTTCAATATATTAAAAAATAAAATTCACCATTAAAAAGAGGACGAAAAAACCTTTCCGAAACATATTCTCAAAAATTTTTCCCATTAAAAGTATGTTAAAAAAAATTCACAAAGTAGCCGGTGTTAGCAAAATTGGTCAAATTGAGGAGGTCAATCAAATAACTCGATTTACGCTCGGCTGAAATGTTGTGAAGCCAGTCAGTCGGGTCAAAAGGGAGAAAAATAAAAACTCAAAATTTTGGTTTTTAAAGAACGGCATCTTGTAGATAATAAAAAAATACATCTTTTTTCGCAATGAATTTTTTTTGTAGAGCAAATATTTCTCATATTAAAAAATAAAAACCAAAAAATTTGTGTTTAGAAATTCAATTAAGTTTTAAAATGCAAACGGTCTTTTTGCATGCAAAATGTTAATGAATTCGCTCGGAATTTTTTTTACATACTCATTTGGGTCTGCTGAAAAAGAGAAAGTCATAAAACATTTAAAAATTATTTTTTGTTTAATTGTTTTTTATTATAAACAATGACCTGTCAGCAATAAGGTTATCTTATTTTCGATGAGAAAAAGTATCAAGGGAAGTTTTGAGTTGAACAAACTTCCAGTGAGAAAGTTGTTCTATATTATTCAACGAAGTTTTTCTAAAAATTTCAAATAAATTTGTTTAAAAATAACAAAGTTATTCAATTTTTAAAAACTTCCTGCCGCGTCACGCATACGCCACAAGAAATCTGCCTACAGATACTAATTAAATTTCTTCAAAGAATTTTACTATTTATAAAAGCAATTAAATCTTTCCAAAGAATGTTATTACTTATGAATATAATTAAATTCTTGTTAAGAATTGTGTTAAATTTTTTGAAAATAATTAGCAGTTATAATTAAATATGTACCTACTTAATAAGTAAGAAAATTTTAATTTGCTCAAGAAATAAAAAAATATCTATTTTTTTAACATTCAGAAATTTAAAATTATAAAATTTAAGAGAAGTTCAATAATTATAATTACACAGGCCGACAAGATTTACTTTCCAAGAATCAGACAATACTTTTCCGAAGGATTTCGACGTGCTGAATCCGAATCCGACCTCAAAAAGGACCCATCACGTCAAGTTTTCGAGATATTTCAACCTGAAAGTGCAAAAAACCTGTTTTTATTTATAATTGATGTCATGTAACATCATGAGATAATTTTTTTCTCTTAAAGATCAATCTTGCTACTAAAAGTGCTACTCTTCCCCTTTAATATCCATTTTGAAATTTTAAGAAATCTTCATTTTTCTCTAAGTAATCGTTCATTGAATTTTCTGAGTTTGTCGAATTCTTCGAAAACTGAGTCAAAAAACAAAGAAACTTTGGTAATAAAGCAGAATTTAACTACAAACATCTAAATTTTAAATAGTTCTGAAGATTTTTAATATAACTGAATGCGAATACGATATCATATTGACAGAATTAAAAATGCAATATTTTAGAGAAATAGACGATTTATGTATTTGTATTTGTATTGTATTTCCCTAAAATATTGCATTTTAAAGCCTTATTGTATACGCCATTTTTAATTTTGTGAATCTGATATTGAATTCCTATTCAGTTATATCGAAAATCTTCAGAACTATTTAAAATTTAGATGTTTGTAGTTAAATTCTGCTTTATTATCAAAATTTCTTTGTTTTTCTACTCAGTTTTCGAAGAATTCGCCAAACTTAGAAAATTCAATGAACGATTACTCAAAGAAAAATGAAGATTTTAAAAAATTTCAAAATGGATAAAATAATTATCTCATGATGTTACTCATGTAACAAAATAACTCATCAAATATAACTAAAAACAGTTTTTTGCACTTTCAGGTTGAAATATCTCGAAAACTTGACGTGATGGGTCCTTTTTGAGGTCGGATTCGGATTCAGCACGTCGAAATCCTTCGGAAAAGTATTGTCTGATTCTTGGAAAGTAAATTGAATCCAATTTTGTTGTCCTGTGTTATTGAATAATAATAAAATTTTTAGAAGAAAAAAATTTATTTAAAACTTTAATAAGGACTTTTTATTTTAAAAATAAAATTATAATTGCGCCGGTGACTAACTTTCTTTATTATTTTCGCAAATTTTAAATAAAATTGTTGAAAAGCATTTTATAATTACTTTTAATAGAATGTAAATAAATTTTCATTATCTCAAAAATTTTCAATTATTATTATTTCTATGAGGAAGCAAAGTGTTCATGAAATAAACACCAAAATTATAAAAATGTACAACTTGGCAGCGGTTTTATAAATGTTTAATTAACTAAAAAATAAGATGTTATTTATAAAAAAATTACTTCTTTTAATTATGTATTTTTCTGCACAGAACTGACAGTAATTTTCGAATGCCAAAAAGGGGGCGAGAACCTGAGCCAGACATTGTCGAAGTTAATGACGATACAGAAGGTATTTAGAAGGTATTTGAAATAAGTTTTAAGTAATACATTTATAGATAACTATATTTATCTATTTATATTGTATTTTTTCAGACGACAAACGAACAGCAGTTAACAGCAGTAGCGATGATGATCTGGGAGAAATAGAAGAATCCTCATACTCCGGAAATGAAATGTTTGAAAACCAAAACAATTATTTTCTAGCAATCAGAGGTTGCTGGAAACGCGTTTCGGATGAAAACAAAATAAGATGCTATAATAAATTAATTCAATTAATTAAAAAAAAGAGTCTAGAGTGTAATACAACTTTTAATAAAACTTTGACTTTATTTAAAACCCTAAAATTATTTTAATTTACTCCAAAAAATCAATGAAATATCAAAAAATATTTGTAATATATATTTTTAATATCTTTAATTCTAAAATCATTTAGAACATAAATAAATTTTTTTAATAAATATTTAATTATTATCTACTATTTTTCTTCGGGTATTAAAATTTCAATAATTTTCAAATCATTTAAAATTTCAAATCTTTTAAAATTTAATAATTTATAAGAATTGCTACTGCAACTTATTAAAAATTATATTTAAGATTTTAATTAAATTTTTTTAAAAAAATTTTTAAATAAAATATTTCAAAAAACTAACTTATACAAAATTCTTAATAAATTTATTTTAGAATTTTCTACTTTTTTAAAAGTTTAATTTGAAATTTTTTTAAATTTTATCTGTATAAATATTAGAAACAGTTACTTTTACATTATTAAAGAAAAACGAATTTATATTAATGCGAAATGCCGATTTTTTAAAATTTATTTTCTAAGAAAATATAATTTTATTTTTTATTTACTTTATATATTATCTAATTAGTTCAAATTTTTACTAATTCAAATTTCTTTAGTGATAATATTATTACAAAAAATACATAAATTGATTTATTTTTCATTATTTTATAGAATGTGAAATTTCTTCTCTTTCAAATGTTTTCGACGAATTTAATTAAAATTATATTTTGTTTAATTATTGTTAGAAATAGAAAGAATTTAAAACTGAATTTAATATATTCTTTTTTTAAGTCTGTTAGGTTCTTATATCTATTACTCCGTTTTTTAATAAAGGTAAATTATAATTTTTATTTATTAGTAAGTTGGCAGGTTGACCGGGAAAAGTCATGATTTTAAATATATCATCGGTAAAATCAGTAAATATTGGTCATTAGGCTGGAAATTTTTTCACTATTCTTAAAATTCGATAATTCATTCAAGAAATACAATTTCTAACATTTAATTTTATCTTTGTAAGATTAAAAGATTTTGATAATAGAGTTAAAATTAATCAGATAGGTAGAGTAAATTTTTCAGAAGAAAGTAAATAAAAATAGTAATAAAATGTCTCCGTAATTAAAAAAACTGTTAAAATTTAATAAAAATGTGACTGAGAAATACAAAACATTAACCAGGAGTTAGCAATTATAATAAATATCGTTACACTGTTATTTAGAAACTAATCCTTAATTATTTCACAAATTATATAAATTTAAATTTTTTGAAATAATAATAATAATTTATTAAAAACAGAATTTACGAAATTATCGTTCAAACTGAAAGATAAACAAATAATTTGAAAATTTGTTAGGTTTAGACTGGGATTAAATCACTGAAACAGCGGAACATAAAACAAGTAAAGATTGTGTTGGCAATCGACGTTCTGACGTCACATCAGTGCGCTTACATTAACGCGCTGAAAGTATAGTTTAGGCTATTGTGGACCTTCCATTACAACTGATTGCGTAGAAAACATTTGTATTCATATTTTCAAAAAGATTTTTTTTTATTTGTTAATTCACTTCATAACAGAATGAAGACAATGTTTTTTAATTTTTAAAAAATAAAATATTGTCCCAACCCCAAAAGTAAAAAATTGTCTGCTCTGGACCAATGAAAATAATAAACAAACTCGTCCTACTTTTTAAAACAATTTTTTTATTTAGTTATATTGGTTTTATTTGGTTCACTTCAACATAATGGAGAAAATAATTAATTTTTAGGAATAAAAATATTGCCCCAACACCCAAAAGAAAAAAAATTGAAGTTCTGGACCAATGAAAAATTATAAACAAACTCCTCCTACAGCTCAAGTTTAAGATGAATTTCGAATTTTTTGAAGCAAAACGAAGAATAAGGTTAAGAAAGAAAGTGAGATATAATAAATTAAATTAAAATTATTTAATGAAACGAAATAATTTTTCTTATATATACTATTTTACCGAGAATTTAACCAGGCTTCAATTTTCCCCTCATTCTTTTGTAACCATTTTATATTGTTAACGACTGTTTCAAGTCCTCGTGTTCTATATAGTGCACCAGCTCCTGCTTCTGGATATTTTTTGTAAAAATCTTTTATTTCATTTAATTTTACCTCTGAGGCAAATGAACTTGTAATGGCAGGGATCAATTGACCTAAATAACGATCGTTTAAGGTGTATCTTTTAACAAGAAATTCCCAATTTTGTCGTACCCAATCCCAAACTAATGGTGTACCGACGGGATTTTCTGAGATTTGACGCAAGCATGTAAAAGCATCTTGTGCTCGTACATAATTTTCATCCATTGCGTTGGAAATGAACCTAGAAATTAATTATTTTTAATTAAAATTAATTATTATTATTTTAAGCAAAATATTTCGAATGTTTCAAAATAAAATAATAATAGTTTGAATGTTCTCTAACCTGTTAAGCAATGAAGCTGAACGTACTCCAGCCAAGCCTCTCATTAATTTCAATTTTTCTAGAGAATTTGTTTCCTTAAAGAATTTTTCAAACATTTTATTCCATTCAGCCTCACCACCAATGTGACTCATACCTGTTAATAGTGTAAATACATTTTTGGAGATTATTTATTTATAATTTATATACTATTTAATCAAAGGACTCCGCACTATTACTCTTAAATTTTGCTCTCAGACAATTATGTTTCAACTTTTCTGATTTGTAGTTTTTGATCTTCTAAAGAAAAAATATATTCAACAAAACTCAAAATATTGACCAGTTTTTGAGCTACAGAGGCTCAAAGTTTTAAATAGTGTATTAGATGTTCAACAATATTTCTTAACAGAAGTCAATCAAATTTGTTCGCAACTTGTTGCTAAGGGTTTTTTAGGTCACTGATAACGAATGTGATGTTGGATTTTCAAAATTGATAATGACTGCTCCAATATGTCAGACACAATTTAAGAAAAAACAATTAATTCTTTTGAAACTGGTTACTCGGGGTTTTAAGGGTCTATGATAAATAATTTAATGTTTAATAGATATAAAGAGACTTAGATAAAACGAAAATAGACAAAAAGATGGAGAGAAAGTGATTGACTAGTTTAAATCAAGACCAGATTGCGAATCAGCTGTCTAAGGCGAAATCAGTAGATGGTTTAATAGTTTGAGACGAGACTTAGTAATATGGGATTCAACCGTTTAATGCAAAAAAATCTGTTGCTTCAGCCATTAAGGGAATTTAATTTAGTTTATTAAATCATAATCAGTAGGCAACAGATTGACCATCTAGAATGAGTTGAATAAAATTATTTGAGATTGTTTACTCGTTTATTATTTCAACTCTTTCCTCATTTCTTCTCTATCTGCTGCATCTAGAATGTGGTTTAAAAGTGACGTATCTGGGTATTTAACATTTTCTTAATGGCGTGCATAACCGCATGGAACCAAAAACGCCTAAATGATAAGATAATCTTGCCTTAAATGGCTGAATTACCTGATTAAAACATGCACTGATCTTGCCTTTAACGGCTGAATCACTTTATGATTTTAATTTGAGCTAGTAAATCACCTACTGATTTTGCGTTTAATGGTTTAATTAATAGATTATTTCACATTAAACGTTTGAATCGGTTGAATACTACTAGGTGTGGGCTCAAAATATTAAACCATTTACTGATTTATTATTAGACAGCTAATTCGCAATCTTTCTATCTTCTTGACTATTTCTCTTTTCATCTAAGTCGCTTTATATCTATTAAACATTATATTATTTATCAGAGACCCTAAAAACCCCGGGTAACCAGTAACAAGAGAATTCATTGGTTTTTCTTAAACTGTGTCTGCCATATTTGAGTCGTCATTTTCAATTTTGAAAATCCAACATGATATTCGTTATCAGTGACTTAAACAACTCTCGAGTAACACGTTTCGGGCGAATTTGATTGATTTCTGTCAACAAATATTGTTGAACATCTAAAACGCTATTTAAAACTTTGAGCCTCTGTATCTCAAAAACTGGTCATTATTTTGAGTTTTGTTGAATACATTTCTTTTTCAGAAGGTCAAAAATTACAAATCTGCAAATAAAAGGGTTAGATGTGTAAGATTTACATTTAATTTTCCCGGTTAATGTTTCTTGGAAACCCCGTGAGAGGTCTGAGAGAAGCCGTGTCAAGAAGACTAGAAACAGGAGGTCTAACTCCGGTAGTGGGGGTACGTGATAATTTGGTTTCCGGCAATAGGCCGAGAAACTGAATACCTTACGAGGCGCGGTAGCCTTCTGCGCACCCAACACATGCTTACAGTCTTGTATATGTAAGTTTCCATGTTCTTGTCGTGTGTCAAGTCGTGTGTTTTTGTTGACATCGGTTGCGACATTTTAAATTAAATTGTTTTATATGCTGTGATTAGTATTGCTAAATTTCTGAAATGTGATTACATTATTATAATACAGGTTTTTAAACAATGAGTCGAAAGTGTTCAATTAAAAGTTGCAAAGAAGACAAGGAAAACAGAAATTGTCATATTTTTAGGTTACCGGACTATATTTTTTTTTATATTGTGTTGTAAAAAACATTTTGGCAGAACCTATAACTTTTGTGGGTTGTGAGGTGCACAAAAAAACGTTGACAAAAAGTGTAATTAATTATTATTGCATTACAAGAACGCATATTTTATGCAAAAAACATAATAATGTTTACAATGAAGCACGTAAAGAAGAAAAAAAACACAGAAAATTATCCAAATTAGTATCAATCTCTAAGTCGAAAAAAAATTAAAATGTTACTATGATTAAGAAGTCAAAATACTGAGACCAAAAATTAATATTAATGGAAATATTAAAAAGAAAATTAAAGTGATATGTATTTGTAAAATATAAAACATATGCATTTTATAAACAATATATTTATCGTTTTGTTACATTAAATAGATTCGCATGTGTAGTGCAAAATCTACTATATTTATATCAAACAAAAAATATATATTTATTGTTTTGTTTAGAAAATTTAAATATTGTAAGGTCATAAAAATAAATTACTTTTATTCAGTTGATTTGTAAAACTTTATTTCTATACAAATTAAAGAATACATACACATAAATAAGCCATGATTAGATTAAACAATTGTAGCTTGTACAATTCATACAGAAATTGATTAAATTTCAAATTCTCATACATAATTTCATTTATAATCAAAAGTATGACTATTAAAAATTTTCCATTTAATAAAACAATAGTGTATAAAGAATTAATTAATTTTGCCCTCTCTTTAACATTTGTCAATGTGAAGCGATTTTTACATGATAATTTGGTAAAATAATGTATCGACTACTAATATTAAACAGTTTGATTTTATTCGAAAGAAGGGACAAATCGCCTTATATTGACAATTATTTATGAGGATGGCCATTTTTAAATATAATCAAAATATTATGCAAATAGATGTAAATAAACCCTAATTCCATTAAATAATTGTAGGAAAAGTAAAAAGTTCCTGACTATTATAAGTCAAATTTTACAGAAATAAATCATTCAGTATAAAAAAATAATTGATCAATGTGTATAAAAATAAATAAAACTTATGAATTTAAAGTATAAAAAATGAATATATACAATTACAACACTTTCAAATGTACAAATTTAATTTTAACCAGGGACCGATACTGAAGGGAAAATTAAATTTAAAAAAATTTATTATGTAATTTAATTAAAAAAAATTAAATTGAAATATTCATATTTTTAATGCAGTTTCGGATCAACGCAAAAGTGAATTAACAAAATGAATTTAGATTCATGTCGATTTAAAATTTATTTTGTTAATTTATTTTTGTATTTAATCTGATACTAAGACAAAACTAGACTTTCATGATGGTCCTTGATTTTAACAAAATTATAGTGCTCCTAACTTTTATAAAACTTTTTGTAAACATTTCATAATTCTACCTAATGTACAGTATGACATTTCAATTCCAATATCTTTCATTTCGCCGAGTAAAAGTAAATTTTTATATTTTGTAATAAAATTCGCTAAAAAGTTTAAAAATATTACGAAGTAATTCAACATTTACTAATATTCATACCAGAGCAGAGAAAAATTTCAATTAAACGTTTGCATCATGAAAATCCCCACACTGCCTATATTATAACAATATTTTATGTAATTTTAAATTTACTCAGCATCTAAGCAAAACATTAAATTAGAAGTAAAACTGTTATTTATTATTTCTAAAATATTTTCAATGCCAATTTCCGTTTGAGGTTTATCAAATGTCATCCAATTAACTAATTTTCTATTATAAATTATTTTAATATTCAAGTTTGTTTCTAAAATTACTGATAAATAATTTTTTAAATCGTTTTCAATTCTCAGGAATTGTATATTTTTACCTTTTTCTATTGCGTACATCCATTTCTTATTTGGCAGTTTAAAACTATGCATTTTTTGTTCCAGTAGACTGTACAGAGGTTCTGAATATTTTTCCATACTTCGATTAATTGTTGATAGATTTTCTTCAGTTTTTCCCTTTTTTTACTAATTCCTGGTCAGCGAAATAATAAACTTTCCTCGTCTGAAATTTTTTAGAATTTTATAAATGCACATTTTCCATTTTCATAAACTTTTCCCTTACATTTAAAGGTTATGTTCATTTTGCTTCCTCCTTTCCTTTTCTCATTTTCTACATAAAACACAGACAACATTTGATTAAATACATTTGAAGAATTATGTTACGTTTAAACTATTATAATTTTAAAGTGTCTTAAATATTACATACCTTGTGTATAGAAATTGCAACAAAAAATTTAAAATATATAAAATCACTCTGTTTTGGAGCTTGTCATTGTTCGACGTTCCAATACTAATGCGAAGCAGACACACATGGAATTATAGAAACTTGTAATAGTGTTGGGTGCGCAGAAGGCTACCGCGCCTCGTAAGGTATTCAGTTTCTCGGCCTATTACCGAAAACCACAATCATACGTATTTGTCCTGTACCCCCACTACCGGAGTTAGACCTCCTGTTTCTAGTCTTCTTGAGCCGTGTCTTGTTCAAGAATGCCCGCCAAAAGGTTTGAGGTGAGGAAGGCAGTTCTGATGGGGTTGAATTATGGGGGGGAGGTTTGATTCGCGTAATAAAAGAGATTTTTCACGATTCCTCGATCTCATTTTGTCTTTCGTCGCTAACAAAATTATAAAATTACGCGCCATACGTGTGTCGCCGACGACCTAGAGGTAAAATTGTTTAGTGTGAGTAAAATTCATTATTTATTTATAATATTTTTATATTGATTTTTTTTGCATTTATAATTATTTAGTGTGGCGTTTTTAATCAATATTTGTCCGAAGTTAATTTGCGTGTGACTGACGGGATTAAGGAGTTCGAGGAATCGTGGCATTCTGCGAGTGACTCCAGAAAATATCTTATTTGCGTTAAACTACACAAGCCTATATCTGGGATGTCGTGGATGAATGAATTTTAACTCAAGAAATGATTTTAATCATTTAAATCATTTATGCAGAAAATTGCCTGAAATTTGTATTGCTTCTCAAACTTCATCAAATTTTATTTTGATTAACATTTCTATTAAAATTGACACCAAGGTGCACTCTTTGAGTGTCACCATTATTTGAATATTGAACTTGTATGTTAATTTATACGTCACGGCTGGAGCCCCTAATTAATTTCGCAAATCTCAAGTAATAATTGTAATGAGCGTATCTACGCATTGACATTTCTAATTTAATTAACAATGTTATTGATTGACCATAAATAAATTTTTTGTTAAATATTTTTAATCTCTTTTAATTTTATAAATTTAATTTTAAGTGAAAGTCGTGTTTTGTTACACAAAGGTTAAACAAAATTGGCTGAGGGCCAAGTCCAGTAATAAAAGTGCGGGGTCCTTTAGACTCTAAACCACAGTTGACTTCAAGTAAATTTAGATTTCGCAAAAATAGTGCCAAAATCGGGTAGTGATGTTTCATGCTTCTTTATTCAGAGTTTCAAACACCGTACAGATGAAAATCGTAGCTGATCCTTTTTTCAAGCTATTGTTAAATTTGTAATTTTTTTATAATACCTATATTTGGAAAAAAATTTTTAAGTATAAATTATTTAATTTTTAAACAAATAAGGTCGCTAATATAGGGAAGAGTCACTACGGTCGGGTCTCCTTTACGGTTGGGTCACCTCGGGTTTCTTAGTTGTAACAAACTGGTGCCATTTACCATTGCATGTAAATACTTGTTGGTGATGATAGAAAACTTTTCACGTCACTTTCATTAAGTTCCAATGAAGTACGCGAGCAGTACAAACGTAAAACGTAAATGTGTGGTAAATTTTTTAAGCAAAACTTTTACCTAGTGTCGAGAAAGATTAATTAAACAAAAGGAAAGATGCAAACAATAAAGTAAAATAATGAAATTTATTCATTAGAGAGTGCTTTAATACTTTGGTATGTTATTTAGTTTTTGTATCGTGCGTTTATGTCTGTGTACTAAAAAAATCAAAACGACGCGAAACTTACGCGTCACGGGTCACTTTATATCGTGCAGGTTGGGACACATAATTTTACAATTATGATGCGTTCTGACATCGGAAATTCATTTGTTTAAGGTAGAGATGTGTGAAGAACATCATTTTACAGTGAAAAAAATATATTCATGTTCAAAAAATGTTCGTAAAACATTTTAAAAAGTTTCATTTCACATCTCCTTCGATAATAACATATTGTAAACGTTTCGTGTACTGAGAACGTTTTTAGATTAATTTTTATATGAATGTTATATTTCCTTTTTCCATTTACAAGTGTATTTAAGCATTCTTTTCTAATTTTCGAGACTTTTTAGTAATATTCCTTCATATCACATTAATTTTCTACGGTGGCCCGACCGTAACGACATTTTTTTAAATGTTTATAACTTTTCCAATTTTTGTCTAGACATTTTCTGATGTACAGAAGAAACATTCCACTTTAGAAGATCATTCCAAACGTATCTCAGAAAACGCGAAATTCGGCCTAGAACGGAAGTTATGGGCACAAGTCAAAAAGTGTTCCTACCGTCATCCTCTATAATTATAATGCTAATTTCACACATTCAATTTGACGTTTCACTATCATTCGATATTATTAAGTAAGTACAAGAAAAAAGTTTGACTCCGGTTTATACTATACATTCAGTACATGTATTTCACATAAGTTTGCCCTTGTTTAACGGGGCTCCGTTTACACCTTTTCGAAGACCACTTAAAATTTTAAAAAGGTAAAATATTGCTTTGGCGTATTAAAATTTTTTTGTAATAGGGTCATTCCAGCGAAAATCGTCTAGAGCTGGTTGCTCGATGATTTTAAAAAATGCTGTAATTAATATATAATATTCTGCAATACAATTAGATTATCCTTTGGTGGTTTATAGCTCTAAATATATTTTACATTCATTTAAATAATTTTTTTAAATTTCTAACTGGTTATGAAGTCTAACATAACCCACTTTTCGAAAACTCAGTATAAATAACTAAAAACAGAATAAAAATACTGCTTTTTATTTTAAATATATATGTTTTTGCTAAATTCATCTAAATAAACGAGAATTATTTAAAAATATCTCACCAGAACATTTAAATCAGTATTTTTTTGTACTTGCACAGTATAATAAACATCATTTTCTTTTTCTTATGTCTTCTATGGAGAAAAAGGAATCTTCACGAAACCTTTTTGACTGGATTTGTTTTAAAATTATAAATTTATTTTAATTGAAATTTCCTTGGGACCTCTACTCATTAATTATTTAATAAATATGAAAAATTATATAAATTTAACCTGATTTTCATTGAATTTTAGTTTTAATGACTAGACTGAAGTTCATCACCTTATCGTTCGTTTATAAAGAAAACAAACTTCAGTCTAGTCATGAAAACTAAAATTCAATGAAAATCAGGTTAAATTTATATAATTTTTCATATTTATTAAATAATTAATGAGTAGAGGTCCCAAGGAAATTTCTATTAAAATAAATTTATAGTTTTAAAACAAATCCAGTCTAAAAGGTTTCGTGAAGATTCCTTTTTCTCCACAGAAGATATAAGAAAAAGAAAATGATGTTTATTATACTGTGCAAGTACAAAAAAATACTGATTTAAATGTTCTGGTGAATTATTTTCAAAAAATTTTCCTTTATTTAGATGAATTTAGCAAAATCATATATATTTAAAATAAAAAGCAGTATTTTTATTCTGTTTTTAGTTATTTATACTGAGTTTTCGAAAAGTGGGTTATGTTAGACTTCATAACCAGTTAGAAATTTAAAAAAATTATTTAAATGAATGTAATATATATGTAGAGCTATAAACCACCAAAGGATAATCTAATTGTATTGGAGAATATTATATATTAATTACATCATTTTTAAAAATCATCGAGCAACCAGCTCTAGACGATTTTCGCTGGAATGACCCAATATGGAAAAATATATTTTTTAATTCTTTACATTCTTCATAGTTTTTTTGAAGATGGAAAATAAATTCAAATCTTATTGCCAAAGTAAATAAGATCACAAGCACAACAGATTTAATGTATTTGCAGCATGAGGTTCAAAAATTGTTTTCGGAAATAAAAATACTAACTTTTTCCGTGTCAATAATTTGAATTCATGCAATTAATTATTGTTATTATTATTAATTCTTTGATTTTAAGCGAGAAAATCACATCTTATTAACCGTGTGAATTTTCAGATTTTAGAATTTTTTTCACTAAATTTTAAAATATTTTTAATTTGTTCAGGAACTTACATCAGGGTACTTTAGAGTTTGATATGTTTGCCTTTTTAGTTTATCAATTAAATTATGGGGAAACAAAATTTAAGGACCCCTGATGTAAACTCCACATTAAATTTGAAACCTTTGTAAATTTAGAGAAAAAAATTTAAAATCTTTAAGTTTACGTATTTCCCTCGATTTGTATTAAATTTTCTTTAAAAAATGACTATTTTGTGTAAAAATTAATTTTAGTTTTTAGAAATATTTACGAAAAAATCTTTTAATTCAAATAAAAGAACAATTTTGAATAACGGTTTAAAATTAAAGAAGTTATGAACAATTCTTTGCATGAATTCACAAAAAGGTTTTTTTGCCTCTAAAATTAAATTTTGGGGCCCTTTTATAAGTTTTTTAATTTAATTATTCATATGGAGAAAGTTAGTATTTGTATTTCCGAAAACAATTTTTGAACCACATGCTGCGCATACATTAAATCTATTGTGCTTGTGATCTCATTTACTTTGGCAATAAAAATTGAATTTATTTTCCATCTTCAAAAAAACTATGAAGAATGTAAAGAATTTAAAAAAATATTTTTTCATATTACAAAAAAATTTTAATACGCCATCTTCAAAGAAACTATGAAGAATGTTGAGAATTAAAACAAAAATATTTTTTCACATTACAAAAAAATGTTAATACGCCGAAGCAATATCTTACCTTCTTAACTTTTTTCCTGCGCTTACTTAATAATATCGAATGATAGTGAAACGTCAAATTGAATGTGTAAAATTAGCTACAGAATCATATATTAGCGACCTTATTTATTTTTAAATTAAATAATGTATACTTAAACATTTTTTTCCAGTTACAGGTAATATACAAAAATTTGCAAATTTAACAATAACGTGAAAAAGGATCAGCTGCGAATTTCGTCTTTTTGCGAAATCTAAATTTACTTGAAGTCAACTGTGTACCTTAAATAATTAATTTTTAATCTACCGTAATAATAAACGCTGGATCTTATGTCAGGGTGAGGTCGATCGTCTTTAGGATCATTAATCCATTTTTTAAAAATTTCAGCTCCTTCCTCTAAACACTCCGTATGGCCCATTTCACATGCCAGTGTAAGTATCACAGTTCTAAGATTCCTGTATAAAGAAAAAAATATGATGGTAACAGAGGATATAATCATGTAATGTAGGGGAGACCGGGGCTAAACCGGACAGATTTGGTCTTTGACCTGAAAACTCATACAAAAACATTTTTTTTGTTGAAGAGTAATATACCGTTTTGAAGCTTGTACCTTCACCTACAAATCGCACTTGTTCGATTTTAAAAAACTACAGTAGCTTTGGAGATATATTGCTTCGAAGGTGACTACCTCGAAAACGAAAATACGAAAATTGGTGGGGCTAAATCGGACACGGCTAATTAATTAAAGAATGAAACACAAATTTTCGTCTTTTTTGTAGAAAAGTTAAATCAATTCTTCTTTTATTTATTTGCAGATACTTCTATACAAAGAATATAATATAAACTGTAAAATCCATAATTATTATAATATAAAATGAATTACAGTTTTCAGACTTGTCTGTTTGTAGCAACTCGCTTGCGAATTCGAGTTTTAATATAGATTATTTATTTATTTATAAAATGGTTCTATGCAAAGAATATAAAATAAAATAGTTAATTAGTATAAAATAAATTAAAGTATTCAAAGATTTGGTATTTTTTTACCACGATGTCCGATTCAGACCCACATCGTCATCTTATAATTAACCTGCAATTAATTTTTTCTTCTTAACGTTTTCCATTAAACTTTTTTTTTACTAAACTCAGTACACCTTGAGCTAAAAGAAAAATTGCAGTATGATATTTGCACTTTAACTTTAACGATAAGAACCCAAAAAAATGAGAAAATTTTTTTTTTACTTTTACCTCAAAAAATGACATTTTCATATATTAACGGCAACTATTATTACAAGAAAAATGACACGTCCCTAAAACCTCATGCAGCATATGCATCATGAAATTGCGCGTTCATAGATTATTCACATGATTTGAAATTCTTCACGGTTTCGGAAATATTTGACTTGTCCGGTTTAGCCCCGTGTCCGGTTTAGCCCCGGTCTCCCCTAATAAATAAATAAATAAGTAATAAATTGAGTTTAATTAATTACTTACAAAGTCACATGACTATCAACATTTTCAACACTCCAAAGGACTTCATGATAGACAGGATCGACCAAATTTCGGATATATTTCTAGAAAAGATTGATGTTATTAATAAATAACTTTTTATTGATGTGTTTGATAAATTAAACAATGATTGTGATAGAGTTTCATTTTTAAACTATTTATGTGAATAAGTGGAGTTCTTAGTTTTGATAGCGGGGTTTTTTACTCAAGTATATCCAAACAGCAATAATGAAAGTACAATCAGCTTTACAGGCGAAGTGATTCACTTGATTGATTAATATTAAGAGGTTTCACTGAGATCTATTTTACTCTGCGTAAACTTATAAACGTTCATACACCTATTGACTAAAAACCTTCAAGGTAATCCTAATGACCCTGCAACTCCTTAAGTTTGCTATCGAATTGATTTTCTGCTGACGAGCAAACTTTTTTTGTTATAAGCACGGAGTAATAATAAGGAGACTGTACTGCCAAATAATTAAAAAACACATATTAATAAAACATTTAATACACATCTTATTTCAATTTCACTGAAAGACCAACAACTTATATATTCGATTGACGATTGCGCCTCATTTTCGAGAAGTTTATCACCTCTCGGTGAACCAAGGCAGAAATCTGACACCATTTTCACTTTGGACTACATTCAAGTGCAATTTCATTATAACTCCGTGGTTATAAGCATGATACTCCAGGAGAGCTAACTGTATCACTGTGGGTAGGCAAAAAAATGGAATTATGAAGGCGTGGTTAAATTGCGCCAATTATAATGTTTTGTTTCTGAACTGCCACGCACACACGCGTGTCACGTATTTAAATATATGTCGTAGGCAGATAGCATAATCCGGCAGTAGGCAAACTGCCTAGGCAGTTGGCCAACCGCTGGCAGTTAGCAGAATGACTGGTTTAAAATGAATTCAATTAGTCATTTAGTCAACTGCCTAGGCAGTTTGCAAACTGTCCAAGACGTTTCAGGCAATTAGAAAAAAAGAAGATATATTCAAAAATCGAAATATTGTAATGAATGATATTACCCAGGCAGAAATCAACGACCGGCTTGGTACCGGGCCGGTACCAAGGGCGGACTTGCCGGTGCCGGCGTGAGACCGGCATTACCGCCGGCCCGGAGCCGGTCCAGTCAACAATGATAACCCGGGAAATATCCGCCCCGGTGCCGGTAAACCACCGGCTTGATACCGGGCCGGTTCTTGTGTACAGTGTTTTCGTGCCGGTTTATTGCCGGCACACCACCGGCGACGTACCGTGCCAGTGAAATTTAGACACCGGCCCGGTGCCGGTATTTCTGCCGGCTTGGAGCCGGCCCGGTCAACAATGATAACCCGGGAAATATCCACCCCGGTGCCGGTAAACCACCGGCTTGATACCGGGTCGGTAGTAAAAAAAAAAAATTATTTTGTAACTTTTCTGCCGGCTTTATGCTGGCACGGTGTCAGATTAGTATATTTTATTAACAACACATTTTTACATATATTAAACGTTAAACAATATTATTTATTAATTAATTTAATTGTAAACACTAAATAGAATGCTGAAACATATGAATTATTATTAATTGTTAACGAAAAATCTGAAGACATGAGGAATTGAACTCCGGACCCTCAGGCTGCAAAGTCGACGCTGCATCCGCTAACCTAAAACTTGCTTATGAAAAGTGAATGGAAAGTTTATATATGAAGTGTGACACCAGGACTAATTACAAAATGTTCTAAATTAATAGAAAAAATCTTTTCTAAAAGACAGTTTGAATAATGTAATGTCAAAGTTAATAATTATAATAACATTTGTTAATGTCATTATACGTTGGGACTAAGGCTAAAGAAAAATCGCTGGCATGGTACCGGCCCGGTACCGGCTTTATAGAAACAACTTGCAAAAACTTAGTATAATGAAATTAATATAATACCTTGTTAGATTATCAAAATTTTATAACAATAAATCAAATAAAACCTGACCAAAATTATTTTAAACGAACAAAGTTATTATAGGGTGTCTAGTAATTCAGCAGTAACAAATTCCCGGATTTTTTAAGTGATTTTCCCAGACAATTTAAAGCTGAATTAATAGAGTTTAATGAAATGTAATTTTTCCAACTATGTAAAAAAAGATTTAAAAAAACATTTGATTTCAAGAGATTTGATTTTCCTATTCTTCCGAATAGTGTAAAAAAAATTTCAAAAAATTAAAAATTTAGACTTTTTAAGACACAAAAATATTATGCCGGCAAAACTCCGTCGCCGGTGTAAAAACGGTATCGAATGCCGGAACCGGGCCGGTAATAATTTTGATGCCCGCAAAACTACATTTTCGGTGTAAAAACGGTATCAAGTAGTGGTACCGGGCCGGTACTAATTTTGATGCCGGCAAAACTATGTCGCCGGTGTAAAAACGGTATCGAATGCCGGAACCGGGCCGGTGCCGGGCCGGTACTAATTTTGATGCCGGCAAAACTATGTCGCCGTTGTAAAAACGGTATCGAATGCCGGAACCGGGCCGGTGCCGGGCCGGTACTAATTTTGATGCCGGCAAAACTACGTTTTCGGTGTAAAAACGGTATCAAGTAGTGGTACCGGGCCGGTTCCGGGCCGGTACTAATTTTGATGCCGGCAAAAGTTCATCGCCGGTGTAAAAACGGTATCAAGTAGTGGTACCGGGCCGGTGCCGGGCCGGTACTAATTTTGATGCCGGCAAAACTACGTTTTCGGTGTAAAAACGGTATCAAGTAGTGGTACCGGGCCGGTTCCGGGCCGGTACTAATTTTGATGCCGGCAAAAGTTCATCGCCGGTGTAAAAACAGTATCAAGTAGTGGTACCGGGCCGGTGCCGGGCCGGTACTAATTTTGATGCCGGCAAAACTATGTCGCCGGTGTAAAAACGGTATCGAATGCCGGAACCGGGCCGGTGCCGGGCCGGAACTAATTTTGATGCCGGCAAAACTATGTCGCCGTTGTAAAAACGGTATCGAATGCCGGAGCCGGGCCGGTACTAATTTTGATGCCGGCAAAACTACGTTTTCGGTGTAAAAACGGTATCAAGTAGTGGTACCGGGCCGGTTCCGGGCCGGTACTAATTTTGATGCCGGCAAAAGTTCATCGCCGGTGTAAAAACGGTATCAAGTAGTGGTACCGGGCCGGTGCCGGGCCGGTACTAATTTTGATGCCGGCAAAACTACGTTTTCGGTGTAAAAACGGTATCAAGTGGTGGTACCGGGCCGGTTCCGGGCCGGTACTAATTTTGATGCCGGCAAAAGTTCATCGCCGGTGTAAAAACAGTATCAAGTAGTGGTACCGGGCCGGTGCCGGGACGGTACTAATTTTGATGCCGGCAAAACTATGTCGCCGGTGTAAAAACGGTATCAAGTAGTGGTACCGGGCCGGTTCCGGGCCGGTACTAATTTTGATGCCGGCAAAAGTTCATCGCCGGTGTAAAAACAGTATCAAGTAGTGGTACCGGGCCGGTGCCGGGCCGGTACTAATTTTGATGCCGGCAAAACTAGGTCGCCGGTGTAAAAACGGTATCTAATTCCGGAACCGGGCCGGTGCCGGGCCGGAACTAATTTTGATGCCGGCAAAACTATGTCGCCGTTGTAAAAACGGTATCGAATGCCGGAACCGGGCCGGTAATAATTTTGATGCCCGCAAAACTACATTTTCGGTGTAAAAACGGTATCAAGTAGTGGTACCGGGCCGGTACTAATTTTGATGCCGGCAAAACTATGTCGCCGGTGTAAAAACGGTATCGAATGCCGGAACCGGGCCGGTGCCGGGCCGGTACTAATTTTGATGCCGGCAAAACTATGTCGCCGTTGTAAAAACGGTATCGAATGCCGGAACCGGGCCGGTGCCGGGCCGGTACTAATTTTGATGCCGGCAAAACTACGTTTTCGGTGTAAAAACGGTATCAAGTAGTGGTACCGGGCCGGTTCCGGGCCGGTACTAATTTTGATGCCGGCAAAAGTTCATCGCCGGTGTAAAAACGGTATCAAGTAGTGGTACCGGGCCGGTACTAATTTTGATGCCGGCAAAACTACGTTTTCGGTGTAAAAACGGTATCAAGTAGTGGTACCGGGCCGGTTCCGGGCCGGTACTAATTTTGATGCCGGCAAAAGTTCATCGCCGGTGTAAAAACGGTATCAAGTAGTGGTACCGGGCCGGTTCCGGGCCGGTACTAATTTTGATGCCGGCAAAAGTTCATCGCCGGTGTAAAAACGGTATCAAGTAGTGGTACCGGGCCGGTGCCGGGCCGGTACTAATTTTGATGCCGGCAAAACTATGTCGCCGGTGTAAAAACGGTATCGAATGCCGGAACCGGGCCGGTGCCGGGCCGGTACTAATTTTGATGCTGGCAAAACTCCGTCGCCGGTGTAAAAACGTTATCGAATGCCGGAACCGGTCTGGTGCCGGGCCGGTTGTCTTTTATTAACCGGCCCGGTACCATAGTGCCGGTACCGGTTATTGTTCGACGTTACTACCGGGCCGGTGCCGGGCCGGTTGTCTTTTGGAAACCGGCCCGGTACCACAGTGCCGGAACCGGTTATTGTCCGACTTTACCACCGGGCCGGTGTCGCACCGGTCGTAGGCATCGGCACACCACCGACTTTTCTGCCTGGGTAAAGGAAATATTCTAATTTATTAACATTTGTTATTGACATGTACAAAGCAAACAAATATTAGAAGTTATTCAAAAGAATATTGTTGTTTTCTTACATTATATAAATAAAATATTAGGGCCTTAATTTCGAAAACGATTTAACTACAAAATTCATCAAATATTATTTTAGTTTCGAAAAGTCGTTTGCAAATTTCAGCTGCGTCTTATTCATCCAGTTAATAAAATTCAATTTTGCAAACCGGCAAAAAATCAATGCAAAATAAATCGATGCTCTTGCTTTAAAGCAAAAATATTGTGTGGATCTAGGTGTCATAAGACAGCAAACTGTTCTAACAAATAATAATAAGAAATTAATTACAATATTCCCTTTAATATCATTTATTACAGTATTTAGATTTTTCAATATGTCTTCTTCTTTTTCCCATTTTGGAATAATGTGAATTACTTTACGTGTATAATGAAGAACATTTTTTTTTATTTTGACTGATAAATAAGATTTTTATTATCCATTTCTAATTGCCTGAAACGTCTTGGGTAGTTTGCAAACTGCCTAGGCAGTTGACTAAATGACTAATTGAATTCATTTTAAACCAGTCATTCTGCTAACTGCCAGCGGTTGGCCAACTGCCTAGGCAGTTTGCCTACTGCCGGATTATGCTATCTGCCTACGACATATACAACGTAAGCGTGTGTGATATGCGCAGAATCACAAAGGCATATTTGGCGCAATCGAGTTCCACCTTCAGATCCATACTAATACTGTGCGTGAGAAAACAGCCGAGTTAGCCCTCTCAGGTGCGATTTTTTGGTCGTCTCAGAGTTGGGTCAATTTATACAAAGTCGATCCACCTTTTCGTGCCAGAAGATGGGCCAACCATACAGATGATAACGGTTCGCCGTCCATTGGCGGCGATGGTTGTTCCGACAACTCATAACAAAGTTGGCCCAACCTTAAGTACAAATGTAGGGCCAACCATATTTTTGAATGGTTAGTACAAAGAATGACGCCAATGTTGGCCCAACTTAAAGTGTGTCAGTTGTGCCAACCACAATATTCAAAGTTTGGCCAACTTTGCAATTAAAACTTGGGTCAACTTCAACTGCCAAAGGTTGGACAAACTATACAAATGACGAAGGTTCACCAACGACGGTAGGCATGACAACTTATTTCAAAACCGTGCCAACTTTAAATACATAGTAATAAGGAGTAGCCGCGACTTGAACTATGAAAATGTCTCAATTACAAATTACTTCACTTTAAATCGTTAATAAAAAAATTCCCTTCCGAAATTATTGCAAAAACGGAGAGTTAGTTATTCTTTTATCACCTCTCAAAATATGAACCAAAAATATTTTATCCTCTCACAATGAGACGTTCACACCAAACCGTTGGTATTGTATTTTTGGTATGTTTTCATTTTTTTATTTACATCTGAAGATTTTGCATTTATTTATTTTTTTTTATTTTGAAAGCTCAGTAGCTTAGAAGATTTGGACAAATTCAAATAGATCTTCGTTTTCAAAATCATCGATAACACTGATTTTTTAGTTGTCGTTTGTGAATTGGAATTTTTTGTTATTATCATCAAAATGCAATGAAGATTAATTTTTTGCTTTTTTTAGTTAATTGTATAATTGATACTTCTTTATTATTATTACTATAAAAATAAAAATATGGATTTGGTTACATTTTTAAATAATAAATACTTATTAAAAAATGCAACCAAATCCATAAAATTATTTCTAAAATTTCCAAGCCTAAAAATTATTTCTATTAAACATGTTATCAATTTAATGATTCTCTATAATTTTGTAAGTAGATATTTCAATGTAATGTTTCAATTTTTAGCACTTATTATTGCTACCTAAGATTCCTTATGTTGCCTTTATTCAAAATATCACTATATAAATTTAATATTACAAATTTATTTTGATTGAGTTATAATTTATCACTTATTTTTTATTTTGTAATAAAATGGAGTCATTAAATATTTGTGACGTGAATGGTCGGTCTCTTCGGGCACATTGTATTGAGTTCAAAACTTTTTTTAACCGGTCATTAATATGGGTTGTGTATAAACCACCGAACGAATCGTTTGGCATTGATTTTGAAAATAGAATTTTTTCATTAATTTAATTTTTTAATAATATAATATTTATGGGTGATTTGTATCGTATTGGTATTGTCCCTCACAGCTGTTCACAGCTATGAACAATTCTAGTACAGGGCTAGATGCAATCTTTGTCATACATACTGTTGCTGTTTCTGAAACATGGTTGAGTCAGAGTGTAATGTCAAATGTAGTTGAACTTGATAATTACTTTCTTTTTCGCAAAGATGGAGAAGTTCGCAGAGGTGGAGGAGTTTGTATATATGTTCATAAGAAGTTAAAATGTTCTCTAGTGTGTATGAGTTTTGAGGCACAGTATCCTAATGCTGAATTCTTATTACTTGAAATACAGACGAACGTTGATAGTGCATTAATAAGGGTTGTGTATAAAGCACCGAACGCATCGTTTGGCATTGATTTTGAGAATACAATTTTTTCATTAATTCAATTTTTAAATAATATAATAATTATGGTTGATTTGTATTATATTGGTGTTGTCCGTCACAGCTGTACACACCATGTGAACAAGTCTATTTCAAGGCTAGATGCAATCTTTGTCAATGATCTTGATAAAATTTTATCTTACAATCAGCATTTAGTTCCATTTTTATCTAACCATGATTTTATGAACATTGAGTTTGATTTCAAGAAACATAAACTGCAATATCAAAATAAATGTAAACTTGTTTGTAATATCCAAAATATTTCTGGAGATGATTATTTTATGTAACTTATTCACTTACTTATGAAAGTTAAATATAAAATATTGTTGAGTTAATTATTGATTATTATAATACTATTCTTTTCTTTTACTGATAGTTTTCATATTATATTAAATACTAGACAGTAAGATTGTAAAATACTGTAATAATAAGCACGAGTTATATTCCATTTTTTTTAAATTGCGATTATTATTATGTACTATTCTTTTGAGGGCTTTTTAGCCCTAGAAACTTATTTTTTCTAAATAAATTAAATAAATAAATTTTAATGGTTATATTTTTACCATTACGTTCTTTCTTTTTCAAACAAAAGATGCGAATCTTACTTATTATTTTGATCGTGTGTTCCGGCGTGATCTTTAACGTTTAACATTGTCCGATGAAACTACAAAGCACTACTATGTTAAACTATCGCATCAACTAACTATGTTTACACATATGACGGTCCACGACAAAACGTGCCTTAGCTCCCAAAAAATTAATGTCGAATTTTAATAGTATTTTATAGATTTTGAGTTCCTGTTTCAGGTACAACAGTAAAAAATACTTTTTACTCATAGATTTTTTTGTTATTAATGTTCAAACATGAGCATAATTTGAACCAATCAGGGAGGCCCAACTTCTAAAACGTTTCCCGTCAAATTCACATTCGGGAGCTAAGGCACGTTTTCACGTTTCAACACATGGTCATATTGACAGTTATTAAGAAGAGAAATACAGTCGAGATTCATGCAGAACGAGCGAAAAAAACACTCCCGATGTAATTATAACCAAAGATATAATTTTCATTTTAAGTTTTTTCCACAAATAAAAGTGTTTTTTTAATTTTATCATTCTTGTTGAAATATTTATTGAAATATTTAATTTTTTTACTTCTTTTTTTCATAAGACCCGTCGAATATGACCGACATTAATTTAAATGTAGACTTGATAAAATAAATATATTTTTGTCCAAAAAAGTATTTTTTAAATATATTCTTCATCAAAAAATTTTTTTTCGAATTTTAACCCTTAAAATTAACCCTATTCAAAAACGGACCGACCATTTCGGAGAACTTTTTATTTAAACTTGATTCAAGCATACTGTGCTTATAATATGACTAATAAAATGTAAAAGTAGTAAATTAATACACATTTAGAGCTAAGAAATGTAAATTTGAAATTTGTAATTTTAGAGAAATTTCTATGATAATGGAAAATTGTGAAACATTTCCAATATAGTTTACTAGTTATATTCATTTTCTCTAGTTCAGAGATACTGTTTGACTACTGCATTGGAAATTATTCACTGAATTAGTTGCATATATTCTTTATATTACATATTTTCGAAATTAGCTGTTCCCCACCGTACAAATATTTTTCCGTGTATATAATAAAACTGTTTTTAATTTTCACAAAGAATTGGAGTTTAAACTATTATCCGTCATCAGTGGATAATAGTTAACAATTATGTTAACGTCGTAGTAGACGTTACCTATTAACATTATCATTTAAGATAATCCATTGATAATGGACCTTACTAAGAATGCATTGACAGAACCATGTGGAAGTGCGCATTTTGTTTTGAATAAAACTTGGTTGTTTTCTCATTTTTCAGCTATGCAAGGCGTAGTTACTAAATTTAATACGTCAGTTAACGATTTTCATAAAGAAAATGAGAAATTAGTTTTATGTACGAAAAACTCCGGTTGACAAGTTTCAAGCGAATTCAAGAAATTTAAAAAAATGTCCGTCGTATTGGATTTGCCATTTTGAATTTTGAAAACCTGACATGGGATTCATGATCAGCGACCCCTAAAACCTTCGAGTATACATTTTGAATCGAATTTGCATACTTTTTGAACATTGATGGGTAAGACTCCGTCAGAAAATATGCGATTTGCATGGGGTCTTTGGATTAGGCTGCAATTTGGTGAAATTGTAGTATTGGATACTAGAAACAAGTGTGCCAAAAAGTTTTTGAAAATTTTGAAATTTGTTAAAGTTACGCCATTTTAAATTTTTTTGTTATAATTTTTTTAAATTTTAATATTTCCGAAAGTTTTTGATGAAATTTAATAAAATTTGGAAGGCTTATACTTGACATCATGTTTCTTCTGACTATCACATAAAAAAAACAAAAAAAATTTTTTTTGCCCAAAAACAGTCAAAAAAAATTTTTTGAAACCGTTTTGCCCGAGCGGGACCGATTTTTGAGTTTTCTTGTCAATTAATAAAATATTCCTTATAATTTCACCTTTCATTTAAAAAAAGAAAATCGATGGAGACTCAAATAGTTTTCGAGATATTGCAATTTTTGTGGAAGCGCGACCAGGTTTCAGTGTCAGCGATGTGTGAGTGCCCGGGAATCCTAATTCTTACACTTTACTGTTCAAAATTGTCTAAAACCTACAAATTTTATCCGATTTTGATGTTCTTGGTCTTAAATGAAAGGAGATAATTTTTCTAAGAGTTTCCCCGAAACTGTTGTTTCAATTATTAATTGTTTATATATTTCTTTGTTACTCAAAGTAAACAATTTACAAGAATTTTGAAAAAAATTGTGTTTATTTTTTATTTTTCCATTCCTCATGATCGAAATCAATTTAAATTAGTCTAGTATGACCACCCGATAAATAATAATGCATAATTCAATTTATTTAAATAATTTCGTTTTTTTGTTTTTTTATGTGATAGTCAGAAGAAACATAATGTCAAGTATAAGCCTTCCAAATTTTATTAAATTTCATCAAAAACTTTCGGAAATATTAAAATTTAAAAAAATTATAACAAAAAAATTCAAAATGGCGTAACTTTAACAAATTTCAAAATTTTCAAAAACTTTTTGGCACACTTGTTTCCAGACGCTTGAAACTTGTCAATTGGGGGTTTTTGGAGTCGCTAATGTCGAATTCAATATCGTCTGTTAGCCCCTATTTTAATGGCGTTGCCAACTCGTACCACGTGGAGGTGTACAAAGCGAAGAGACTTTTTTTTATTTTTAATTTTCAATTAAAAATTTTTTTGTAATTTTTAACATTTTAAATTTTTTGTAATTTTCTTAAATTTTTGAAATTTTAACTTGTCCAATCTTTATATATTTCTTCCTTTTCTTTTTCATTTTTCGATTTTATGAAAAATGTCAAAGCAGAAGCTTCATTCATCTGACAATTGTCGACTACGAACCAGAAAATTCTGCAATATGTGACGTTTTAAATTTAGAAAAACTGCCATTGAATTCGACATTAGCAAATCCGAAAACACCTAATTGACTAGTTTCATTTAAGGATTGTTTTCACCCCTAGAAGCCACAAACGACTTGATCCAGCAAAATGGCCAGATACGGGTATTTTTTTGGTTCTAGTTTTCGAAAATGTTTGATTTTTTTGTGTGTGAAAAGAATAGTTAAATTTTGTAGCACCGTGAAATAGGACGTCAACGAATTTTTTTACAAAAGACTTGCTTTTTCTTATAAATGAATAAATAAATTATTTTAAATTTTAGATATGACAAAAATTCTTTTATTAAAAAATCCAATCCTTTTCCTATTCTAAATAAGAGAATTTTTCTACCTGTTTAATGGGATTTTTCGAAATTTTTGGAAATATTTTTATAATATTAATCGGGGTTTTTTCTAAACGTTTGAGGGAATATTTACAAATTTTTAGGATTTTTCTATATTATTTTATTTTTTATTTCTTTTCCGCTTTAAATTTTCGACCTTTGGTATGTCTTTTTTTAGCGTCCACCAGTAGTCCGCTCACATATTTTTATTCCATTTCACCGGTACACAAAAAAAATTCGAGTGCGAAGACTGACACATGGTAGGTTCTCTTTAAGTTTATTGCTGGTATTTTTTACACGTCTAGTAAGGTGGTGAAATCTGAGAAAATAATTTGCAAGGTAATTTACCTATTTTTAGGGTTTCGTGGTCAAGGGCCAAAACCCTTATAGCGAGACTTCGGTGTCCGTCCGTAGTTTTTACGTCTTAAGTATTCAGTCTTAACTCTTAAGTATTCAGTCTTAAGTCTTAAGTCTTAAATATTCAGTCTTAAGTTCTTATGTCCTAAGACTTAAGACTTAACTTCTGTATAAGAAGGTCTTAAGTCCTAAGTCTTAAGTCATAAGTTCTTATGTCCTAAGACTTAAGACTTAACTTCGGTATAAGAAGGTCTTAAGTCCTAAGTCTTAAGTCTTACGTCTTAACAACCGTTGCCATGGCAACTTCGGTATAAGAAGGTCATAAGTCCTAAGTCTTACGTCTTAACAATCGTTGTCATGGCAACCGTTGCTATGTTAATGGTTGTCATAACAGCCGTTGCCATGGCAACCGTTGCTATGTTAATGGTTGTCATAACAGCCGTTGCCATGGCAACCGTTGCTATGTTAATGGTTGTCAGAACAGCCGTTGCCATGGCAACCGTTGCTATGTTAATGTTTGCCATAACAACCGTTGCCATGGCAACCGTTGCTATGGTATACCAATTACTTCATTAAAATTTTAAAACAATTTAAAAACAAAAATTTCTAAATTAATTATTATTTATTTTTTTTATTCATTCATTATCATTATCATCATTTTTGTCATTTTAGGCCACGAAACCCTATGATGTAGGCGTGTTGCGCCTGCTTCTCTGCCTGATTTTTTATGTTTTAAATAGACTTTTCGCATATTTTTATTATTGATTTGAATTTAGAGACTCTAACTACAGAAAAATTGAAATAATAAAAGATGTTAAAAATGTCGGATCCAAAATTGCGGTTTTTTTAAATTCCTCTGTCCTTGAAAATCGTTGTTTGGGATTTTTCGCTATAGCCCGGTGTTTTTCTCAATACTTTCGTGATTTATCGAGTGGGAAGTTTGACGTCAAGGTATAATGATGTGCACTGTCGATTATTATCCAGTGATAATTGACTTGTCTGTTGACTTGTCTTGTTGACTGTCGATAAAACCGGTTGTACTTAAAAGAGGTTTTCTACAGTTTCCCTCTCCTCTGGCGAGAAAACCTAATTAACAGGTGGTCCAGGCGAATGCGAGTACTCCTAATAAAGCCGGCTGTAGACGTAAATTAGGTATAATATATAGAAAATATAGTATATTTCGAATGGTATTTAATATAGTAACAAAAATGATTATAATATTGGTTATTGCTGAAATATTAAACTATAACAAAATAATTTTTCATAATCTAAATCACAAAAAAATAACAATTTTACCAATATGTTATATTAAATAAGTTGTTATTACATTTAATTAAGAAATCAAAAAACCTTTTTTTTAAATATGAATTGACTCGACACATCTCTAATATTAGCTGGTATTTTATTCCAAAGTCTAACACTTCTAACTATAAAAGTCTTTTTCATCTTACAGGTAGGATGAGAAGGTATTTTTAAAACCGATTTTTCTTCTCGGAGTTTACTATTAATCGATTCTTTAGTATTCTTGAATTCCAGGAAATCATAAAGATACCTAGGGATTTTATTATTAATAATAGAGTATAGAAAATTTCATATGAAATATTGTCTCCTAGTTGCAACATTTAATAGACCAGCTTTTGCCCTGAAATTTGAAATATGCTCACTTTTGGGTAGATTATAAACAAATCGTATGCAAGCATTTAAAGATCTCTCCAGTTTAAAATTTAAGTCATCCGTAGTATCATCATAAAGTGGGCAACAATAGTCAAAAAATAGGAGAATAAGTGATTTGACAAGCAGAAGACGAGTTTCAGTTGGGAGTGAGTCTTTGCTTCTATTAAGTTGCTGTAATATCATGTATGTATTACGAGTAATGTTACCAACATGTTCCTTCCATGATAGATTAGAATTTAACATTAATTCTAAATCCTAAACTGTTTCTTTAAAAACAATAGGGTTCTCTTCTACTATAAGAAGGGGAAAAGTTACTGTTGAAGAATTAATGGATGGTTTTATAAGCAAGGCATGAGTCTTATCAGAGTTGAGACTAAGTCCATTCTCGCTTGCCCACTGTACAACATAATTGATATCAATTTGTATCTTTTTTAACAAGTCAGGAAGCAACGACAATGGACCAGATAAATAAAACTTAAAATCATCGGCATACTTATGATATTTACAATATTTTAATCCATTCCTTAAGTCTAAGATAAACAAATGAAAAAGTAACAATAAGAGTAAAGCACCTTGTGGAACACCGCGTTTAACATTGTCCCACTCAGTTACCACACCCATCATCCACCCTCTGAAATCTAAAAATCAGATAAGACTCGAATCATTTACAAATTGATTTAGATAATTTAAAGGAATACAACTTATTAATTAGCAAACTATGATTCACAGAAGGACATGCCTTTGAAAAATCGAAAAACACTACGACAGTGACCTGTTTTAAGTCCATAGCGAGTTTAATATCAGATAAGAATTTTAATGAAGCAATACATGTACTGTGTTTAGAGCGAAAGCCCGATTGCAGAGGCTCTAATAAATCATTGCATGTTAAAAATTCTCGTAACTGTTTGCATACTATTTTTTTAAGAGGCTTAGACATAGTATATACCAAGGAAATAGGTCTATAGTGAGTAAGTGATTTTGGACTTTGAACTTTAGGTATTGAACGAACATTACTCATTTTCCATATATCTGGAAATATTTCTGTTTGAAGGGAATAATTGTATATATGTATCAGAATAGGAAAGATGACTGGAAGAGTCAACCAAGGTGAATATATTTTTTTAGAAGTAGGCAAATGAAAAGATGCAAACTTATCAAAGGCAGAAGTTATATAAGAAGTAAGGTTAAAAACCTTACTGTTAATATCCGGTTCAGAGGATATGTCTGTCCAATTATATGTCAATAAATGCGATATAAATTCTGCCTTAGAAATAGTTTTCAAATTACCAATAAAGTTAGAGTGATTATCAAGATGCTGTACGTTTTTCTTAAACTCAAACTTAAATCTGATCTCAATCAAATCATGACTCGACAGAAATGGTACGGAATGTTGATCACTAGATATCACCCTATCCAGATCACTGACAAACATTACATCAATTCTAGTACTTAAGTTATCTAAATGATGAGTAGAGCTGTGAGGTACCATAAACATACCTACAGAATATACCATAGAGTTAAAGTATCTAGGACTAGGAGTAAAAGTTTAAATCACAGTTAAAATTACCCTTAATCCTGACATTATTAAAAGTTGAGATGAAGAACATATTTCATTTTCTAACTCACTTCCAAATGAAGCGTTTGGTGAATTATAAACCACTCCTATTAATACATTATCAAATTTATTTTGCACTTTAATAAACAAAAATTACAATAATGTTTTTCAAAACTAATTTATACGCCCTTTTTGCACCCAGCCACTCGCCTAACCACACAATGTTTTGCGCGTTAGTGAAATTTGAAGTTTAAAATCACAATAACTTTAACTTTTAAATATTTCTAGATATATATTGTGATTTTCTTTATTTTTAACATATAATTAAGCCTTAAATCATTTCTAATTCTAAAAAATGGACATTTTTAATGAAAAATTTTTTAACCGAATTTTTTTAATGAAGTGTCCATTTCCACTTGTTATTACATGCAAATTCAATTAAAAAACATTTTAAATTACAAAATTATGTGACATTCGAAATGTCAAAAAATTCAAGAGTGTACTTCCGATTAAGGGTGACCTCCGATTTCAATAAAAATGGGTATACCAACGTATTTTGATGCGCTGATTACGAAAATGGTAATGAAAATTTGCCCAAATTTAATGTTAATGGTAAAAACCATTATATAAACAATAAAATTGTAGTTTTTGTGGCCTTGAAAAAGGACGATTAACATAATTTCGAAGGTCGAACGGTTTCGTGGCCCGTCTAAGGTCGTGTACCCTCGCTCTGTGTATACAAAAAGGGAGCCAAATTTACTTCTTAGTTGGAACCAAAAGGTACACAACTCAGACCCGACACTCCTACAACGTGTCCTCCCAGAAAACTTTTTTTAAAGACCCAAGGAGGGAACAGCTAGGAGGCGGACGAATCCCAACACAGGTCGTGTACCCTCGCTTTGTGCATATAGAAAGGGAGCCAAATTTACTTTTTAGTTAGGACACAACCCAGACCCGACCCCCCTACGACGTGTCCACTCCAAATAAACCTTCTTTTAAGTACCCAAGAAGGATACAGCTGGGTACAGCTCTTGTGCCCTCGCTCTGTGCATATAGAAAGGGAGCCAAATTTACTTCCTAGTTGATACTAGAAAAATATGATTTTGACTGAATCAGCGTTCACTTGTGGTATGATCACCATCAATACGTCACCACGTATTGCTTTTCGGTGAGTTTTGACTTTCAGCAAACTATTTGTGAGAGCAGTATAAGAGAGCAAGTAACGATTTTCAAACAAATCCAAAGATTTAAAAAAAATGTCCGCCATATTGGATCCGCCATTCCAATTTTAAAAAATCTAATTTCATATTCGTAATTAGCGACCTCAAAAACCCCCGAGTAGCGATTTTCAAGCAAATCCTGTGATTTTTTATTTGGTAAGAGTGATATCTCGAGTTCTTCTTAAGCGATTTTAAAAACTAAAACGGCTTTTGATTCAGCGTCATCATGCCTATAAGTGGAACCTCAAAAACTGGAAAATTTTCAACTCTCCTTTTTTATAAGAGAAATTCTGAATAAAAACACCTTTTTGCATATTATGGGGAAAAAGTACTCTAAAAATAAGAAGGGGAAGGAAATTCCACTTTTTGAGGTTCCACACCCAAAGAAATATCAAACGAAGAGAATGTCACTTCGTTTTTGGTTTTATCTGTTTTAGAAAAGTTGAAATTCATTGATTGATTACATGTAAAAGAAATTTTTTTAATAAATGTTATAGTTATTTTAATAATGTATACTAAAAAATCTTTCTTTTCGCCTGTTTTGAACTGGAATGTCCCCTTAAATTTTTATTCTTACTAAATTTTTAGGAAGTTCCTAAATTTTGAGAAAATTTTTTAGAGATGGAAAAAGAGGCAGGGTTACCACTTTTAATACGATTGTTCTAAACTAGTACAATTTCCACAAGAGCAGTACTCTAAGTACCTCTTTGATATATTTAGTACAATTTTTGATAGTGTTTGTATTATACGTATACTTTTATACGATTCTACGGTGATTAGTGAAAAAAAGGCGTTCACACACTGTTCGGAGGCAGCAAACATTTCTAACGCAAATGTGATTACCTGTACAACAAAAACTTCCCATAGTTTGAACATTTTCTATCAGAAAAGCATTATATTACTACAGATTTTACATATCAGTACAATTTAGTACATATCGGACCCAGATGTCAGTACAAATCGCTATTTCATTTTGGCAACCCTGAAAAGAGGTTGGAAAATTGAAGATTTGGTTTTCCGTAAGAAAATTGAGAAAAGCAAGTAAAATTTAGTTCTATCGATTTACATTTGAGCCTTCGAGACCCATCTCCCTTACGTAGGTTGTGACTTAAAAGGACCTCCTTTTACGGACTTGAGATACCTATCTCAAGTCCGTTTTTATTTCAATGTGGTGGGGATTTTATCATTGAATTTAAGTCAAGTAAGGATATTATTTCACGTTTTTTGGAATATTACAAAATGTTATTATAAATCTATTTATTAATAATTTCACATTACTTTTTATAACGTAGTTTAATTGCTTATAATTATTAAATATACGTACTTTTAAAATTTTAATTTTTCGTAATTTTTAAGGTTATATTTAAAATTTGTTGATTAACAATAAGATTTTATAACTCTAACTTAGTCAATTTACTTATTTTATGAATTTTTATTAATAAAATGTTATTTATTAAGAACAATAATTATTTTTATTTCTCATTTATTTATTTTTAGATATTCCTTATTTACTGATAATGATTAATTACTTATTTTATTAATTGATTATGTTGTTTTACTATTAATTTGATTAACATTCTATGTTTATTAAAATTATAATCTCTTTGACGTTTTTTTGTTTACATTTGTTTTTATTTATACTGTATTTGTAAACATTAACCTTTCATTTATTTTAATAAGTTGTAAAATTTATTGTGTTTAATTTTTGGCCAGAAATTAGAGATGCTTTTAAGTTATTAATAGAAATTTGTAATTTCATATGTGTAAATTTTCAGTTAAAAATAGTTACAGGTGTATATTTCTATACCGCTTTTCATGCTTTACTTAGGGTCGGTGCACTGACTCTTTATTACGTTTGTTTTACGATACTTAAAGTATACTTGAATCCAACGATGCCTTCTCTCAAGGAAAGCATTAATTTGTCGAGCTTTGCCCACTTTCTACATTCCTTATAGTTCGTGTAAATAATGTCAACGGAATTCTGCTTTTCCATTGGCCAATTTTTTTGACAATTTAGAAAGAAGGCAAACTTCGTGAAATTAGTGCCTTCTCATAGAAAAAAGTTGTTTACAATTTTGGAGATACTGTATGCTATATCTCTTTTTAGATTTAAGAACTTCTAGATATTTACTACATTTGGTAATTATGCAGAATCGTGACTTTTGCCAATTTTGAAGATAAATGATTAATTTCTTTTGGAAAAGCTTTAATTTAACTAATTATTGAAGAATTCGGTAAGGGAGGATGAAAAAGTTACTTACAGAACGCCAGGGCTGGGAAACAAATTTTTTTTTGGTTTTTGACGTTTTACTCGGTAAATATTAAAATTTTTGAAAAATGTTCTACATAAAAGTTGTAGATCGTGTTAAGATACACATTTTATGTTGCATGCAATTGTTTCATAAATTGAGTATTTTTCAAGAAAAACACAAAAACGCAAAATAACCATAGAAACGTAATATAGTAGAAGGGCTTTTCATGCAATTGAAAATCTAGGAAGTTAATTTGACTCCCTTCTGCATTAAAACGTTGAAGGAAATCAGGAAATTTTCAATTGCATGAAAAGCCATTCTACTATATTACGTTTCTATGGTTATTTTGCGTTTTTGTGTTTTTCTTGAAAAATACTCAATTTATGAAACAATTGCATGCAACATAAAATGTGTATCTTAACACGATCTACAACTTTTATGTAGAACATTTTTCAAAAATTTTAATATTTACCGAGTAAAACGTCAAAAACCAAAAAAAAATTTGTTTCCCAGCCCTGGCGTTCTGTAAGTAACTTTTTCATCCTCCCTTACCGAATTCTTCAATAATTAGTTAAATTAAAGCTTTTCCAAAAGAAATTAATCATTTATCTTCAAAATTATCAAAAGTCACGATTCTGCATAATTACCCTACATTTATTGTCACATTTTTCTAGAAAATATCAAGCTTTATTAGGATAACAGTTTGTATATTTCAAAAAGAATTTTTAGAGAAAAATAAGATACAAATTCTTATATTGGTAAAATACTTAATGTTTCATATTTTATTTTAAGAAGAGTATTTCGTGTAGGGTGTTGTGTTCAAAGTTTTCTTTATTGCTCTTAGCAGAGTTTTTTGTGTGAGAAAAAGAAAAATAAAAGCAAAAAATGTACAGAATGTACTACAAATAAGCTGACAACAAATTAATTAATTATTAATTAATTTTGGACCCGATTTTTTTTTAAATTTATTCATATCTTATAATGTAAAAAAGATTTTCCAAAAACTCCCGCAATGGGCCGTCGAAACCTGAAAATATTAGGTTTCAGGCTGTGATGGGTATCAAGCCAAATATGGGAGTGTTTGGAAAATCTTCTCTCCAATCAAGTCCAAAGTTAAAGAAATAAATAAAAAATTTGTTAACCAACAATTAAAAAAAAATTTTTTTAACATTTCTTAAAAGTCGAAAGAAAACTGAAACTTTCATTCTTTGGTAACTTTTTTCTATACTCAATATTTTTAGACTTATAAGCTATTGAAAATAGACCTACTTTTTAAAATCCAAAATTTCGAAAAGTTATAACTCGAAAATTTGGGAATTAAACAAAAATAAAAAAATACGTATTTCATATTACAGTAAAACCTCGATTGTCCAAACTAACCTACGCAAGGCCGGGTTCGAATAATCGAAAGTTCGGATTATAGAAATTTTAATTATTTCTATAATTAAAGTAAAAAAATGTTCAGCTAAACTATATATGTGACGCGACACGAGAAAAGGGACCTATCGCCTCAAAAAAGAATTTTATAGGGGGAGCGTTTAAAGTGACGCCATAAGCAGAAAACCTGTGTATTTACGAGGACACGTTCAACTTTCAGGCTTTTTATTATTAAAACTATTTCAGATTTTTAACTTCTGATTTTTTTACGTGAAAGAGCAACTCAAAATCTATGGAATACGACTAAAAACTCAAAAATGATTTTTTTATCGATAGGTCCCTTTTCTCGTGTCGCGTCACATATATTTAATTTAATACATTTTGAAAAATAATCATAAGTATATATATATATATATACTCACAAATATACACTCAAAACTTACACATATATATCCTTCTATTATATTAAGTTGTAAAACGACCGACCGATCGGCTCACACCAAGTATATATATATATATATATTTTAGAATACTCATGCATATGCACATACATATATATATATATATATATATATATATATATATATATATATATATTCTCACACATATGCACTCAATACGTACACATGTATACTCACTTTTATGTAAAGTGACTATACGTCCCGGATTTTAGCCTTTTGTCCCGCATTTAACATAAAATGTCCTGCATATCTCGGAAAATAGATAAGAATATCCTACATCTATAGGTTAGCACAGTAGCTTATAGGTGTGAGAGAGATAGACTTTGTTACATCAGTGGTTGCCGCTCTTTGCTTTTGTTTGAGTTTTTACCACGTGTTACGTACTTTGCATTTAGATACAGCTAATGCAGTTTTCTATCCCAGTTTTCATGTTTATGACTAATCTTACGTTTATTCTTGTCGTAATTGAGAAACATTATAAATATAGAAAGAAAAAATATGTGATGTAATGTCATAAATGAAGCATAATATAAACATGTAAAGCCATAAAACGCGCGCTGTTTCAGTTCCACTCCAATTTACTCCTACAAATTCCCTGTTCCTTTTTTCTTGTGGATAGTGATGCATTACGAGCGAATATCGTCTCGTGAGAACGAGAATCTCGCAAAAAATACATTGAAAACAATTGAATGTTATAGTTTCGTCTCTTTCTTTTTATGAAAGGACAGAGTCTCGTTATGCATCACTACTTGTGGAAAATGACCTTTTTTTTGGCTTAATCATATAAATCAGCGAGCGTCCCGCATTGACACTATTTTCATATGGTCACTTTACTCTTATGCATTCAATAAATACACATGTGTACCCTCACATATACACACAACACATACATCATGTATACAAATATACACAGTATACAAATATACACAGTATACAAATATACACAGTATACAAATATACACATGCATACTCACACAAATAAACAAATCAGGAATACATAATCATAAAGTCACACATAAGTCTTCTTAAAAAAATTAAAACTCGGAAATTTATTGTTCTGTCAAGTAGTAATGTGCCCTAAAAAATATTGTTTTGACTTTTTCAAAAATCTAGACATTAGAATGTAATTTTTTTTCTTTAAAAATGCAGGTTGTCAAAAACAAAAATAATTCCAGATATTTGAAATAATTTTTTTTCTGCTTACATAAGATTGGTTCAATTAAAAAAAATTTCTATTCTGTTTTAAATATTTTCTAAATATATAAATATATATATTTATATATTTATTTATATATTTTACTTTTTACTAATTTTATTTCTGCTTTCTTCGGCCAAAAATATGATAACTGACATATTTATCAATAAATTAATATCTAATGATTAAAATAAACAATAATAAAAATCTCCTAAGCTTTGTTAGATTAAAACAAATTTTTATTCACAAGAAATTTTAATTTTTGTATCAATTTTTAGAAATTTCTTTGACTTTTAAAAAAAATTTCTGGAGTGTTTCCAGGCCAAAAAAAATATCTGACTCTCCCTGACTGTTAGACACCATGAACAAACCGAAATTCTGATATAAAAAATACCAAACTTTAAAAGAAATTCTGTGGAATTTAGTATAATTACATTAAATATCAAGAATTTTAATTAAATTTTAATATACCTATACTCAATTCCATATAAGCTTTTATAAAGGTTAGTATTTTTTATATCGAAATTTCGGTTTGTTGCACTTTTTCCCGAAATTGTAAAATACTTTCAGAAAATTTAATATACCTACATTTTATTTCAGTGTACTATTCATTCTAAAATGCACTTCGTAAATGGTAAAGTAAGTGGGTAGTTCTACAAAAGAGAGAATATATGATGTCCAAGGTTGTTTTTCATATTAATTTTTCAAAAAATAAAATTATTTTTAATGTTAACTGTCGTTTGAATACAAATTTTCACTTGGATAATAATTTCAAATAGTTGTACATTTCAAATAATCAATTAATTGTTACACTACTTTAAATTTTATTTAAAAAAATATTATCTTGAATTTTCTCAGTTTCCTGGCATCATAAAAAGCGTTAAAATTGTTAAGAATTTGTAATTCAATTAACTAAGATAATTGTGTACTTTGACATCGAAATGGACATTTGGTCAGATAAATTCTCACAATTAATTTCCTGGCATGAATTTAAAAAATGTATATTTTATGTTTTATACTTTTGTTGCTCGAGGTGTCGTGGAACCTTATTTCCTGTTGACCAGTAGGGGAGACTGGGGTAAACCCGCGCACAGGGTAAACCCGCTCACTAGCGATTTGATGCTATAAACTCAATTTAAGATGAATATATTTGTACTGTGAATAGTACTTAACATACAACTAATGTTAACGAACTTTTGATTAGTTTCATGAATTCGTCATAGCATCTGAGGCGGTCAATTGTTTTTAAAAGTGCAAAAAAAGAAAAATGATCTTCGGATTTTAAAGTTTCTCGATTATTATTTTTGAGACTTAATTTATTAGACCAATTTTTTTTATGCTATTGGATGTCCTTTTTCGAAATATATGTGTAGTTTTGTTTGATTTTAAAAAGATTTATTTAAATTTATTCTGAAATTTGAGAAATACATTCGGGGTAAAGTAGCTCACTTATTAAATTTGTGTAGGAAGCCGAATCAGTATAAACAGTATTTGCGTTTTTTTGGCGATCTTAAAATTTTGAATATTAAAAATATTTATTCAAAGAGAAAAAAATATTCATTTTCTAACAATATTATTGAATTACTGGTTAATTAGTTGAATATTTAATATTTTGAATGTCCTTCATTGCGCGATTTCTGACGATTTTTTTCAACAGATGGCGCCGAACTATCAATATTTGTTGGTAACGTTGAGCGGAATCATGTAAATATTAGTCATTATTAGTGATTATTAGGTTATAACGGTTATAACAAACAACGCAAACAAATAATCAAAATTTGTCGCTGTCTTTTTCGGCTAAAAAAAGACATAAATCTAAGTTTGTTGTCTTTGTTTAGTTCACGTTTTATCATTGTTTATTTTTAAATTTAAAATTTCGAATTTCATTTGTTATATTTTATCAATAATAAAATCTATAACTTGTTACATCAAAAATTGTAACTATATTTTAATTTTCTCTTAATAAAATATTATTTAAATTCACAGTTGCAATTCATGAAACCTATACTTATTATTTGAGCGGCTGGATTCCATAAGGGCACGTAAATTTTTCTCGGCCGAAATCGAAGTCCCCTGGACACTCAAAATTCAACTTCTGAATTTAAATGTTTAAAATACAAATATATATATTAAAATATATATTTATATGTTTAAAATGTTTATATGTTTCCTTATAGGAAATTTCATTGCGCATCTTTTTTCTTTTAAATTTTTATTGTATCTGTTACCGTTTTCAAAATATAAGGAAAAAACTGTTTTTTTAAAGAGCGAAATTTTTATTGTTTTTTTCACTTCAACTCGCGATTACTCAGTCAATTTTACGAATTTTTTAATGAAACAAAAACAAAAATACGCGTTATTTTATCTTACGAGTAACTAAAAAAGAAAAATGATGTTTTAATTATAAATAAAAAAGTTATTAATTTTTTATTAAGATGTTGCAAAATTCGTAAACTGAAATTTTTACTAAGCGGGGAAGTTGAGCAAATTTTGAGCAACAAAAAACTTTCAGCGAGAAAGTTGTTCATTTAGGTCTAAACAAGTTTTTCCCGAAAGTTACAGTTCAATTAAACAATTAGTTAACAAATGGCGAATGTTAAAAGTCGTTGGCGGCTGAACGCCCAGCGCGCGTATCTCACCCGTATTATGTATACACAGAATAAAACTCTCCAGCTTACTATTAGGTGAGATACGCGCGCTATATCCTATAAGGATATATATTTTAAACATTTAAATTCAGAAGTTGAATTTTGAGTGTCCAGGGGACTTCGATTTCGGTCGAGAAAAATTTACGTGCCCTTAAGGAATCCAGCCGCTCATTTATTAAACCAATATTTATTGTTTTTCAATTTTTTAGACGAAAAATGACCAAATTCTCAGCTTCATGTCAGATTCTGTCAGAATACACATGTACCTAATCTCTAAAATTTACAATTTGCATTTTTTTGACTGGAATCTTTGAGATAACTTTAATAATACTTTTAACATCAATTTCATCTACTTCTAAAAACCTGACGTAAAAAGATGTGCTAAAATTTTCTTTATTTTCTTCCTTGGTTGTAGAACTAACCAAATATTACTATTTCTTGTACTGCAAATTACTAATATTAATTATTGTAAAAATCTCTTTTAAAAATTCCTGTAAGAATTTTAATTTTTACATCGTCATTGAAATTTTCATTAAATTTTATATTACTTTTTACATTCAATATGTTGTAAATACTACTCGAAGAAATTTGAATAATTTATACTCGAAAAATAAAGATTACTTCTGCAAGAAACAAATGCGAAACTTTTACTCTAATAAGTAGTAATCAGTACCGTTACCACTGCACACCTGAGTGTGTGATCACCTCACTACTGTCATGCGCAGCGATCGTAGCCTTAAAATACAAGTATATTTTTGCAAAACTATCGTAAGAGCCAACTTCAGTGTTGTTAAACTACTTGTATTTTAACCAAAAAATTTGTATTTTTAAACATACACGGAAAGAACTTTGGCAGTGCATGACGCTCGCAGCATATTGAACAGTGCAAGTGAAGGGGAGTTTGCTGCGAGTTGGACATAGTTTTGTTTTTCGGTTATAACTTTTCACTAAATTGAGATATCGACATGTTTAAAGTCTTGTTTAAAAGCCAGGGAGCTTACCTATACTTCTGTAAAAGTCGCAATTTAATTTTTGAAAAAACTTTCAAAATGTAGCCAATTTCCTAATATGATCATTATTGAACTTTTTTTCTTTGCTGCAAGTTGGACACCCTCACAAAATCCACTCAAAATGCATAAAAATTAAATAAAACATCTAGCAATAAAAAGTGTATGCAAAATTTTGTATTTTATGAAATATATTGTATTTTACACATTATAAACACATAATTTCGAATCAAATATTTTGCAATGTTTACAAACATAAAATAGGTTAAACTTGTAAGCAAAAGAAATCTCTAGCATATATAATAAGGTAAACATTTTACAATTTTAATTCTGGGATAAACTTTACGCATTCTGGAAATATCAATAGGTGTCCAACTCGCAGTAGTGACCAACTCGCAGCAAACTCCCCTAATCGCGCGGGGCACACAAAAAAGGCAACTGTATAGTGTGTAGCCCTTCTTTGCTTGACAGAGTCGCCCAGCATTATAGAGAATAATTTTTTGAAATAAGGAATGTTTAATAAAAATTTATTTATTGGTTTATACACCTGTCTTCAGCCTTACATACTTGGCTATACAAGTGTTTCTTACAATTTCTTGCTATTACAAATTTTCTTATACACAATTCCTAATACTAAGTTTGCGCCTACAGAACGTCTTTTCGAAATTAGGAGTACTCGCATTAGCCTGGACTACCCGTCTAATGGGTTTTCTCGCCAGAGGAGAGGGAAACTGTAGAAAACCTTCTCCTGAGTACAACCGGTTTATCGACAGTCGAGTTCTAATGGTGTGTACCGGACAATAATCGACAGTGCACATCATTATACCTCGACGTCAAACCTCCCACTCATATTATCTCACATGCTGGAAAAATCCAAGCTAAATGGGCGCGAACCAAGTACCCTTGGTCCTAGAACGTCCGCCAAGCGAGGCATTTATCCGACCGACCTAATCTGCCGGTCATGTTTAATAAAAATAAGTGCTATTTAAAAATTTGAAACAACCATGTGTTAACCTTATTTTTTCAATTTGAAATTTTTTACTTTTGTTTGTACAACGTTAGGAGCAACACTTTTACGAATTCTTTCTTAAGAAAATTCTGAGGAAATCGTGTAATATTTTCAAATATTAGGTCTTGCGTTTTGAAGGTACACACCTCAGGAATATTTACCACCAAAAACTTTTATGAATTTGCAAAGCGTTTCTTTTTGACAAACATTTATTTTCAAAATAGGCCTGTGGGGTAAACTGGACTGTTTTCGGTGGGGCAAACCGGCCTTAGAATATTTCCATTGAATTAAAGTTTCATAAAAATTATTTTTAAATAAAATGTTTCTTTCATTAAAATATTTACTTACAATGACAAATAATTGTCTTCCAATAAGAATTGGACTCTTTAATATTGTTTCCCTGATAATGACAAACTTTTTTTTTATTAAAAAAATATTTGTTTAATTAAAATACAATCCCGAATTATTATTTTCATTATTACAACCATTGTTTACATGATTCTTTATATCTTTTATTATTGTAGATTACGTAAATATAATGAAAGTTAAATTTAATAACTTACAAAATTTGTACATTTGTTTATTATCTTTTTATGCTTTTCTATCAAAACATTGGTAATTATATATAGTCCAATCGCCCTGTGGAAAAAGTGGTCATTTCGTGACAAAATTGATACCTGAAGTCTGATTGTGGATTCATATAGTGCGGGGTGGTAGTATGAATATGTATATGTTTCCCACTCGAGATTTTTCATGCTGCGCGTTATAAACAATTTTGATGGTGCCGAAAAACAGTTTTTTGATGACCGTTCTTTCCCATCAAATTATAGGGAAAAAAGTTGTTAATAAAAGTTATAGAGCTCGGAAATACCTTTAAAATGATGGGTCATATGTTAAAATTGGTCCATTTGTTTACTTGCAAATGAATTTAAACCACTAAAAATGGCACTTTCTTATTTGTTTAATAACTTGAACAAAAGTTAACAAATTCTTTTGATATTCTCCAAAAATGTACCTCTCAAGACCCTCAAGATGTGTGCCAAATCTGAATACGATTCGATAAATAGTTTATGAGAAATTCCATTTGTTAACTAAAAACATGATTTTTTAAAATGGAATTTCTACATTTTTGGCCGGATGAAAATCAATTTTTTTTTGTTGGGTTCTCTTCATGAAATGTCAATCTATCAATCACAATTGGTAGCGAATTGAATTTTTACAAGAAAACTGGTTTTTGGGGGGGGAGAAATTTTTGGCTTATAAACAAATAAACACTACATCAACAATTTTTACTTTAACAATTTGTCATAAACGCCATTTGATTACTTATTCTTTCCTGCAAATTTTGCAAAAAAAATTTTGATCCAGATCAAAAGGGGGGGGGAGATAATTTTTTTATTTCAAAAAATTCCTGAGCCTTTAATTATTAATATTTTTTATTTTTTTATATTCTTTTAGTTGATTAGTCATACTAATTATAAAAAAATTAATCTAAACATCTATGCACTTCTTGTTCATAAAAAAAATCCTAAAAAGTATGCAATGTTTGAATGCAACGTAAAGCAGCCTATCTGCTCTAAGCTGCATAGTGGGGGACATCATCAGTCGCTCGCGCTAAAGTTGATTTCAAACTTTCAAATTCGTAAAAGTTGTCATAACATTCAAACAAATTGATGAATTTTGATCATTTTTTTTAAACTGGGCTAAAATTTTCTCAAGAATTCAAATTTTTTATTTATTTTTTGAAAAATTTATAAATAATGTCAAAAAATTATTAATTAAAAAAAATTTTTTTTTGGTTTTTTTTTTAAAATTCATTTTTTTCAAATTTTTTATTATTAACTGCTCGAATAATAAAAGAAACACTAATTAATTATTTTTGCATTAAAAGAATTAAGGTTTTTGAAAAAAAGCTATTCGCAGAACAATATTATACTAATAATTTGACATATATTTCGAAAATACCTCAATTTTGGATAAGAAAAAAGTTCTGCGAACAGCATTTTTAGTCTGACTTCAAACTTAAATATTTTCTAATAAAATTATTATTTTCTCTTTGACAAATATTTTTTTTGCATTAAAGTGTCCTCTATACGAATATGATATTAGAAAATTAATAAAAAATTGTTTAACAATATTTTTTTTTGCATATAATTTAGAGCTGTGCAAAATTCAAACCGAACCAAGTTTTGTTCGGTTTTTGGGAGCCGAAATGTCGAATATCGAATATTCGACATCTAAACTAGACTATTCGAATGTCGAATATTCGACATTCGAACTGGGCGACTGAAATGTCGAATTTTAGAATTCGACATTTTAGCGTACTAAAACCGAACACAACTCGGTTCGGTTCGAATTTTGTAGTAACTCGAATGTCGAATATTCGACATCCTAACTGGGCTAGTTTGAATGTCGAAAAACCGACATTCGAACTAAGCTAACTAGAATGTCGAATTTTCGACATTCGAACTAGGCGAAAAAATTCGAACAGTTCGGTTCGAATTATTTTGCACAGCTCTAATTATAATTTAAAAATTGCCCGATTTTTTAAAGGTTTGTTATTACAAATTCTTAAATTTTAAAGTAAAAAATTTTTTTTGATAACTAATATTACCATAAACAATTTTTTAAAACTTTGGCTTGAAAATGTTTACTCGGGGGTTTTCGGGGTCGCTGATTACGTATCTGATATTAGTTTTCCAACATTCAAATTAACGGATTCAATATGGCGGACGAAAATTTCAAAAATTGATTGGATTCTCTTACAAATCCGTACTCGGGGGTTTTTGGGGTCGCAGATTACGAATCTGATATTAGTTTTCCAAAATTTAAAATGGCGGATGAAAATTTCAAAAATTGGTTGGATTCTCTTACAAATCCGTACAGGGGGGTTTGTGGGGTCGCTGAGCACTAATCTGATATTAATTTTCTAATATTCAAAATAGCAGAAGAAATATAAAAAAGGCCAACAAAATTTTCAAAATTCAGTCGGATTTTTTTTTAAATCTTTACTCAGGGATTTTTGGGGTCTCTGATTATGAATAGATTATGATTATCTTCTTAAAGATCAAAATGGCGCATCTAATATTAGGCAATTATTATGCTAATAATAATTGTTCCATTTTAGAAAACTAAAGAAATAAAAGAAAATTCTACTTACCTTTGAAAAAACAAAAAATTCGTATTATTTGAAGAACAAAAGATTCCTACTCTCATATATTTCATAACGCATTTACATAGCGAGAGAAATACAACTCTACCACCTGGCGGACGAAAAGAGAATTATAACGAAAAATGCGCGCATTTTTCAAAGTAATAAAAACCTTATATGTAAAAGAGTGCAAAAAAAATTTTATTAATATCAAACAAGTAATTTGTCATCATTAGTATTAATAAATTCTTGTTACTAATTAATAATTATTAATTTTTATTATCATATTCACTTTTATAATTTAAAATTTTTTTTTATAATTCAAATAATTTATTAAATAAATATAATAAAATGTAATAATTATTATTAGTATAATAATTGCATAATATTAGATCCGCCATTTTGATTTTTAAAAAACTAAAATCCTTTCATAATCAGCGACCCCAAAAAATCTCTGAGTAAGGATTTTCAAAAAAGTCCAACAGAATATTAAAAATTTTGTCCACCATATGACATCCTCTATTTTGAATTTTGGAAAAATAATATCAAATCCGTAATCAGTGACCCCATAAACCCCCGAATTCGGACTTGTAACAAAATCCAATCAATTTTTGAAATTTTCGTCCGTCATATTGAATCCGCAATATTGAATTTTGGAAAACTAATATCAGATTCGTAATCAGCGACCCCAAAAACCCCCGAGTACGGATTTGTAAGAGAATCTAATCAATTTTTGAAATTTTCGTCCGCCATATTGAATCTGCCATTTTGAATTTTAAAAAACTAATATCAGATACGTGATTAGCGACACCAAAAACCCCTGAGTAAACATTTTCAAACGTTTAAAAAAAATGTTGATCGAGCATCAAATTTCAAATTTTCAAAAAAATTTTGGTTTTTTTTACTCTTGTGACTAAGCGAAGCAACCGATTTTATTTTTCGAGGTCTTGTTTGAAAGATCATTTAATTGCGCAACTTTATCCCAGAGACATCTATTCTTCATCTTTTATTGTTTAGTTAGTGTATTAACTTTAAAAAAATGTGCAAACGGTCCGGTTTGTCCTACCCCCTGGGGTAAACCGGACCCCCCATGGGGCAAACCGGACCGTTTGTTTTTTTATTTATAATATTGCATTTACATAATCTACAATAATAAAAAACAAAAAGAATCATGTAAACAATGGTTGTAGTAATGAAAATAATAATTCGGGATTGAATTTTAATTAAATAAAGATTTTTTTAAATAAAAAAATAAAAATGTTTGTCATTATCAGAAAAACAATATTAAAGGGTCCAATTATCATTGAAGACAATTATTTTTCATTGTAAGTAAATATTTTAATGAAAGAAACATTTTATTTAAAAATAATTTTTATGAAACTTTAATTCAATGGAAATATCCTATGACCGGTTTGCCCCACCGAAAACGGTCCGGTTTGTCCCACAGGCCCATTTTGAAAATAAATGTTTGTCAAAAAGAAACGCTTTGAAAATTCATCAAAGTTTTTGGTGGTAAATATTCTTGAGGTGTGAACCTTCAAAACCCAAGACCTTATATTTGGAAATATTACACGATTTTCTCAGAATTTCCTTAAGATAAAATTCGTAAAAGTGTAGAAAAAAACTAAAAAAAAAATTTTGCTCCCAGCGTTGCACAAACAAAAGTAAAAAATGTCAAATTGAAAAAATAAGGTATACTACACACGGTTGTTTCAAATTTCTAAATAGCACTTTTGACAATTTTGCCATTTCGGAAATATTGAGGGGGGTCCGGTTTGCCCCACTCTCCCCTAGATATTTTATTATTTTATAGTATTTAATCAAAAAATAAATTTAATCTCTATTTAATAAACAACTATAAATAAAAAATGTAAATGAATTTAAAATACTAAATTAAATTGCACTAATTAGTACAATTCAATTAATTTCATTAATGAAACTTAAGCTTATTTTAGCTAAATTTTTTAGCTTTTAATACCATTTATATTTTTTCATTTTTTAAACTTATTTATTTCATTTAAAAAAAAAAAATTTTAAATAAACTTTTGAGAAAAAAGATATACATATTTAACCAAAACCAAAAGACAAAATTAAATGAACTTTTTACTAGGAGGAACTTTAAATTTTAACACTTTAAGATTATGTAGAGATAAATAATGTTTCGTACATTATGAACAATTTTTTTTTAATTTATACTCAACAAAATATCAATAAAATAACATATTTCAAACTCAAAGTGGATGACTCCTTTCTCCTCCAAATAAAAAATAAAAAAAATTTAACAAATATTTTTAATTAGTAAATCATATACCTATTTTCACTGACGGGCGAAATAAGCTATTTCTTTTATTTCGCCCGTCTTTTTTCCCATGCATTTTCACTGTCGGGCGAAATAAACTATTTCTCTTATTTCGCCCGTTTTTTATTGCTATGCATTTTCTTTGACGTACGAAATAAAAATAAACAGTTAAAATTGTGATTTTATTAAATGTTTGTACTTATTGTATCTACACTTTATGAGGTTATATAGTACATTACCTGTCAAATAGTTATTTATTATAGATAATTTGTTATATGACGGGCCAAATAAACTACTTTCTTTATTTAGTCCGTCTTGAAATGTATGGAAGTGGGGTGACGGGCCAAATAATAAAAGTAACTTATTTGTCCCGCTGACGGGCTAAACAGTCATTTCGTACATATTATCAGGATATACTCACGATATTATTCTGAGTTCTTAAATAAGTTTCTAAATAACTCTTAAGAAAAAGTTTTTCCATGTACCTTTATAGTTTCAAGATTATGAGAGAGAGAGAGAAAAGCAAAATGCGCTTACAATGATGCTACAGTAGATGATGCGGAGCATGCTCTTCTTCATTGCGAGCAAAGGAACCATGATAGAATGGCCATGTTATCGACATTGACTTCAAAGTCAATGTCGATAACATAGTGTCTACCATGGTTCAAAACTGGGACTTCTGGAGACATATTGAATCTTCATTATTAAAATAATAGGCAAAAAAATACGTAAGACGAAGTTGACAAGAGGAAATCCAAAGCTTGACTATGTGTGTTTCTTTATATTTGTATATTAGTTATTATCCTAGCCATCAAGACAATGTTTATAAAATATTTAAAAAACTTTTATAAATTACCTGGAACTTTGGGAAGGTATTAGTTGAAGCTAACAAAGTGTGCATCCTTAAAAATTTTGTAGTCGCCATATCCCAAGGAACAGCGTGAAGTTCCGATGACAGATAATTAGTCATATCCATAGTAATATTATAATCAAGTTCTGCAGCATCTGCCAAACTAAAAGCGTCCTCCAAAATATGTGTTCTATCCGACGTAGAAAATCTCTAAGATTAAAAAAGAAAATAATTTTTTAATGAAAAGATTGCACAGGCCAACAAAATTTCATCAACTGTATGTTGATAAAAATGTTACAACCGATTCTTACAGGATTTTGTCCGTAGAATACGAATCTGACCTTAAAAATATTGGATTGGCTCTAGTTTTTAATCAACTTACGTTTCAATACGTAAGATATGCATTTTAATCATTTTTTGAATGAATGTAATATTATAAACCGAAACTGTAAATCTGTCTGCTCCCCAGGGACGCAGGATTCCTGCGATGGGCATGGCGAACCGAGGGTCCCGAGCCACTTCAGAGAGGACCTTGGTCCTACGGGCACTGACGTCGCCGGCATCACCCGAGTCAACCCCGTCCGTTGGGATTATAAGCGGACGCATCACAGGAGGCTAGTTCCTACGGGCCTGAGAAACCCGGTGTTACCTGACTTCTCCAGGGGAGAGAGAATTTATTCACTCTATGGGGGTTGGCAAGTCCTGGAGCCCTAGCTGTTAGTGCCGTATGGTTTGCGGTAAGTCTAATATCGAGGACTATCCGACAGGGGGACTTCGGTCCTGCGGGTGTGACCTACCCGGGATACCTCAGTCATAGAACAACTGTTCTCAGTGTCGTCGATTCGAATGGGACACGCTGAGGGCAGCGCCGTGGTTGGGCCGGCATCAGAGAATAGCTAATCCAGCTAGTCACAGAGCGTGTCGTAAGAGGCGACTAACGTGATACTTTATTTTTTCATTTGAACGCAATACGCCTCTCTAGTACCAGGCATGGTGAGACTACGGTCTGGAAGCAGAACCTCCGCGTGGTCCCCGCTGGTAGGCTTGTCCTCGCTAATTCACTCCCATTTCTGTTGGGGTATTATCGGAGCCAATACGAATGCAACTAACTGTTTCTCCATTTCATCGGGCACCAGTCTTCTTGCATTCAGGGCAATGTCTATCTTTCGCCTACGCTTGCCGTGACTCGCTGAGAGCACCATTCTCTCACAGAGTCGGTTAAAGGAATTCAATGCTATCTGAAGCGTTTTTCCTATCCCGACGTACCTAGCAGTGGTGAGGATTCTCAGATATAGAAGTCTTCGGGTTATAGTCCCCATGGATCCAGGCACCCGCATAGGTGCAAAAGAAATGACCTATAAGAGGGGCACCAGAATTTTCTGGTGACCTTATTTTCTTTTTGCAAAGATACAATGTTGTAAATCTGTCTGCATAGAACCAAATGAAAGCATAAACACTGCTCTTTAATATCCAAAGGGATCATTCGAGTATTACGTACAGTGCTGCCAGATGGTTAAAAACACAAATCTTAAAACTTTTCTTATTTATCTTCAAAAGTGTTTAAACTAGCCAAAAAAAATTTCTTTCGATTTCGGTTATAATTTTTTCAAAATTTTCTATTTGTACAAAATTTTGATAAAAATTTGGAAAACAATTAAAATCATTTCAATATTTAAAATTTTTTTAAATAATTCTTGCGATGAATTTTACTGTTTAGAAAAATAATTAAATTTTTGAAAAGAATGTTTTAATAAAATTTTTAAAACTAACATAATTCTTATCAAGAATTTTATTAAGCATAATTATATAAATTACAAAATTTAAAAGATTTGAATGAAATTCTTTACAAAAATTCAATTATTTTCATAAATAATGACAGTCTTCGAAAAACTTCAATTGTTTTTATAAATAGTAAAATTATTGCAAAAATTTTAATATTTTTAAGCAAAATTTTAACCCTTTAACGACCGAATGTGCTGATTTCTAACTTCGATTTCAAACTCTTATTATTGAAAGAAAAAAATTATTAAAAATTCTGCAGGCACATACCCATATGTTTTTGGGGTCGCTCTTTCGAATGGCGTTATCAAAATTCCCAAAAAGTGCCATTTAACCCTTATTTTTTTCAAAAATACTCAAAAAATACAAAATTTTGGAAAGTAATTTTTTTAGATCCAATTTTAGTTAGTATATTAATTTTTCCAGGTCACCTAAGGTATACAAAACGTGTTTCCAATAGTTCTAGTTTGAAAATATGCTTTGCGTTTTAAGATTTTTTGTTTTTATTAATTCAAAATGGCGCCTGAAAATAAATTTTTTTTCAAAATTTAACACAGGATGGACAAAATTTTCAAAAATTGTTGAATTCGCTTGAAACTTGTTACTCGGAGGTTTTCGGGGTCGCTGATTACGAATCTGAGGTCAGCTTTTTAAAATTCAAAATGGCGGATCCAATATGGCGGACGACAAATCTAAAACTTTATCGTATTGTCTTCAAATTGGTTACTCGGGGGTTTTTGGGGTCGCTGATTACGAATCTGACATTAGTGTCAATGGTTTAGTGTCAATGGTTTAGTATCAATGTATAGGTATAAATGTATTAGTATCAATGTATTAGTGTAAATGTATTACTATCAATGTATTAGTGTCAATGTATATGTGTCAGTGTATTAGTATCAGTGTATTACTATCTATGTATAAGTATCGATGTATTAGTATCAATGTATATGTATCAATGTATGAGTATCAATGTATAAGTATCAATGTATAAGTATCAATGTATAAATATCAATGCATAAATATCAACGTCCCAGGCAGAAAAGTCGGTGGTGTGCCGATGCCTACGACCGGTGCGACACCGGCCCGGTGGTAAAGTCGGACAATAACCGGTTCCGGCACTGTGGTACCGGGCCGGTTTCCAAAAGACAACCGGCCCGGCACCGGCCCGGTAGTAACGTCGAACAATAACCGGTACCGGCACTATGGTACCGGGCCGGTTAATAAAAGACAACCGGCCCGGCACCAGACCGGTTCCGGCATTCGATAACGTTTTTACACCGGCGACGGAGTTTTGCCAGCATCAAAATTAGTACCGGCCCGGCACCGGCCCGGTTCCGGCATTCGATACCGTTTTTACACCGGCGACATAGTTTTGCCGGCATCAAAATTAGTACCGGCCCGGCACCGGCCCGGTACCACTACTTGATACCGTTTTTACACCGGCGATGAACTTTTGCCGGCATCAAAATTAGTACCGGCCCGGTACCACTACTTGATACCGTTTTTACACCGGCGATGAACTTTTGCCGGCAGCAAAATTAGTACCGGCCCGGAACCGGTTCGGTACCACTACTTGATACCGTTTTTACACCGGCGACATAGTTTTGCCGGCATCAAAATTAGTACCGGCCCGGCACCGGCCCGGTACCACTACTTGATACTGTTTTTACACCGGCGATGAACTTTTGCCGGCATCAAAATTAGTACCGGCCCGGTACCACCACTTGATACCGTTTTTACACCGAAAACGTAGTTTTGCCGGCATCAAAATTAGTACCGGCCCGGCACCGGCCCGGTACCACTACTTGATACCGTTTTTACACCGGCGATGAACTTTTGCCGGCATCAAAATTAGTACCGGCCCGGAACCGGCCCGGTACCACTACTTGATACCGTTTTTACACCGGCGACATAGTTTTGCCGGCATCAAAATTAGTACCGGCCCGGCACCGGCCCGGTAACACTACTTGATACTGTATTTACACCGGCTATGAACTTTTGACGGCATCAAAATTAGTACCGGCCCGGAACCGGCCCGGTACCACCACTTGATACCGTTTTTACACCGAAAACGTAGTTTTGCCGGCATCAAAATTAGTACCGGCCCGGCACCGGCCCGGTACCACTACTTGATACCGTTTTTACACCGGCGATGAACTTTTGCCGGCATCAAAATTAGTACCGGCCCGGAACCGGCCCGGTACCACTACTTGATACCGTTTTTACACCGAAAACGTAGTTTTGCCGGCATCAAAATTAGTACCGGCCCGGCACCGGCCCGGTTCCGGCATTCGATACCGTTTTTACAACGGCGACATAGTTTTGCCGGCATCAAAATTAGTTCCGGCCCGGCACCGGCCCGGTTCCGGCATTCGATACCGTTTTTACACCGGCGACATAGTTTTGCCGGCATCAAAATTAGTACCGGCCCGGCACCGGCCCGGTACCACTACTTGATACTGTTTTTACACCGGCGATGAACTTTTGCCGGCATCAAAATTAGTACCGGCCCGGAACCGGCCCGGTACCACAACTTGATACCGTTTTTACACCGAAAACGTAGTTTTGCCGGCATCAAAATTAGTACCGGCCCGGCACCGGCCCGGTACCACTACTTGATACTGTTTTTACACCGGCGATGAACTTTTGCCGGCATCAAAATTAGTACCGGCCCGGAACCGGCCCGGTACCACAACTTGATACCGTTTTTACACCGAAAAACGTAGTTTTGCCGGCATCAAAATTAGTACCGGCCCGGCACCGGCCCGGTTCCGGCATTCGATACCGTTTTTACAACGGCGACATAGTTTTGCCGGCATCAAAATTAGTACCGGCCCGGCACCGGCCCGGTTCCGGCATTCGATACCGTTTTTACACCGGCGACATAGTTTTGCCGGCATCAAAATTAGTACCGGCCCGGCACCGGCCCGGTACCACTACTTGATACTGTTTTTACACCGGCGATGAACTTTTGCCGGCATCAAAATTAGTACCGGCCCGGAACCGGCCCGGTACCACAACTTGATACCGTTTTTACACCGAAAACGTAGTTTTGCCGGCATCAAAATTAGTACCGGCCCGGCACCGGCCCGGTACCACTACTTGATACCGTTTTTACACCGGCGATGAACTTTTGCCGGCATCAAAATTAGTACCGGCCCGGTACCACTACTTGATACCGTTTTTACACCGAAAACGTAGTTTTGCCGGCATCAAAATTAGTACCGGCCCGGCACCGGCCCGGTTCCGGCATTCGATACCGTTTTTACAACGGCGACATAGTTTTGCCGGCATCAAAATTAGTACCGGCCCGGCACCGGCCCGGTTCCGGCATTCGATACCGTTTTTACACCGGCGACATAGTTTTGCCGGCATCAAAATTAGTACCGGCCCGGTACCACTACTTGATACCGTTTTTACACCGAAAATGTAGTTTTGCGGGCATCAAAATTATTACCGGCCCGGTTCCGGCATTCGATACCGTTTTTACAACGGCGACATAGTTTTGCCGGCATCAAAATTAGTTCCGGCCCGGCACCGGCCCGGTTCCGGCATTCGATACCGTTTTTACACCGGCGACATAGTTTTGCCGGCATCAAAATTAGTACCGGCCCGGCACCGGCCCGGTACCACTACTTGATACTGTTTTTACACCGGCGATGAACTTTTGCCGGCATCAAAATTAGTACCGGCCCGGAACCGGCCCGGTACCACTACTTGATACCGTTTTTACACCGGCGACTTAGTTTTGCCGGCATCAAAATTAGTACCGGCCCGGCACCGGCCCGGTACCACTACTTGATACTGTTTTTACACCGGCGATGAACTTTTGCCGGCATCAAAATTAGTACCGGCCCGGAACCGGCCCGGTACCACCACTTGATACCGTTTTTACACCGAAAACGTAGTTTTGCCGGCATCAAAATTAGTACCGGCCCGGCACCGGCCCGGTACCACTACTTGATACCGTTTTTACACCGGCGATGAACTTTTGCCGGCATCAAAATTAGTACCGGCCCGGAACCGGCCCGGTACCACTACTTGATACCGTTTTTACACCGAAAACGTAGTTTTGCCGGCATCAAAATTAGTACCGGCCCGGCACCGGCCCGGTTCCGGCATTCGATACCGTTTTTACAACGGCGACATAGTTTTGCCGGCATCAAAATTAGTACCGGCCCGGCACCGGCCCGGTTCCGGCATTCGATACCGTTTTTACACCGGCGACATAGTTTTGCCGGCATCAAAATTAGTACCGGCCCGGCACCGGCCCGGTACCACTACTTGATACTGTTTTTACACCGGCGATGAACTTTTGCCGGCATCAAAATTAGTACCGGCCCGGAACCGGCCCGGTACCACAACTTGATACCGTTTTTACACCGAAAACGTAGTTTTGCCGGCATCAAAATTAGTACCGGCCCGGCACCGGCCCGGTACCACTACTTGATACCGTTTTTACACCGGCGATGAACTTTTGCCGGCATCAAAATTAGTACCGGCCCGGAACCGGCCCGGTACCACTACTTGATACCGTTTTTACACCGAAAACGTAGTTTTGCCGGCATCAAAATTAGTACCGGCCCGGCACCGGCCCGGTTCCGGCATTCGATACCGTTTTTACAACGGCGACATAGTTTTGCCGGCATCAAAATTAGTACCGGCCCGGCACCGGCCCGGTTCCGGCATTCGATACCGTTTTTACACCGGCGACATAGTTTTGCCGGCATCAAAATTAGTACCGGCCCGGTACCACTACTTGATACCGTTTTTACACCGAAAATGTAGTTTTGCGGGCATCAAAATTATTACCGGCCCGGTTCCGGCATTCGATACCGTTTTTTACACCGGCGCCGGAGTTTTGCCGGCATAATATTTTTGTGTCTTAAAAAGTCTAAATTTTTAATTTTTTGAAATTTTTTTTACACTATTCGGAAGAATAGGAAAATCAAATCTCTTGAAATCAAATGTTTTTTTAAATCTTTTTTTACATAGTTGGAAAAATTACATTTCATTAAACTCTATTAATTCAGCTTTAAATTGTCTGGGAAAATCACTTAAAAAATCCGGGAATTTGTTACTGCTGAATTACTAGACACCCTATAATAACTTTGTTCGTTTAAAATAATTTTGGTCAGGTTTTATTTGATTTATTGTTATAAAATTTTGATAATCTAACAAGGTATTATATTAATTTCATTATACTAAGTTTTTGCAAGTTGTTTCTATAAAGCCGGTACCGGGCCGGTACCATGCCAGCGATTTTTCTTTAGCCTTAGTCCCAACGTATAATGACATTAACAAATGTTATTATAATTATTAACTTTGACATTACATTATTCAAACTGTCTTTTAGAAAAGATTTTTTCTATTAATTTAGAACATTTTGTAATTAGTCCTGGTGTCACACTTCATATATAAACTTTCCATTCACTTTTCATAAGCAAGTTTTAGGTTAGCGGATGCAGCGTCGACTTTGCAGCCTGAGGGTCCGGAGTTCAATTCCTCATGTCTTCAGATTTTTCGTTAACAATTAATAATAATTCATATGTTTCAGCATTCTATTTAGTGTTTACAATTAAATTAATTAATAAATAATATTGTTTAACGTTTAATATATGTAAAAATGTGTTGTTAATAAAATATACTAATCTGACACCGTGCCAGCATAAAGCCGGCAGAAAAGTTACAAAATAATTTTTTTTTTTTACTACCGACCCGGTATCAAGCCGGTGGTTTACCGGCACCGGGGTGGATATTTCCCGGGTTATCATTGTTGACCGGGCCGGCTCCAAGCCGGCAGAAATACCGGCACCGGGCCGGTGTCTAAATTTCACTGGCACGGTACGTCGCCGGTGGTGTGCCGGCAATAAACCGGCACGAAAACACTGTACACAAGAACCGGCCCGGTATCAAGCCGGTGGTTTACCGGCACCGGGGCGGATATTTCCCGGGTTATCATTGTTGACTGGACCGGCTCCGGGCCGGCGGTAATGCCGGTCTCACGCCGGCACCGGCAAGTCCGCCCTTGGTACCGGCCCGGTACCAAGCCGGTCGTTGATTTCTGCCTGGGGTATAAGTATCAATGTATTTGTATCAATTTTTGTGCGGATGATACATTCTGCAATAACGAATGCTACAATATTGTACAACCTTCACACGAACACAAGGATCTATTTTTATTACAAAATTTAATTCAAAACCATTGAATATTAAAACACAAAAAACTTTAAACATTAAACAAAAAAAATTTTTTTAAATAAAAAATAATTCTCAAATCCCAAAACCCCCCCGAGTAACAAATTTAAAGACAATACGATAAAGTTTTAACTTTGTCGTCCGCCATATTGGATCCGCCATTTTGAATTTTGAAAATCTGAATTCAGATTCGTAATCAGCGACCCCGAAAACCCCCGAGTAACAAATTTGAAGACAATACGATAAAGTTTTAGATTTGTCGTCCGCCATATTGGATCCTCCATTTTGAATTTTGAAAATCTGAATTCGGATTCGTAATCAGCGACCCCAAAACCCCCCCGAGTAACAAATTTGAAGACAATACGATAAAGTTTTAACTTTGTCGTCCGCCATATTGGATCCGCCATTTTGAATTTTGAAAATCTGAATTCGGATTCGTAATCAGCGACCCCGAAAACCCCCGAGTAACAAATTTGAAGACAATACGATAAAGTTTTAACTTTGTCGTCCGCCATATTGGATCCGCCATTTTGAATTTTAAAAAGCTGACCTCAGATTCGTAATCAGCGACCCCAAAAACCCCCGAGCAACAAGTTTCAAGTGAATTCAACAATTTTTGAAAATTTTGTCCATCCTGTGTTAAATTTTGAAAAAAATTTTATTTTCAGGCGCCATTTTGAATTAATAAAAACAAAAAATCTTAAAACGCAAAGCATATTTTAAAACTAGAACTATCGGGAACACGTTTTGTATACCTTAGGTGACCTGGAAAAATTAATATACTAACTAAAATTGGATCTAAAAAAATTACTTTCCAAAATTTTGTATTTTTTGAGTATTTTTGAAAAAAATAAGGGTTAAATGGCACTTTTTGGGAATTTTGACAACGCCATTCGAAAGAGCGACCCCAAAAACATATGGGTATGTGCCTGCAGAATTTTTAATAATTTTTTTCTTTCAATAATAAGAGTTTGAAATCGAAGTTAGAAATCAGCACATTTGGTCGTTAAAGGGTTAATAAAACTTCACGAACGAATACAATTATTTTCTGAAAGTTTGATAAATCTTTCGAAACAAATCAATTACAATTGTAAATAGTAAAATCTATGCAAAAATTCAATTATGTTAACGCTTTAACGACGGACGAGATGTGCTGCTTTTCAACATGAATTTCAAACGCTTACAATTAGTAGAAAAAAGTCATGAATTTTTTCAAAAGGCTATGGGGACGCTCTTTCTAATGGCGTAGTCAAAATTTTCAAAAAATTATATTAAACTCTTTTTTAAAAATACTTAAAAATGTCAAGTTTTTTTAATGCAATTTTTTTTAAAAGAATTTTTTTCTCCGCCATAACATTTTTTAAATAGAACAAAAATTATCCGAAACGTGTTCCCGATAGTTGTACTTGAAAAATATTCATTTCCAATTTTTATTTTTTTCGATTTTGAATTTAAAATGGCGCTTGAAGAACAAAATATTTCCTAATTGTACGTAAGATTACAAACTTTTTCAAAAGTGCTCAAATCTTATTGAAATTTGTTACTCGGGAGTTTTTGGGGTCGCTGAATACAAATCTGAAGTCAGATTCAAAAAATTCAAAATGACGGATCCAATATATCGGCTTAATTTTACAAAATTACTGAGATTTGCATGAAATTTGTTACTCTGGGGTTTTCGGGGTCGCTGATTTTGAATATGAAGTCGCCTTTAGCCTTTAAATAATTAAAGTAGCCTGATTCTTACCACGAGGAGGTAGGCGATATAGAGAATCATTTTTTTTACTTTTTCAGTGATTTTTAATTTTTTTTGTGGTTTATTTTTTATTTTTTTTTGTTTTTTGAATTGTATAATTTTGTTGTTTCAAATTTTTATTTAAAACGACTTTCTTGTTCTTACTTTGTTCAAATAATCTTTGCTGATGCACATAGCCAAAAATTTTGTACTTTCTTTTTCCGAACAAAAAAATGCTGCAAAACATGCAAGTTAAATTACAGTGACAATTGTTTGAAAAAGAGCATAATACAAATTAATAATTTGTAATAAAAAGTTAAAAGAAGTAAACTATAATATTGAAAAAACAAAAAAAAATTGAAAGTCACTGAAAAAGTAAAAAAAATGATTCTGTATATCGTCTACCTCCTCGTTGTAAGAATCAGCCTACTTTAATTGAGCGGCTGGATTCCATAAGGGCATGTAAATTTTTCTCGGCCGAAATCGAAGACCCCTGGAAACTCAAAATTCAACTTCTGAAATTAAATGTTTAAATTATATGTATTCTTATATTTTATATTAAAACTTTTAATTCAGAAGTTGGATTTTAAGTGTCCAGGGGACTTTGATTACGGTCGAGAAAAATTTACATGCCCTTATGGAATCCAGCCGCTCAATTATTTAAAGGCTAAAGGCATATTCATATACCTTCATATTCAAAATCAGCGACCTCAAAAACCCCAGAGTAACAAATTTCATGCAAATCTCAGTAATTTTGTAAAATTAAGCCGCCATTTTGGATCCGCCATTTTGGATCCGTCATTTTGAATTTTTTAAAACTGACTTCATAATTGTAATCAGCGACCCCAAAACCCTTGATTAACAAATTTCAAGCAAATCTGAGTAATTTTGAAAAATTTAGCCGACATTTTGGATCCGCCATTTAGAATTTTTTTAATCTGACTTCAGATTCGTTATCAGCGACCCCAAAAACCTCCAAGTAACAAGTTTTAACTGAATTCAATGAGTTTCACAAAATTCGACCGTACAATATTAGAAAATTTGTTTGTCCTTCAAGCGCCTTTTTAAATTCAAAATCGAAAAAAATAAAAATTGGAAATGGATATTTTTCAAGTACAACTATCGGGAACACGTTTCGGATAATTTTTGTTCTACTTAAAAAATGTTATGGCGGAGAAAAAATTCTTTTAAAAAAAATTGCATTAAAAAAACTTGACATTTTTAAGTATTTTTAAAAAAGAGTTTAATATAATTTTTTGAAAATTTTGACCACGTCATTAGGACTCGCCATTACCCAGCTTAAAATTGCCGTACAGGATCCTGAACAGGTCCTGTGCAGGATTCCATACAGGATCCCGTGCTGGTCCTGTAGAGGATCCCGTACGGGATTTTGGAACAGGGTTCCTGTGCAGGTTCCGATGCAGGAACCTTAGTTATCAAAGATTTCTGTAAAGGTTCCTGTACAGGAACACTTGCAGGATCCTGTACAGGAAATTTAAAAAAAAAAATTTTATGTTAAGCAACATTTGACATACATACACGGAGAGAAAAATCAGCCTTTTACAGTATAGAAAGATTTACATTTAACGCACAGAACTTTTATATGCCACATAGGCGTAAAATTTGAGTAATTTTAGTACAACGTAATGCTTATTTACCAGGAAACTTTTCAATGCTAATAAAGTTTGTCAATATAGCCTTTTATTGTATACTTATTATACTTAAAATTCAGCGACGCTACGCTGAAATTTCACGTAACATCCCTGTAAAAAAAAAAGTATTGGGAGGTACGGGATACCGCATTGCAAGTGCCTACCTTCCAATGCGGTAGTCGCGAAATACCGCATTGGGTGTCGTGGTGAATGCGGTATTCAAGGGGTCCCAATGCGGTGCCAGTTTTAAGCTTTAAAAAAAAAGAAAATACGTGACAGGAGTGAACAATTAGTGTCAGTGAATCAAAATACGAGTTAAAGGAATGAAAAAATACTAATAGTGAGTGTGAAAATGAAGTTTAAAGAAAATAAGGTAAGATCAACTGTTACATATGAGTCCAATGCGGCATAGGCTGTTTTCAATGCGGCGCATAATTGGTATATAGTTCGCGCAGTGCAGCGGCGCTCTCTTCTTTACCAATAGCGGATTCTTTCAATTCAAATGGTAATTTGGAAAATAATGAAAAATAATATTAACTAAAAGTTGATAATATATTTCAATCAATAAAAAAATGTTAAGAGTGTTCGACGGTCTCTAAAATTTGTAGGTTATTTGCGACTTACAGTTATCGCCAAAGAAAAACGATGACACTGACTGTTTGAAATTACGTGAAATTAGTAAACAACCGTTTTCGAACTAGTGTTTCTCTGCACACAAGCACTTTTTACAAAATCTGACAACGTCCATTGGTCAAAAATGTTTTTAATTATCTGAATTGAAAAGATTTTGTTAATCCATACAGAAACACGGTTGCAGCATTGGAATTACAAAAGTAATGTAATGACAGGCGGCAAGGCGTGTGTTACTGCCATTTTGCCAGTAGAGGGCAGAAGCAAGCAGGGAGCGTAAAGGATCAGCTGTCAAAATGATTCGCATTACATTGCTATGGTAATTCCAATGCTGCAACCGTGTTTCTGTATGGATTAACAAAATCTTTTCAATTCAGATAATTAAAAACATTTTTGACCAATGGACGTTGTCAGATTTTGTAAAAAGTGCTTGTGTGCAGAGAAACACTAGTTCGAAAACGGTTGTTTACTAATTTCACGTAATTTCAAACAGTCAGTGTCATCGTTTTTCTTTGGCGATAACTGTAAGTCGCAAATAACCTACAAATTTTAGAGACCGTCGAACACTCTTAACATTTTTTTATTGATTGAAATATATTATCAACTTTTAGTTAATATTATTTTTCATTATTTTCCAAATTACCATTTGAATTGAAAGAATCCGCTATTGGTAAAGAAGAGAGCGCCGCTGCACTGCGCGAACTATATACCAATTATGCGCCGCATTGAAAACAGCCTATGCCGCATTGGACTCATATGTAACAGTTGATCTTACCTTATTTTCTTTAAACTTCATTTTCACACTCACTATTAGTATTTTTTCATTCCTTTAACTCGTATTTTGATTCACTGACACTAATTATTCACTCCTGTCACGTATTTTCTTTTTTTTTAAAGCTTAAAACTGGCACCGCATTGGGACCCCTTGAATACCGAATTCACCACGACACCCAATGCGGTATTTCGCGAATACCGCATTGGAAGGTAGGCACTTGCAATGCGGTATCCCGTACCTCCCAATACTTTTTTTTTTACAGGGATCGTCCTACTACGATTGCAGAAGTTCTATGCTTTTTCGGTATTAGACTCTTGCAACTGGCGATTAGGCCACGCCTACCTATACTGTTTGAAGTAAGTGTAAGTGTGAGTGAGTATTTACATACAAATGTGCGTGATTCGGTAGTAATGTTCTCTTACTTGTGCATACACATATTTTATAAAAATTATATTTATTTAATTTTTATAACAAGTTTTTATTTAATTATATAACTGTGATAATGTTGTTACCAATCACATCATGTAATAAAGTGCTAAATTTTTGAAATCAATTTTTTTGATCGAATTTAATTAAAATTTAAATTTTATATGTAATTTGTGAAAATGATTTTTACAATTAATTTATAAATATAATACGGATTCTTAAAAATCTCTCTGGAAAAACAATCAAAGTGCTGAAAAATTTTCAAAAGCAATATTTTTAAAAATAAAAAATTCAATTTTAAATTTGACTTATATTTGTACGCTAAAAATTTTAAATGGAGATGTTTGAGATAATACAATTTTTAGATAATTAATTCTTTAATTTTATTAATTAACTCTGCTCGAGATCAAAACTCAGGACCTATCAATTGCCGGTTTATTGCTCGTATTTCAAAAAATATTTTTGTATAATGTGTCTATGCTATAATTTAAATTAATAAAAAATTAAAGTTAGGTACTAATTTCTATCTATATCTATATAAATATTATTATTCTGCTTTAAATTTGAGAGACATATTTTACTTTAAAGATTTAACATATTAATTACATAAAAGAGGCACTTTTAATTGTTTATATACGAATATTATTCTGGCAATTTAAAAAGCCACTTTAATAATATAGGTGAATATATATAAAAGTTAAGCGCGCAACAAATAAAAATATTCCTGGTAGGCGTGGCCTAATCGCCAGTTGCAAGAGTCTGATAGTGAAAAAGCATATAGAACTTCTACAATCATAGTAGGACGATGTTACGTGCAATCTCCGCGTGGCGTCGTTGCTATTAAACCACACTTTTCATACTATAGAAGCATATGTACTACGGATATTTAGTACGGAAAAATATTACGCTAAAAATTCTCAATTCTTTGCTCCATTGGCTAGAAAAGTTTATACAAAAGTAGTAGCAGTCTATTTCATGCTATAAAGTCTTGATTTTTCTTTCCGTGTAGACTTCATATTTTAATATGTTAGGCTCGTATACCAATGTTGGTCAGAAAAATGTATTGCGCATTCGAGAAACTCATAGAAAACTACTGCGCAGGAGTTAAAAATATAAATAAATTAATTGAGGAAACCGTGTAGGATCCTTTAAGGGTTCCTCACAGGATCCTTTACACTTAAGTACCTGCAGTTTACAAAACTACACAGGTTCCTGTACAGGAACCTTTACAAAGTTTCCTGTACAGGATCCTGTAAGTGTTCCGGTACAAAAACCTTTACAGAAATCTTTGATAACTAAGGTTCCTGTATCGGAACCTGCACAGGAACCCTGTCCCAAAATCCCGTACTGGATCCTCTACAGGACCAGTACGGGATCCTGCACAGGACCTGTACAGGATCCCAAGAGGATCCTTTAAGGATCCTGTACGGGGATTTTAAGCTGGGTAAAGTAGATATTTTTTAACTTTTTATTCAAGTAAATAATGTTTTTCGATATGAAAACAATTCTTTTATTGACAGGTGCATTTACTTATGTGATTTATTTTACTAAATATATTAAATATTTGGAACGTATTGCATTTTATAATTTTTTAAAACATGCGAATAAACAAACTGAAACAATTTTTAGCCCCTTAATTAACTTTATTCAACTTTTTATATAAAAAATAATTAAAAAGAAGTCTGAAACATGTGTGTTTATTAAAATTTGACCCCGTTGTCGACCGCCATGTTTGTTAGTGACGTCATGATTTCAGATCTCTATTGTCCAAATTCATTTTTTAAAAAAAAGTTATAAACAAAAGTCAAAAAGGTGGCCGACCTCGACTATGTTCCCCTATTATTTGATTCTTTTATTAACTATAGAAAACACAAATTCAACCTTTAAAAATAAATATCTATCCCTGTTTTATATTTATTAAAGAATTTTCTCCTTTCTAAATTTTTTTTAATGTCTGTCAATGTAACCTATTTTCATGTACTTTCAATTTAAAATATTTTTTATACAAAATATAATTATTTTTTACAAATCATTATGCATTTTGCTATCCCAAAGCAGATAAGAATATTTTCCCAAAGTATTGGAATTTTTTGTAATGGTCAAAAATACATTAGGCGAAATAAAATGGTTTTACTCAATAATTAAATTTTTTCATGAAACTTTATTTAAAATGGTTTTGAAAATAGATGAATTAGTGCTTTAAATTTGACTGTTTATAAAAATAATTGACTTATTTTTTTATTAAATTGTTTTTAAATAATTTAATTGAGCTGCCGGATCAAAGAAGGGCACATAAACTCGCCGCGCTGAAAAACGTTGGCCCCTGGACACTTAAAATTAAACTTTTGATTTTAAATGTTTATTATGCATATATTGTTTATTGTAGTCCAAAGAAGTTATTTGTAAAGTTATATTACAATAGAATAATTAGTAACAAATTAGTGAATGTTTAAAGTTGCACGCGCGGCTCAACGTGTGACGCCCCTTTGTTGAAAGAAGCTCACAACGCTCATGTCACAGCGTTGTTTCGCCTTTAGAGGTTAAGTAAATCAAAACAAACCATCCGTTCAGCCGCTCGCGCAAATTTAAACATTCACGAATTTGTTACTAATTATTCTATTGTAATATAACTTTACAAAAAACTTCTTTGGACTACAATAAACAACTTTCTCACTGAAAGTTTGTTTGTTACTTAAAATTCGCCTGCTAAACGAAGCCCGTGAAAATTGCAATTCACGATTTTTGCAAGTGTTTAGAAAAAAATTAATAACAATTTTATTTTTAATTAAAACAATTTTTTTCTTCTTTCATCATTCTCAGGATATTTCAACGAGTAATTTAGTTTTTGTGATATTGGAAAATATGCAAAATTGACTAAGATATCGCGGGTTGAAATGAAAAATTTAATTAAATTTCATGTTTTCAAAAAAATGGTTTTTTCTTTATTATTTCGAAAACGGTAATAGATAGAAAAAAATTTTATTAGAAAAAAAGATGCGCAATCAAATTTTCTATAAGGATATGCATGATAAACATTTAAAATCAAAAGTTTAATTTTAAGTGTCCAGGGGCCAACGTTTTTCAGCGCGGCTAGTTTATGTGCCCTTCTCTGATCCGGCAGCTCAATTCTTGCGAAAAATAATTGTTAATGTTATAGTTAAGAGTTTAATTTTTTAAAATCTTGAATTGAAATTTTGATATTTCCAAATGTAAACATCAATTACTGAATAATTTCAGAATTATTCAGTAATTAATGTTTATTTTTGAAAATATCAAAATTTTTAGTTTGTACAGTAATAAATGGAACAGTAACATTTCATGTAGGAATTAATAATCAATACTTTTATTATTGTAATCATAAGAATATAAAGAACGAAGCTAATAATTTATTTTTAAGAAATAATTTGTTTATATTATTTAAAGGCTTATAAATATTTTTACTGTTACTTGTTATATACTCAGCCTTTGGAAAATTTTCAAAAAATCTTCAAGTTTTTACAATATTCTTTCAAATTCTTTAAATATCGCAGATTGCTTTAATTTTCTTCGGATTTGAAGAAAAATCTTTCGATCTGGCAACACTGATTACGTAAGCATTTAAGTGAGAGGAGGGTCTATGTATTGCTTATTTTCACGAGAAAAAATGGCGAGGGGGTCTAAAAACCTTAAAAATATGCTTACGTAATACTTGAATAGCCCCAAAAACAAAAAATTTAATTTATGTACACTTTAACCTATAATATCCAAGGAGACATACGCTGTTCCATAAACATATTAAAAGCAACAGTACTTTTGACCAGGTAAGGCAATTTTAATAAAAATTAGTCTCTCTCTAATGGTTTTTATGGCCGCTGCTTATTAATCTGTATTTAAATATTAAAATTCAAAGTGGTAGATTCAACATGGAAGAATTGTTTTTAAATTTAACATTTTTATCATGAAAAGCGTAAGTTATTTTTAAAAATTAGTCAGCCAATTGTAATTTTTATATTTTATAGTAGATTTGTAAGCAGCGATCATAAAAACCCCCGAGAGACTAATTTTTATTTAAATTGCCTTACATAGTTAAAAGTAATGATATTTTTAATACGTTTATGAAACAGCGTATGTGGGTAAGACTCCGTCAGAAAATATGCGATTTGCATTGGGTCTTTGGATTAGGCTGTAATTTGGTGAAATTGTAGTATTGGATACTAGAAACAAGTGAGCCAAAAAGTTTTTGAAAATTTTGAAATTTGTTAAAGTTACGCCATTTTGAATTTTTTTGTTATAATTTTTTAAAATCTTAATATTTCCGAAAGTTTTTGATGAAATTTAATAAAATTTGGAAGGCTTATACTTGACATCATGTTTCTTCTGACTATCACATAAAAAAAACAAAAAAAATTTTTTTTGCCCAAAAAAAGTCAAAAAAATTTTTTTGAAACCGTTTTGCTCGAGCGGGACCAATTTTTGAGTTTTCTTGTCAATTAATAAAATATTCCTAATAATTTCACCTTTCATTTAAAAAAAGAAAATCGATGGAGACTCAAATAGTTTTTGAGATATTGCAATTTTTGTGGAAGCGCGACCAGGTTTCGGTGTCAGCGATGTGTGAGTGCCCGGGAATCCTAATTCTTACACTTTACTGTTCAAAATTGTCTAGAACCTACAAATTTTATCCGATTTTGATGTTCTTGGTCTTAAATGAAAGAAGATAATTTTTCTAAGAATTTTCCTGAAACTGTTGTTTCAATTATTAATTGTTTATATATTTCTTTGTTACTCAAAGTAAACAATTTACAAGAATTTTGAAAAAAATTGTGTTTATTTTTTATTTTTCCATTCCTCATGATAGAAATCAATTTAAATTAGTCTAGTATGACCACCCGATAAATAATAATGCATAATTCAATTCATTTAAATAATTTCGTTAATTAATAAATAGATAACTCTGGTTCTTCTTTAAAAAAATTATATTTTTTACAGATAAATTTATGTTTATTTAAGTAATTTATGTATATTTAGTTACAAAATAATTTTAAAATTAATAATTATTATTGTTTTTAACAATTATTAAAAAAATTGTATTTTTTAGAGACAAATTTATGCATATACAAATAAAGATATAAATAAGTAATAAAAAATTGATTAATTAATTTTTAATTTATATTTTATATAAATCTAATTGTTAATAACAATGATAATTATTAATTTTTAAATTATTTGTAACAAAATAGACATAAATTACTTAAATAAACATAAATTTATCTGTAAAAAATATAATTTTTTAAAAGAAGAACCAGAATTATCTATTTATTAATTAACGAAATTATTTAAATAAATTGAATTATGCATTATTATTTATCGGGTGGTCATACTAGACTAATTTAAATTGATTTCGATCATGAGGAATGGAAAAATAAAAAATAAACACAATTTTTTTTGAAATTCTTGTAAATTGTTTACTTTGAGTAACAAAAAAATATATAAACAATTAATAATTAAAACAACAGTTTCAGGGAAACTCTTACAAAAATTATCTCCTTTCATTTAAGACCAAGAACATCAAAATCGGATAAAATTTGTAGGTTCTAGACAATTTTGAACAGTAAAGTGTAAGAATTAGGATTCCCGGGCACTCACACATCGCTGACACCGAAACCTGGTCGCGCTTTCACAAAAATTGCAATATCTCAAAAACTATTTGAGTCTCTATCGATTTTCTTTTTTTAAATGAAAGGTGAAATTATTAGGAATATTTTATTAATTGACAAGAAAACTCAAAAATTGGTCCCGCTCGAGCAAAACGGTTTCAAAAAAATTTTTTTGACTTTTTTTGGGCAAAAAAAATTTTTTTTGTTTTTTTTATGTGATAGTCAGAAGAAACATGATGTCAAGTATAAGCCTTCCAAATTTTATTAAATTTCATCAAAAACTTTCGGAAATATTAAGATTTTAAAAAATTATAACAAAAAAATTCAAAATGGCGTAACTTTAACAATTTTCAAAAACTTTTTGGCTCACTTGTTTCTAGTATCCAATACTACAATTTCACCAAATTACAGCCAAATTCAAAGACCCCATGCAAATCGCATATTTTCTGACGGAGTCTTACCCATGTCCCATTGCAAATTAAAAAATAAAGTGTACTTAAATTAAATTTTTTGTTTTTTGATATTAAATAGAAATGTTTAAGCTTTAATTTGGTCTTGTGCAGACAGATTTACTGTTCCGGTGTATAGTTGTACATTCATTCAAAAAATGCGAAAAATGCGTATTTTGCATATTTAAACGTAAATTGATTAAAAACTAGAGCCAATCCAATATTTTCAAGGCCAAATTCGTATTTTACGGACCAAATCCTATAAAAATCAGCTCCCATTGGTTAACCTACAAAATTTTGTTGGCCTATATATCACAAGAAGGTCATAAAATAAAAAAATACCTTATGATTCCACCTTAAAACTTCTGCAAGTTTATGCCATTCAGTAGTCTCATAATTGACACGATAGTATCCAATTTGGTCACAATTGAATTTTATCCAATCAACTGGTTCGTCTAGCTTGACCACCACTTTGAAAAAAAAAATTACATTAATTTCGATAACATGACCTTTTAGAAAATATGTTCATAATTATAAAAGATGTTACAATTCTTCGCATCCTTGTCGAACCAGACTAAAGTTGGAGTTGAATTCGCACTTGTTATGTAGGTAATAGGAATTGTCCATTTGTAACTATAAAGTAGTTAATCATTAATTTTTTTCGTTTCAATTATTAAGGAAATAAAATAATACCTAATGATGATTATAATAAATTACAATTGTACTCCTACCCATAATCTGAGTCCGCAATATTGATCTTAGCTTCCGGATCTGCAAGAAAACGCTTTTGGGTCACTGTGTAAGAAGTTTTTGATTTGACAGTAACATTTATAACAGGGAAACCCATTTGACGAGTCCATGTATCCATAATTGAATTAATGTTTATACGATTGCCAATTGCTTCCTGAAGGATTAAGAATAGGTCTGCAGTTTCCGCATTCCGATAAGCATTTCTTTTCAAGTAAGTCGTGATTCCTTGATAAAATATGTCCGATCCAACGAAATCGTTAACCATTCTTAGAACAGATGCACCCTGCAATTCATTCCTATTTTCAATATTTCCTATCAGGATTCTACTCTTAGCGGAAATTCTAATTGTCGCAAAATAAATATCAATGGAACTTGATGATAAAAATTATTCACCTTATTATAAGATATCACATCGAAAATTGCAGTGATATCGTCAGAGTTTGAGACAGTTTGAACGATCGGATGGGAACTGATTTTCGAATCAGTTTGAAATGCTACATGCAGTTGTTCTGTTAGAAAATGGTCCATCTGGAATGTTTTTCTAAGTTAAAGTAAATATAAGATTAAATCAATTAATTAATTGAACATTTACAAACCAATCCCCAATCTGGAAGAATGGCATCCGAACTTTTGTAACTCATGAAGGTTGCGAATCCTTCGTTTAACCACAAATCATTCCACCAAGCCATTGTTACTAAAATGTAGAAAAATCAAATTAATTTCTAATTAATTTATGGTCGTATTTCTCATGCCTCATTTTATGTAACAAATAATAACTTGAAAGATTCCTAAGTTTTTGAATAAAAGTCTGGGACCAGCAGTAAAATAAACCTTACCAAGATTTCCAAACCACATGTGAGCAAATTCGTGAGCAATCACCGAGACAACACCTTCTTTATTAGCAGAAGAACTTATTTTATCATCAACTAAAAGTCTTGCTTCTCTGTATGTTACAAGGCCCCAATTTTCCATCGCACCTGATACAAAATCAGGAATGGCTGCCATATCTAAAAATAATTATTTATTGTAAACAGTATGAAAACTACTAGAATATCTAAAGTTGATGCAAATAATTGGCAAAATACACATACCCATTTTTGGTAAAGGATAATCAACTTCAAAGAGATTAATATAATATTCAATCAGTTTTACGCCAATATCAAGAGCAAAGGCACCCTTTTCTTTGTTTGCTTTCGTAGTATAAACGCTAATTGGAAACGTTGTACCATCCAGTCGTTTTGCTTTATCAGAAAGTGCAACAAAATCACTAACAATAAAGCAGGACAGATAGGTTGACATTGGAACACTTCTTGCAAAAGTTACTGTCGTTAGCCCTGACGAAGGTTTGTTTACTTCTGATTTCTTTTACAATTAAAAACAAAAATTAAAATCAGTTTTCTAAAAAACATCTTAATTTTTATTAGGTATTTTTAATTAACAATTTATTTTTGTTATTGAATGTTATTGAACCAATAGTATTTGTATTCTTACAATATTGAATTTGACGTTTATTATGACAAACAAATGTCATTGATTCAATATCGTTCGAATACAAATATTATTAGTTCAATTAAATGTGCTATTGATTCTTGCACTATAGATTTAAATACATATTGTATTATATTATTACAGAAGTTATAGTGTTAACAAAAAGTGCTATAATATCAAGAAATGCATTTCTTAGGTATAATTAAATCTGTTATAAATTTAATGGCATGGGCACATGACAGTGTGCTAGTGATTTGATTTATATTTTATTTTAAACCACTAGCACATGCTATCATTTTTAAAGTACATGAACAAGAATTTATAGCATGATTCTATAGATTCAATTATCAAAACTATTGATTTTATAAAAAAAATGTTTTAAGAAATGAACATATCTTTGCTCTCTTATACATCTGAATCTTATTTCAAACTATATGTAGTGTTTTGCAGTTTTGCACACAACATACATACACAATTTGAAACATACATTGACAGCGGCGTTATTACTAACCAAATAGTAGTCACAGCTATTCATTTCTCTCAGTGTAAAAAATTTGAAAAAATGTCAATATAATTTAAACTAACAGAAATCAAAATCCGTTAAGAAAATTTATGAGGGACAATTATTTCAAAAGTTACAATCAAAATTATATTGGCGCAGTGTAATATAACAATGCTTCATTTAGTTTTTGATCAATTGTATGGTTATATAAATGTTAATTTGACAGTGTAACTAAATTTTGTCTACTTCGTAGATGAAAATAATGTTTTAATTAAATTTAAATAAAATTTGCTCAACGGTTTTTGATTTCTTACAGTTTTAATTCTATGTTGAAAATTTTTTTGAATTTTTAAAAGGCGCAGATCATTAAAAAAAATAATTTGTTTATAAAAAATTTATTAAATAATTATTCAAAAATAAATACTTTAAAATGTCTCTAATTCTAATAGAAAGTATATCTTATCCCCTTTATATTCTCGCTTGATTTGAAGTCGGTTTAATCGTTTAGGAGAAATAAAATTTTGTTTATATTTTTATTTCTGTTTTTTGGTAAAGGCCAAATAGAAATGTTTTTTAACATTTCGATTGAAAAAAATACTTTATATTTTTTTGTGAAACTTTTACGAATTCCGAGGGGAAATTCACTTGAGAAGTCAGAAATCGCTAGTAGCAGTCGTTGTAAGATTCTCATATTGATTTTTAAAACTTCTTGAGATTTTTACGCGACTACCTGTGATTTCTAGGGACTGCCGGTGACTGCTTACATACTCGCGCGCAATATATCGAAATGTAGCTTCAGATGAGCATGAGCTAGGTAAAAATCGGTTTTTAGAAATCACAAAAAAATTCACATTTAAATAAATAATGTTTGATTTTAATTTTTCATAATTTATTGAATATTAATTGTCATTAGAATAAACGTTAAGAATTTAATTAATAAAAATTATTTGCATTCTGACGCCCTGCCACTCAAGTGGTTAATTATAATAATTGTTATTATTTTAAATAAAATGTTAAATTATTATGGTATTTACAGTTTGTATAGATGTATATTTTAGACTTTGATTTAATGGTCTAAATTTGAAGTGTGCAAAAAGCTCGAAAAGCATGGTCGAGCTCGAGCCAGGCTCGAGTTTTAGTTACTCAAAAATATTTGAGTATTCAAAAAATCCAAATGCTCAAAATTATTTTAGGTCGAAATTTGACTACTATTTTCTCATTCTGTAAGGATATTTATAATATAACGACAAAGTATTTTTGTTTTTTAAAGTGAAAGAACAGACCTGTAAACAAAAAAATGTTTTTTCAAATATTTAAACAATTTTTCAATTTTTTAAGTTAATAATAATTAATAGATTTATATTAGTGACGTTTCAGTTTCTACCACAAAAAGGCAAATTTTTCTTCATAAAATTGTTAAAATATTTGAAAAAACATTTTTTTGTTTACAGGTCTGTTCTTTCACTTTAAAAAACAAAAATACTTTGTCGTGATATTATAAATCTCCTTATAAAATGAGAAATTAGTCGTCAAATTTTGACGCCTTTTTCGCATTTTTGCCGCTTCTGTAACCTGTACGCTGACACTAATATTCTGACGCCCTGCCGCTCAAGTGGTTAAGAAAAAATATATTTTTTCTTAATTCAATACAGAAATTATTCTTTCAATAAAATGGAATTCAATAGATTGGCGCTATTAGGCCAATATTTTTTTCTCAGTGTAATGTTCTATTAATAATAAATACTAATATCAAGCAGAATATTTTAGTGCAATATAAAATTTCTGTATATGAATACGATGTCAGTTTATCAAAATATAGGTTGCTGGTTATGAACCTGATGATTTTTTTTAAAAAACGTAATGTTTTAACAGTGATTTATGCTAAAAATGCATAACTTCTAAATTTTCTTAGTGAAATTCCAAAAAACGATTGTTTTTTACCTCCACATTCATGTTGGAAATTGCTCCATAGCAGTCTGTGGAAGGATGAATAATTTTAATTGTAAATTCCGCCTTAAAACTTGGTTCATCAAAGCAGGGAAATGCTCTTCTCGCGTAAGTTGGCTCGAATTTTGTTGTTGCAATGTATCTGGAAAATTAGAAAATATTTAACCTAATCGAGAAACCTATTCTTATTCTCATATAGCATCTAAATATTCAGGATATCCTACGAACATAAAACAATTCTACTTAGAACTGGCATAAATTATTTGCTATTATAAAGAACTTTATCGCTGTTTCACTTGAAGCTTTTTTCATGTAAGATATGAAATATTTGCTGCACAGAAAAAAATTTTGTTTGAAAGCAAAATTCCTCTTATTTTAAGAGTAATATTCTTAAGTGGACAATAATCCTCATAAAGTAAGAGGATTATTTTTTAGTCACATTCAATAGGAAAATATGCATTAAAATAAGAGGAATCCGCTTAAATCAAGTATATTTTTTTCGGTGTGCTGTTGCGAAGCTGAAACTGCCACCTATGTATTATCACGTAGGTACTTAATTTTTTAAATAAATTTTAAATTAAGATATTTTTTTAAACAGCATAAAGTTATTTAAAATAGAACTAGATGCAGTTTCAGCATCATGCTGTTATTAGAGTAATAGATAAAAATTTGTTCTTTAAATTACGAAACACTTATTGATTTCAGTCTAACTACATTAGACTTGTATTATTTTAAAATTATCAAAAATTTATTTTTAAGAAAAAAATATTAGATAAAATTTATTTTTATACTTTTCCTTATCTTGTGCGTCTTTGTACTTGCTCGAGTAAAATCCAACTATTTTGTCAGGCCTTAATAATCCATTAAATTCCAAATGCAAATAATAATTACTTGGACTCAGATTTTCTTTAGTGGAAATCATGAAGACTTCCTGCTTTTCCAATACATAGGTTTTCTTTATTGCAATTTCATGAACGTCATCTTTCTCATGTGTTAACTTTGTTTTTGTTATATTAAGATCCTTTTGATGAAGAGCAATGTATCCCCTTTTATCGAAAACATTTATCAGAATAGTTACAGTGCCTGTAAAAGTTCCATTTTCCAAATCAGGATGCATTAACAAATCGTAGTGAATTGGTTTGACTTCTTTTGCAAGTCTGTATGGTATTTCGGGAGAATTTTCTGTCGCCATTGCAGTGTAGTTACTCAGCTTATTCCTTTGATCTTAAAAATAATTTTTTGTTAGATTTTATAAATTTTAAGAAAGAATATATTGTTATTATTAACTCTAACAGTATCGGGATGTTGAAGATGTCCTAAACTATCCGTTGCTGTTATAGATTTTTATCAATTGCAATATATTTAGTTATATATTAGTTGGGGTATTAGTACACACTAATATTTCTTCACGTACTTCAAATATTTTCCTCTCATTTGACAAAACATAAAAAATAAATTTATGAACTTCTTACTTGAATTACAAGTATAACGAGTTGTACTATTTCTGAGGGACGTCTTTTTAAGATATATGAAAGCACGAAACCGAAGAAGTGACATCTGTTAAAAATAAATCGAAACTTATCTATATAATAGTAAAAAAATACAGTTGGTAAATAAACGAAAATTGTCATGAGAAATAAAAATGCTAATTTTAAATTTCGAGTAACGTTGGAGAGTTTCAGATGGCAGCACATTACTCCAAAATATTGTCACTCGAGAATATATAATTATATCAAAATTATAATTATATTGACTGAAAAATAAAAACTAAGAACAAAATGATAAAAACATTCACTAAAAATATATTTTAACTATCGGAAACAACTATTTTGATAGCATATAATATTTATAAAACTTGAATTACAAACCAAATTGATACTATAAACAAAATTCGAGTAAAAGCAAATTTTTATATAGAATATATAATAATTATAAGTATTAAACTTTGCACCGTCGATGTATGGACGTGAGAAAAAGAAGAAATTTTTTGAAACTTTTAATCAATTATGTAATAAAATAAAATTGTATTTACCTGTGATTAAATTTGTAGCTTGTGCTTTATCGCTCATAACAACCACAAGCGCAGTCAAACACGAACAAAGGAGACTGAGAAATATACAAAGTCCACAAACAAATTCTAAAAGCGGAGAACAGGCTCCCCTTTGTCGATAAGCTAGCAATCTTGGTCTACAGCTGTTAGAATTAACTGTTTTATCAACCATTTTCGAGAATATGTGCATGCGTCAAAAATAACTGAAAAGGAGAATGTCGAATGTTTAATATTATCTTAAAGTGAAAAAATTGTAATTTAAATTCGAATCGATTTATAATCTTCAGTTATTTTAGATTATTAGTGTACTCTTAGATAAATATACTAGATGCGGCGAGGGTCGGTGGTGGGGACTACCGATATATATAGCATACTAAATTTTCAGTGTATGTTAGTGCCGCCCTCTTCAACTTTTCGCCGTTTCCAAGGTTACCGCTTGGAAATCGTATTATTTCAGTCAAGAAGGCTAGAATTTCATTTCTCGCCAATATCACTACTTTTCTTTTTATTTTGAAAACAGCGTGTTTTTGTGATAACAATAGAAACTAATGAAACAATTTTTTAATATAAAGTTTTAAAAAATAATAAAAGCTAATTATTATTTTTAATTAATTTCTTTTATAAATAAAATTTATTAATTTTTTTTAATGATTAAAACAAATTTTTTTAATTAGTAATTAAAAAAATTTTTTTTAATTAAAATAAAATATTTTAATTACAAAATTTGACAAGTTATGAATTTTAATTAAAAAATTGTGTTTAACAGAATGGAAATGTGGTTTGAGTAATATTTTTTCATTTTTATTATTGTACAAAGTTAATGTTAAATTAACCTTCATCTGAAAAAAGTTGTTATGTCACACATCAAAAAATAAATCTGCAGGGTTTCTACAAATTTCTCCTTATAAAATTCCATGATTTTTTCATTATTTCCAGGTGATAAATTATAAACCCATGACACAATAAAACAAAAATTTTGTCAGTTAAATCAGGTAAATGTCATGAACAAAATTTGTTGCCAGGGAAATTAAGAAAATTAAGACTTTTCCGACTTTTTTCCAAATATTGCAACAAAATACCACAATTTTGAGTAAAAAAAAGTGCAACTTATTTTGATTTTTATAATGCAAAAATGAACTATAAACAAATCTTTAAAAAATTGTTTTTGAATAGTTAAAATTTTGTAAAATTTAATTAATAATAATTAGTTTATTTCAAGCATTTTGTTACAATTTTTTAAAAACAACTATTGAAAGATTTTAATTGCAAATTTTGAAAATAATTGAATTACAGTAGAGACTCCATTATCGGGACCCCTATTATCCGGATATTTGATTATCCGGACAAATTTATATTTAATAAAATTTTTTTTAATATAAAGTTTATAAGGTCTTAAGCCGTTAACTTCTATTTTAAATTCAAAAACATGAATTTTTACACGAAATTTTGCGTTTTAAAGTGTTTTAATTATTTAAAGAAAATGTTTATGTAAATATTTTGAAATATTTCTAACTAAATTTTTATTAATGTTGACTTTAAAAGTTTTAGTTTGTTTCAATCTTATTTTAATACATATGCAAATAAATACATAAAATAATGAATCAAAAATTTCTATAATTCGTTCTTTACTCGATTATCCGGATAAGTGCCTGCATCCATTAGTCCGGATAATGGGGTCTCTACTGTATCAAAATTTTTAAATAAAAAGTCTATAAAGGTTAATTTAAAAATGAAAATCAGCTTCTAATTTTTTGAAATCCAATATTTTTAATATTTTTAATTACCTATTTCCAAAAATAATATTTTACAATTATTTTTAACATTTTGGAGAAAAAATAATGTTCCAAGTTTTTAATTAAAATTTATCAAAAAATTTATTAGTCTCTTAAGTTATACAAAAATTCTTTAAAAATATAATTATTTTCGAAAAATAATTACACTAATACAATATACAACTTTTCAAAAAAGTCAATCATTTTTAAAAGATTTTACCAAATTTTAATTGTTTAGAAATTTTTCAAAATTGAAAAACTATTATCGTTCAAAAATTGTTTTAAAATATTTAAAAAAAATTAATGGTAAGAATTTATTTATGATAATTTTTTGAAAATATTAACCTTAATAACTTAAGAAAAAAATATGGAGAGTCACAAGTATTATAAAAAATTGAGCTTATATATTTAAATAATAATTGAATTCTAGAAGAACTTTTCCAAAATTATTTAAATTAATTGATTCAGAGATAAAGTTTGATCAAAATTGTTGAAAATAATTAAATTAAGAAAGGGTTATAATTGTAATTTTTAAAAAAATTTTAAATTCATAAATTATTTTAATAGTTTAAAATAATTATTCTAAAATAAAAAATAAAAAAATTTTTATATACTATATTGAGAAAGCTTAATGATCATGAAATGAAAGTTGTTCATTTTTAAATATTTTAGTAATCTTTATATATACTAATTGCGTTATTTTTATTGTAAAATACTTATTTTGAACCGTTAAGATATATTTAGAAAAAATTAAAAATTTGAATTTTCTGTTTAAAATACAAATATTGATTAATTTTATAAATATTGATAAAATATATTATAATTTATGTATTATACATCAATCGATTCGTTATTGTGCCAGGAATATAATTTTCCCAAGAATTGATGAAAATTTCAATAAATAAAAAAATTATTTCAAAAAATACAAAAATGTATTTTTTTAAATTAAAAAATTGCTAAAACAAATTTTTTTTAGATATTTTTTATATCTAAAATTTTTTATATTATTTTTTCCTTCTGAATGATTTTTGGTATTTGTAACCATAAAGAAAAATTTATTTGATTCAAATAACCAATTAATTGGCTATTATCCATTAAATATTTACTTGAATCAAATAATATTTATTGGAGCGTCAATTAAATGGTATTTGAACCAATAATTTCAGTATTTGAAGCAAATGCCATTTAATTAACTTTAATAATTATTATTTGGTTTAATTAAATATTTAATTGATAATAGTCAATTAATTGGTTATTTGAATCAAATAAATTTTTTTTCAGTGTCACCTATCAAAATTTAGCGAAATCTTTCAAAACATGTAAGAGAAAATTTGGCCACAAGAATCAAAATAATCAATCAATAATTAAAAAAAAAGAAATCAAAATAAATGAATCTGCAAAGTGCGGAAATCAAAGTCACAATAAGGCTTTCTTTAAGAGGAAGCAATAATTATTATTAAAATATTATTATTGAAAAAAATTGTTAATAAATAAATTAATTTATTATTTATTATTATTATTTATTACTTATTTACTATTTATTTTTTATTTAGTTTTTATTTTTTAATTGATTAATTAATTTATTATTATTATTAATGATTAATATTTCAGTTTGTTCAATATATAAATACAATTTGCTTTTTTAAAATTAAATTCAAAATTAAAAAAATGTTGCCATATTCGGAAATCCACAGGACGTCTGTAGGATATTCAGAATATCTAGTATTTTGTAATCCAAAACTGAGAAAAAAGTATTTCTCATCGTCTTCCTGTAAATTTTTATTTTGAAAATTGTTTATCAAGAAATGTTTAAAAACATTTGTCTGAAATAAAATTCTCAACTTTTTTTAAAAATAAAATCACATATTTAAATAAACAACGAAATAAAAGAATTTAATTTATTATATATATATATATATATATATATATATATATATATATATATATATATATATATATATATATATATAATTATGAAAAACAACAATTTTTTATAAATTGGGTACAATTATAATCTTAAATTTGAATAAGAAATTGTCACTTTAATAATATTTTCAAATATTTCCGCCATTTATAAGAGGCACAAGAAAGGCACATGTAGAACACTAACGCCGCCCTGGATTAATGTGCCTAAACTAACGCCTCGCCGCATCTAGTATATTTATCTAAGGTTTAACAAATACAAATTTAAAAAGTTCAAATCCGTATGAGTTTTATTTAACATTCATATAAGCTCAACTATCAATTTTGTTAGTACAACAAAAGTATGGTAACTGATTATGGTACGTGAATTCATTAACAGTTATTTTGTTTGAAAAATATAAAAATTACAAACAATTTTTCCGGACCATAACAGATATTTCATTCTTGACTATCATACCTTAGATAAATATACTAGATGCGGCGAGGGTCGGTGGTGGGGACTACCGATATATATAGCATACTCTTAGATAAATATACTAGATGCGGCGAGGCGTTAGTTTAGGCACATTAATCCAGGGCGGCGTTAGTGTTCTACATGTGCCTTTCTTGTGCCTCTTATAAATGGCGGAAATATTTGAAAATATTATTAAAGTGACAATTTCTTATTCAAATTTAAGATTATAATTGTACCCAATTTATAAAAAATTGTTGTTTTTCATAATTATATATATATATATATATATATATATATATATATATATATATATATAATATAATAAATTAAATTCTTTTATTTCGTTGTTTATTTAAATATGTGATTTTATTTTTAAAAAAAGTTGAGAATTTTATTTCAGACAAATGTTTTTAAACATTTCTTGATAAACAATTTTCAAAATAAAAATTTACAGGAAGACGATGAGAAATACTTTTTTCTCAGTTTTGGATTACAAAATACTAGATATTCTGAATATCCTACAGACGTCCTGTGGATTTCCGAATATGGCAACATTTTTTTAATTTTGAATTTAATTTTAAAAAAGCAAATTGTATTTATATATTGAACAAACTGAAATATTAATCATTAATAATAATAATAAATTAATTAATCAATTAAAAAATAAAAACTAAATAAAAAATAAATAGTAAATAAGTAATAAATAATAATAATAAATAATAAATTAATTTATTTATTAACAATTTTTTTCAATAATAATATTTTAATAATAATTATTGCTTCCTCTTAAAGAAAGCCTTATTGTGACTTTGATTTCCGCACTTTGCAGATTCATTTATTTTGATTTCTTTTTTTTTAATTATTGATTGATTATTTTGATTCTTGTGGCCAAATTTTCTCTTACATGTTTTGAAAGATTTCGCTAAATTTTGATAGGTGACACTGAAAAAAAATTTATTTGATTCAAATAACCAATTAATTGACTATTATCAATTAAATATTTAATTAAACCAAATAATAATTATTAAAGTTAATTAAATGGCATTTGCTTCAAATACTGAAATTATTGGTTCAAATACCATTTAATTGACGCTCCAATAAATATTATTTGATTCAAGTAAATATTTAATGGATAATAGCCAATTAATTGGTTATTTGAATCAAATAAATTTTTCTTTATGGTTACAAATACCAAAAATCATTCAGAAGGAAAAAATAATATAAAAAATTTTAGATATAAAAAATATCTAAAAAAAATTTGTTTTAGCAATTTTTTAATTTAAAAAAATACATTTTTGTATTTTTTGAAATAATTTTTTTATTTATTGAAATTTTCATCAATTCTTGGGAAAATTATATTCCTGGCACAATAACGAATCGATTGATGTATATTACATAAATTATAATATATTTTATCAATATTTATAAAATTAATCAATATTTGTATTTTAAACAGAAAATTCAAATTTTTAATTTTTTCTAAATATATCTTAACGGTTCAAAATAAGTATTTTACAATAAAAATAACGCAATTAGTATATATAAAGATTACTAAAATATTTAAAAATGAACAACTTTCATTTCATGATCATTAAGCTTTCTCAATATAGTATATAAAAATTTTTTTATTTTTTATTTTAGAATAATTATTTTAAACTATTAAAATAATTTATGAATTTAAAATTTTTTTAAAAATTACAATTATAACCCTTTCTTAATTTAATTATTTTCAACAATTTTGATCAAACTTTATCTCTGAATCAATTAATTTAAATAATTTTGGAAAAGTTCTTCTAGAATTCAATTATTATTTAAATATATAAGCTCAATTTTTTATAATACTTGTGACTCTCCATATTTTTTTCTTAAGTTATTAAGGTTAATATTTTCAAAAAATTATCATAAATAAATTCTTACCATTAATTTTTTTTAAATATTTTAAAACAATTTTTGAACGATAATAGTTTTTCAATTTTGAAAAATTTCTAAACAATTAAAATTTGGTAAAATCTTTTAAAAATGATTGACTTTTTTGAAAAGTTGTATATTGTATTAGTGTAATTATTTTTCGAAAATAATTATATTTTTAAAGAATTTTTGTATAACTTAAGAGACTAATAAATTTTTTGATAAATTTTAATTAAAAACTTGGAACATTATTTTTTCTCCAAAATGTTAAAAATAATTGTAAAATATTATTTTTGGAAATAGGTAATTAAAAATATTAAAAATATTGGATTTCAAAAAATTAGAAGCTGATTTTCATTTTTAAATTAACCTTTATAGACTTTTTATTTAAAAATTTTGATACAGTAGAGACCCCATTATCCGGACTAATGGATGCAGGCACTTATCCGGATAATCGAGTAAAGAACGAATTATAGAAATTTTTGATTCATTATTTTATGTATTTATTTGCATATGTATTAAAATAAGATTGAAACAAACTAAAACTTTTAAAGTCAACATTAATAAAAATTTAGTTAGAAATATTTCAAAATATTTACATAAACATTTTCTTTAAATAATTAAAACACTTTAAAACGCAAAATTTCGTGTAAAAATTCATGTTTTTGAATTTAAAATAGAAGTTAACGGCTTAAGACCTTATAAACTTTATATTAAAAAAAATTTTATTAAATATAAATTTGTCCGGATAATCAAATATCCGGATAATAGGGGTCCCGATAATGGAGTCTCTACTGTAATTCAATTATTTTCAAAATTTGCAATTAAAATCTTTCAATAGTTGTTTTTAAAAAATTGTAACAAAATGCTTGAAATAAACTAATTATTATTAATTAAATTTTACAAAATTTTAACTATTCAAAAACAATTTTTTAAAGATTTGTTTATAGTTCATTTTTGCATTATAAAAATCAAAATAAGTTGCACTTTTTTTTACTCAAAATTGTGGTATTTTGTTGCAATATTTGGAAAAAAGTCGGAAAAGTCTTAATTTTCTTAATTTCCCTGGCAACAAATTTTGTTCATGACATTTACCTGATTTAACTGACAAAATTTTTGTTTTATTGTGTCATGGGTTTATAATTTATCACCTGGAAATAATGAAAAAATCATGGAATTTTATAAGGAGAAATTTGTAGAAACCCTGCAGATTTATTTTTTGATGTGTGACATAACAACTTTTTTCAGATGAAGGTTAATTTAACATTAACTTTGTACAATAATAAAAATGAAAAAATATTACTCAAACCACATTTCCATTCTGTTAAACACAATTTTTTAATTAAAATTCATAACTTGTCAAATTTTGTAATTAAAATATTTTATTTTAATTAAAAAAAATTTTTTTAATTACTAATTAAAAAAATTTGTTTTAATCATTAAAAAAAATTAATAAATTTTATTTATAAAAGAAATTAATTAAAAATAATAATTAGCTTTTATTATTTTTTAAAACTTTATATTAAAAAATTGTTTCATTAGTTTCTATTGTTATCACAAAAACACGCTGTTTTCAAAATAAAAAGAAAAGTAGTGATATTGGCGAGAAATGAAATTCTAGCCTTCTTGACTGAAATAATACGATTTCCAAGCGGTAACCTTGGAAACGGCGAAAAGTTGAAGAGGGCGGCACTAACATACACTGAAAATTTAGTATGCTATATATATCGGTAGTCCCCACCACCGACCCTCGCCGCATCTAGTATATTTATCTAAGGTTAAACAATTGTTTAACGGCGTTGGAGGTCGAGAACAGGTCAGTGTTGCCAACCCACTCTCCCCCATTTTCCTGTATTTTTCCACTTTAATCACTTTTTTAAAAGAAACTAAGCACTTAATCAAAAAAGTGGGCCTGTACCGTAAAATAAAATTAAATAGAGAATTATTAAAAATTTGTTTGATCTCGATACGATGTTTCTACGAGCCACAAAACGATTTTTGCGATGACAATTGTCAGATGTAGGTGACTTGATTTGGGGATAAAATGGCCGCACAACAGAAAGGTGGAGTAAAGCGGGTTGCCTACGTAAAGGCATAACAGTATGATAAAACAGGGCAGTAACTTTTAGTTTGTTGAAAATTATAAAAATAATATTTTGCAATAATAAAAACTAATGTAAAGAACATAAATAAAGGGGTTTTTGTTTATAAAAATATACTTAACATAAAATATGTTTAATTAAAACGAAATGACATTTTTTAAAAATTTTGTTATTCATTAAAATAATTTTTTAAAAAGATTAAAAATTAAAATTGCTAATTAGTATCTCTAGAGGTGCAATTTCTAAAATTGTAATAAATACAAATATTTAAAATGACAAATACACAGAATTTTGAAAAATTAAAATATATCTAACATTTATTGAATTGTTTTGTAGTATTATTGAAAATTAATTAATTATTAATTGGAAAATTAGATTCCAGGTAAAAATGATTTGTACGAATTTCGTTCAGAAATCCGACCAGATTCGTAAAGAATTCCTATCAAATTCGTATGAAATTACTAGCGAAATTCGTGTGGCGTTTTGAAACGTTTTTTCGCACGAATATTCGTGCAAAAAATACCTGAATTTTTTTAAATGGATTTTCAAGAAATATTTACGTTCGGAAATCCATATGAAAATTCACACGGAATAATTTTTGACAATTTTTTCAAAAACTTTCGAACAAATTTTCATTCTAAATTCGAGCGAATTACGAACGAATTTATTTTTGGATTTTTTTTTATAAAATTCTGCTCGAAATTCGTATGGAATACCGCACGAGATGTCAGCCAAAAATTTCCTCAAAAATTTTCGACGAAATTTCGTACGGAATTCGAGCAAATTGCGAACGAATTTACTTAGAAATTTTTTTTATAAAATTCTACTCGGAAATTCGTATGGAATTCCGCACGAAATATCAGCCAAAAATTTCCTCAAAAGTTTTCGACGAAATTTCATTTGGAATTCGTAAGAAATTCCAGCGAACTACCAAAGAATTTGTTTGGAAATTTTTTTTATAAAATTCTACTCTGAAATTTGTATGGAATTCCGCACGAAATGTCAGCCAAAAATTTCCTAAAAAATTTTCGACAAAATTTACATACGGAATTCGTACGAAATTCGAACAGAATTTTATAAAAAAAAAATTTTAATAAATTCGTTCGTAATTTGCTCGAATTTTGTACGAATTCCGTATGAAAATTTCGTCGAAAATTTTTGACTAACATTTCATGCGGAATTTTATACGAATTTCCGAGCAGAATTTTATAAAAAAAATTTCTAAAATATATTCGTTCTTAATTCGCTTGAATTTCGTACGAATTCCGTATGTAAATTTTGTCGAAAATTTTTAAGGAAATTTTTGGCTGACATTTCGTGCGGAATTTCATACGAATTTCCTAGCAGAATTTTATACAAATTTTCCAAAAATAGTTCATTCGTAATTCGCTCGAATTTCGTATGGAAATTTGTTCACGAATATTCGTGCGAAAAAACGTTTTAAAACGCCATACAAATTTCGCTAGTAATTTCATACGAATTTGATAGGAATTCTTTACGAATCTAGCCGGATTTCTGAACGAAATGTGTACGAATTTAGTACGAATCATTTTTACCTGGGATAAAATTAGAAATTATTTATTAAGTAAAAAAAACGTAAAAAAATGTATTATTTTTTCCTTATATATTTGTTAAATTATCTTTAATAATGTTTTCTAACTTATACAAATTTATTTTATTCATTTCTATCAAAATAATTTATTTATGTTTTTCTTTTCCTCAATTATATAAGATACTAAAAACATTTGGCGCTAATAACTTTTCTATTCTAAAACAATAATTACTTATTCTACTATTTTGAAGTCCCTTTCTATAGGCAACCAATTCATAAGTTTATTTTTGACGTTAAAACTGCCCAGTGGACCAAAATTTTCTTTCTTTGACAACTTTTTTCTACACTCAAAATTTTTTAAATTATAAGCTATTAGGTTTACTAATTCATAGTTTTCGTTCTAAAAAAATTTATAGAACGATAACTATGAGTCGGCCCATCTCGGATCTTTTTAAAAAATCTTCTGTATATTAAAAGGTTTAAATAAATAAGAAAACAATAAAAATTAATCGCGCCCAAATTAAAAATAAATTAATTTGTTTATAAAAGTATAATTTTTTTTTCTAAAAGATTTTAAAAAATATTTTTTTAAAATCTTTTAAAAGTTGAAGAAAAACCATAACTTTCTTTCTTTGCAATTTTTTTCGAAACTCAATACTTTCAAAGTTTTAAGCTATTGAAAATAGGTCTGCTTTTAAAAATCCAAAATTTCGAAAATTCATATCTCGAAAATTTTGGCAATTATGGAAAAATAAAAAAATACGTATTTAATATTTTTCTATAAGGAACGAGAAAAAAATATGTTTAACCGATTCTAAAATGTCATAGAAAAATTTCACGTGGAATTGCCCACATTTTTTATAAATTTTATGTCTAATTAAGTATATATCAAATGAATATCATATTAGATGCCATTTATGCAACATAAATTGTATGTTTAATAAAATGTATGTCAAATAAATTTCAAATAAAATTTTTTTTATACAAAATAGATTTTTTGTCAAATGAAATTTATGGTATATATATATATATATATATATATATATATATATATTTTTGATAAAAAAATTGTTTGAAAACACAAGTGTGAGCAGTGCGGCGGGCGTATTCCCGCGCGCTCGAGAGTTTGCGAATCAGTTAATTCCCGCGCGTCGTCAGAAAAATACGCATAACTTCTGTAATTTTAGAGGTTACTCACTTTTTTTTTAATTTACTCGTTAGAGTTTTGCGCATCACATGAGTATAGTTTGATTTTTTTCCGACATTGAGAACATACTTTAAATCGCAATTGTTTAAAATAATTGTTAATAACAATTAGAAATTTTTATTATACAGCCATTTTTTCAGTTGGACATTAAACTACAGACTTTTAGCTTTAATTTAAAAAAAAAATTGAAATTATCTTTATTCGTTTCGGAGTAATAATGAAAAGAATAAAAAGTACCCTAAAAGTTTAACACCTGATAACTTTCAAAATAAATAAAATTTTTAAAAAATATTTTAGCGGGTAAAAGTTTACTTATATATCTATCAAAATCCATAGATAACTTTAAATTCGGGGACAAAAATTTTTCAAGTGGCCGGTTTCACTTATTTTGACCCTATATTGTGTATATTGTTATTTTATTATATTGTTGAATTATATATTGTAATATTACTAATATAATAATCAAAATTTTAAATAAATATATTAACAATTCAAACTGTATTACTTTTTTCTTAAATATTGAGACTGTTGGAATTTATACGAACTTGTAGCGCAGCGAACCATAGATCGCTTTCACCGCCACAGTTATTATTTAATAACTTTTTTTGTAATTAACGTACATTTTTTTCAAAACGGTTTATTATTCAGGGGAGTGTTGGCAATATAAAACAATTTTTATTTTTTTTCTAGGAGCCGCAGAACTTAATTTGTTATTAACATTTTATAAACAAATTATATAAAAAACTTTTGAAAACTGTTCTTTTGTTTTATTATAAGCTACAGAGTTTTAGAAAAGTTTTAAGATTTTAGAAAATCAATGAAATTTTTTTTAACCCAACAGTTGGTCGGGCCCAAAAACTTAAAAAAACAAAAAATTTTCAAGACAAAATGTGGTGAAAAAAAGTTGGTTGTCTTATTCTAACGTAAAATAATATAAAATTAAAAATTCAGTAATGGTGGTAGATTTCTATGCAAGACACGTTCTTTTTGAAAAAGAAATAACAATTTTTTTCTTCGAATTTGTGAATTTTGAGATAAACTGGCTCAAAAACTTTTAAAGAAATTAACTTTCTATGAAAAAATGTTGTAGAGAAAAGTTGTTTGAATTTTTCTAATCGAAAGTAATATAAAGTTAAAAATATTGAAATTTAAAAAAATTGAATTTTTACAATTTTGAAACTACCGTAGTTTGCGTAGTTTTTGACGAAAGTGGCTGGCTAACGAACTCGATCTGTATTTTAACACTACTTTTGTGCATCCAAAGTTGCAAGTTGATGCAATATGTTTTTCAAGAGTTCTCGTAGGGACACCAATGTGTTTACAGACAGACACGAAGACAGACACTTTTTCTAGACCATGCTTTTCGGACTCAGGGGACCCCAAAACGTCAAGATTTCATGAAATTAGCGAAAGTCAATTTTCGACCAAAACTTATACTTTCTCATGTGTGGAGAATGTAAAAATATTGAGTTTAACAAAATGGTATCTACAGCAATTTTTAGTTTAACTCTTAGATGCCAAGTTTTATAAAAATCCAACAATTTTTTAAAAAATTCATCCACCATATTGGATCCGCCTATTTTAATTTTAAAAAATTAACTTCAGATAAGTAACATAATGATAGTACTTCATATACAATCTTTTTTTTATAATCAAATTCTAACTATCCCTATCTCTCAGTGAGGGGTAGAACACAATAATTCAAATTGTTTATAAAATCGCATTTTAATCATGCGAGTATTTTTATTTAAAAAAGAAAAAAATTTTTTATTTGTCAGTAAAAGTTTAATTAATTTATTGTCAGCGGCTTTTAAATTATTAATTTTTTTATTATTCTGTAATATTCTGTTAATAAAATTTTTTTTTTAAATTCTTAAAATTAAAATTTGATTTGCTGTGAACTACAGACTTTTATAAAAATAAACATTTTAGAAAATCAATAAATGTTTTTTAACACAGTTAAGCTGACTGACCCAAAGACTTATAAAAAAAAAGAGTTTTAATCAAAAAAAGTTGTAGAGAAAAGTTGTTTGTATTTTTCTAACCTGAAAGAATATAAAGTTAAAAATTTTGAAAAAAATGAATTTTCCAAATTTTGGAAGTACTGTCGTTTTTGTAGTTTTTGACGAAAATGTCTGGTTAACGAACTTAGCCTTCATTTTAGCACCAACTTGAAGTGTGTTTCAGGGGACCCCAAAACGTAAAAATTTCATAAAATTAGCAAAAGTTAATTTCCCTGGTTAAAGAACCGGGCAGATTTCGGACTAATCCGAAATTTGTCCGAAACAATGCGGTTTATGGTCAGGTTTTTGTCATCCGAAATTAATCCGGAAAAATCCGAATTCTATACGGTTTGTGAACAACTAGTCAAATCGGAGTTGGTCCGATGAAGTCCGAAATTAATCAGTTAATTTTAACTAGTGAATCCGGAATTAGTCCGAAACAGTCAAAAGTTAGTCCGGACAATTTAGTGAATGTTAATAAAAAAAAATTATACAAGTTTTACATATTAATTATTATTACTTTATGCTACATTCATCATATTTTTCGAATTACCTATCGCAATTTTATTTACATTAACTTAAAATTTCTAACGCTTGGGGATTCGAACCTACACCTATCTAACATTATAACGCACCGAAATCGAATACACTAACCACTATACCACGCTCGCATGGAAGTGCAAATTCATAATAGAATTTATGAAGTGCTACAAAAAGAAATGACAAGAAACTAACACATCAGTGTTAATTTTAATATTGAAACAAGATAACTAATAATACCTACTAGTAAATTTATAAAAACAAACTGACTGCAGAATTAAATATTTTATTTACCGTAAGTAAATACCCTGAATAAAAAGTGGGACCGATTTCAGACTAATCCGGAATTTGTCCGCATCAGTACGGTTTATTGTGGAGTTTTTTCACTATGAATTAAGTTTGAAATCAAAACCGTTTTTTATAACTATTGAATCCGTAATTAGTCCAGTTTAGTCTGCAGTTATAGTCAGATCATATGCAACTAGTAAATACAGAAGTAATCCGGTTGGTTTAACCAGTGAATCCGCAGCTAATCCGAAGCAGACTGCTTATGGACAGGTTTTTGTCGCTCGAATCGGAATTTGTCCGGATAAATTCAAACTCAATGCGGTTTGTGTAAAACCAGTGAATCCGGAATTAGTTCGATCTAGTCCGAAGTTAGTCTGATAATACGCAACTTGCAAATGTGAAATTATTAAATCCGAAATTAATCTGGTTTTGGTCAGGTTTTTGTCACACGAAATTATAATTATAGTTTGAATTTATCTGCATTTTATACAAATTGTTTTTAATATACAAATTCAATATTATACCAAAATCATTCCTGATTAAGTCTTTGAATTGGATTGAATATGGATTGTTTTGAACTGTCTGTGGATTGTACGTATTTACAAAATCTTATAATAATAAGACTTATTTTCGGACTGGGGTGTTTTGATCGAATATTATTCGGATTGACGCTGACTATTACCGGATTCTTTGCATACAGATTTTGGATTGTTCCATACTTGTTTCGGATTAAAATTCTTTTAACTGGATTAAATTCGGATTATTGCGGACTGAATTCCTATTCTTTACATATTGATTTTGGATTATTTCGTATTTGTTTCAGATTATACCTTTTAGTTGGATTAAATCCGGATTGTTGCAGACAATTTTCGGATTCTTATCATACAGTTTTCGGATTGTTTTGTACTTCTTTCTGAAAAGGATTTTGCCACACTTAGTTTCAAATTGTTACGGACTAATACCGGATTTCTTGCTTACAGAGTTCGGATTGCTCCGGACATTTTGCGGATTAAGTTTTTTTAACTAGATTATACTCGGATTGTTGCGGACTGATTCCGTATTCTTTACATATTGATATCGGATAATTCCGTACTTATTTTAGAAGAATTCTTCACCGGTAATAAATTCGGATTCTTACGGACTAATTACGGACTGAATTCGTAGACATTCAGAATTACTCCGGAGTGTTTTCGGATTCAAGTTTTCGTTTGGATTGATATCAGACTATCGCGGATCATTTTCGGACCTTTTTAGTACAATTTTCTGACTAATCCGTACTAATCTGTCTGTATTTAATCCGGAATTAGTCCAAAGTTTTTACCAGGGTTTCGACAAAAACTAACCTTCTCATGTGATGAGAATGTAAAAATCAAACTAAAATTTTTCATTCTCTCTTATTAATGCCTTAACAAAAATTGACTTTGATTTTCGTCAATTTAGTTAATAAATAATTAAGTGTTTACATTTACCCCGAGAATTCGAAAACTCGGGGTAAATGTAAAGAGAACTTCAACTACATTAAAAAAAATGTAATAAATTATTGGATCTGCCATTTTGAAATTTAAAAATTCGACTTTACATTCTTATTCAGGAACCTTAAAAACTTTTTTTTACCAAGTTGAATGAAAATGTATTAAAATTTGTTCAAGTTATTCAAGTTTCCACATTACTAATTTTGTAATGGGGTAATGTATTGCATGTATTGTTTATTTATATGATACATTATCAGTCAACTGATTGATTTTTCTATACATCTACGAAAAACATTTTTTCAGTTTTTCCATTCCTTAAAACAGTAGTATACTTGAAATAACTTGTTTCTTAAACCTCGTTTAACTACAGGGGGGCTATTCTGTAATTTCACTTCACCTCACTTTCACTTCACATCACTTTCACTTCACCTCAATTTCACTTCACCTCATTTTCACTTCACATCACTTTCACTTCACCTCAATTTCACTTCACCTCATTTTCACTTCACATCACTTTCACTTCACCTCATTTTCACTTCACATTCACTTCACATCACTTTCACTTCACATCACTTTCACTTCACATCACTTCCACTTCACATTCACTTCACCTCAATTTCACTTCACATTCACCTCAATTTCACTTCACATCACTTTCACTTTACATTCATTTCACCTCACTATCACTTCACATTCACTTCACCTCATTTTCACTTCACATTCACCTCACTTTCACTTCACCTCAATTTCACTTCACATTCACCTCACTTTCACTTCACATCACTTTTACTTCACCTCAATTTCACTTCACATTCACTTCACCTCATTTTCACTTCACCTCACTTTTACTTCACATTCACTTCACCTCATTTTCACTTCACATTCATTTCACCTCATTTTCACTTCACATCACTTTCACTTTTACCACATTTTAACTTCACTTCACCTCATTTTAACTTCACATTCACTTCACATCACTTTCTCTTTACCTCATTTTCACTTCACATCACTTTCACTTTATTTAAACTTTACTACACATTCACTTCACCTCACTTTCACTTCACATCACATTCACTTCACATTCATTTCACCTTATTTTTACAATTTTGTGCGGAAAGCGGTTATGACTTAGCGATGTAGTTTTTTTCTAAATAAAGATATATCCTTAAACTTTTAAAACATATATTTCATTTCAAAAAAATTGCACAATAGCGTCCAATAATTTATTGGTTTATACACCTGTCTTCAGCCTTACATACTTGGCTATACAAGTGTTTCTTACAATTTCTTGCTTTACAAATTTTCCTTACATACAATTCTTAATACTAGGTTTGCGCCTACAGAACGTCTTTCGAAATTTAGGAGTACTCGCATTAGCCTGGACTACCCGTCTAATGGGTTTTCTCGCCAGAGGAGAGGGAAACTGTAGAAAACCTTCTCCTGAGTACAACCGGTTTATCGACAGTCGAGTTCTAATGGTGTGTACCGGACAATAATCGACAGTGCACATCATTATACCTCGACGTCAAACCTCCCGCTCAGATTATCTCACATGCCGGAAAAATCCAAGCCAAATGAGCGCGAACCAAGTACCCTTGGTCCTAGAACGTCCGCCAAGCGAGGCATCTTATCCGACCGAGCTAATCTGTCGGTAATAGCGTCCAATATGTCGCACTTAGTAAACAATGTTTTTGATTAAAGAAAGAGAAAATTAAAATATAATAAGAGTAATTCTAAACTTGAAACAAAACAAATCAAAGAAACAGCTTATATGCAAACAAATATTGTCGAATTTATAAAAAATACTGGTTAATTATCTGTTGACGAACAATTCGACTATCTTCTCTTTCAATTTGATAAAATTCGTCAACATTAATATTATCATCATTATCTTCAATTAGGTGTATTTCTGGATCGGGTATTCTATTTCTTCTGCATATATTGTGTAGAACACAACACATATTTACAATTTTACCTGTTTAAGCATATTATATCACATAGTGTAATGTTTATTTTTGTGACATTGATATATGTATAATAATATATAGGAGAGACTAGGTGCAGTTGTCACAATTTTGATAAAATCAGTTACAGTGATTAGAGTTTAACTCCAATTTGTTTGTTCAAACCATTAAATCAAAGGTATATTATCTAGTTTTAAAAGGCCATAATTTATTTAGCTCTATATCTATTATTTAATTAACTAGAAGCATTTGAGTGACAGCGTGTAAATTGTAACAACTGCAAAGTGAATGTCGGTTGTTACAATACCAAGAATCATCTATAACATTTCCAAATTGAAGATAAAATATCCATTCTCATCATCACTTGTAACAACTGCACAACAGGTACATTTTTTACAATAAATCACTTTATTAAAACAATATACATTAAATGTTGACAACGAAGGCAGTTTGTTAAAGCTAAATTCTCATAGAATAGATATTAAAAAATTAATTTTGTTAAGTATAAAGGTCTATTAGTCATTTAAAAAATATCAACCAGAGAAATATTTACTTTTGGCTTCTAAAAACCAATGTGGCTATTTTTTTACTTGTAAAGCTTGCATATAATTTTTAAACATATTGCAAAAAGTTCATACATAAAAACTAAACATTTTTCCCTTTGGAACTCCATCGCTATAATTAACTGTTTCTGAGATATTCCATTTGTAACAACCGTATTTAGTCTCCCCTAATTTAAATATATTTTTAATCAATTTTTTAACAATTGCACAAGTTTAATAATTAATTTTCAAACATGGAGTTTAAAAAAATTTATAACGAGTTATGTTGATTTATTATTTGTGACATATTATTTTACCAGCAATTACTGGATCGTAATGCAATACCCTCTCCTTTGTTAAGCACCTCCATCTTGATTTTAAAACGCCAATAGTGCGCTCTACTACTGATCGACAATGTATAAACGCACTATTAAATCTTTCAGAAGGCGATCCTCTCTCTGGATTATGTATTGGTGTCATTAAGGTTGGAGTTAAGGCATAACCAGAGTCCCCTACGAAAATAATTATTTTGAAGGCGATTTAAAATAATGTCAATAATAATAATAATTTAACAATTTTTACTTTGGATGGTAAAACATTGTTCAATTTCTAAAATTTTTCTTTAATACTAGCGTTACAAGTGTCCTCGTGGAATTTTTCTTACATACTATACTTATACTAAATTCTTGCGTCTACAGAACGTCTTGAAATTAAGAGTACTCGCATTTGCCTGGACCACCCGTCTAATGGGTTTTCTCGCTAGTGGAGAAGGAAACTGTAGAAAACCTCTCCGAGTACAACCGGTTTATCGACAGTCGAATTCTAATGGTGTGTACCGGACAATAATCGAAGCTGCACATCATTATACTTCGACGTCAAACATTTCGCTCAGATTATCTCACTTGTCGGAAAATTTCCAGGCTAATGGGCGCGAATCAAGTACCCTTGGTCCTATAAGTGTCCGCTGAGCCAGGCACTTAAGGGCAATTAAACCATTATAACGTTACAGTTTTACAAGATAAATCTTTCCCGTTTCTGCTTAATGGAGTTTTGAATAATTTTTAGTGAAAGTTGTTGGTAATTGTATATAATAATATAGATGACGTCTGTTATGTTCAGGTTTATTGACATTTCACATGAAAAATGTTTCTTTAAACAGATGTTTAGCTTTGTATAAACACTAAATAACTTGTCACTGCGAGGTTAAAATTTGTTCAAAATTCCTTTAAGACTTAAAATTCCAATCAATCTGCTCATAACAGAAGTAATATTTATTATTATAAACATTTATCAACAACTTTCATTAAAAATTATTCAAAACTACATTAACCAGATATCGGAAAAGTTTGTGTTATATTTAACCTTCAGAGAACACACCTCTTTTTTAGACTATTTTTAAAAGCTCAACCAATTTTAAACTGCTCATCTAATCAAGCTAAAGATTTTTTAAAATTATAGTTTAAACTCTGTAGAATAAGTCTGTATACTTGAAAGTCCCTATTAAAAATATTTACAAAAGATAAAAAGCTTTTCGTAAAAAAAGCGTGGAGTCAAAAAGACCCCATTTGTTCTCCGAAGGATAAGTTATGTATGTTTGTGAGGTCTGTGAAGTTGGCTCCGACATGTCAAAATTTTTTACTTTTCTAAGTAGTATTCGTTTTTCCAAGATAGGTCCACGTTTGTCCAACCATTATTTTTTTTGTCCACCAAAAAAAAAGTTTCAAAAAAAAAAAATTCTAAAATTTTTTTTTTAACTTTGTTTCTAACTTAGTCTGAGAGGGTGCAATAAATTTTCTAATGGGTGGACAAACGAAATTACAACTTGGACAAACGCCAGAAATAATAAAATCAACATTCCCACCAATTGTTTAAACAATTTTAATAGTTGACTTCTGACAAATGTACATTTTAGACTTTTTTCGTTTGTAAATCAGTCTAAGAGGGTAGAATAAATTTTCTAATAGGTGGACAAACGAAATTACAACTTGGACAAACATCAGAAATAAGAAAATCAACGTTTAGTTTAGAAAAATTCGATAAATAGGATATTAATTTTTTAAAAATTGTAAAAAGTAATTGATTTAAAGAAAAATTTCATTTAAAAATTGTAGAAAATAATAATTGAATTAAAATGATGAAAATAAGTTTAAATGAGTTGCAGCAATAATATTTTTATAATGTAAAATAATGATTTTATCACTCGATCATTTCTAATTATTGTAAAACATAATGAAATGGATTAATCCTAATCAAAGACTCGGAGTGATCCATTTCTTCTTGTTTTACAATAATATTCTTGTCTATTATTGATTTTGAATAAGGTTTGAATTTAAATCTTTTGAAGAATTTTAATTCCTATAGAAAAATATTTATTAATTACTTATTTAAAAATGAAATTATTTGTGTTTTTGAATAATTTTAAAATTAATAAAATTCGTTAATAAATGTAATAGAACATTTTTTAAGTATCTAATAATTTTTAGAGTGATTCCGAATATTTTTAGGGTCGATTTTCTTTAATAATGTCAAACTTGTTGTTGTCGTAAACACCCAATGTGTGACGAACGACAATTATCTCGCACAAATATTTTCGATATATCGATATTCGATATAAAGAGCACTAAAATATAATATAAACATAATAGCACACAACTGAGCAATTCCACGAGAAGTGATCTGAAGCATTTTCGTTGATTTCAGCAAAATTTATAATATATTCTGAATTCTTTCCTTCATATGTATGGAATGAAAATTTATAAGTTTTTTTTCAAAGTTTTTGAGTTATCTGCATTGCATACCTAAACACATTATTTTTCAATTAAATGTTAAATTTTTTTCAATTATACATTACTGTTATCAATAATACCTCAAAAAGCCTAATTCCAGGTAAAACATTTTTCATATGTAATGATTATAAATAATAAAAAAATTAATAGCTACATCGTATTAATATGTTCAATTACAATCATTGCATTTAATGAGTGATATCCCTTTCTATTAAAAAAAGCTTCCTCTCTCTCTCGGTTGGGTGAAAATATTGGAATATGTGTGCCATCTATAACTCCAGCGACGTTTGGAAAACGTAATTTCTCAAAAAATCTACATGTAAAATTTGTTTTTAAAAAGTAAAAATATTACACGGGGATATTCAGATAATTTTGAAGGTATTAAGTAAAGGTTTTTGTAAAATTTTTTACAAAAAGGTTCGACCATTTTGCAGAACGAATTTTGTAGAGAAAAGGCTTGCAAGTTATCCCGGCTTGCAAGTTTTTGCACTTAAGTTATTTTTTATTCTAGAAGTACTATTAAAATCGCGACTGATATTATTTTCAAATTTCATTATGTTGTCAATATCAATAGTGTTTTTAATTATGGCACTTCTAGAATAAAGAAAAACATAAGTGAGACAACCTGCAAGCTGTAGCTTGCCCTACAATATTTTTGTGAATTGACAACGAATTTTCTAATTAATTTTTTATAAATTTCCGCTAAAAATTCGATAATAATTTCGCACGTAAGGTTTGCTGTTAAATTTTTTAAATAACTTTTCTGTACGAATTTTGCACAGCAATATTCGTCTAAATTTCTAACAAATTTTTAAATAATTTTTGTAAAAATTCCACTAGGAAATCGTTAGTACTTTTATAGAAATACTCTACAGTTTGTTTGAAAAAGTGGTTGGAAAATATTTTGAAAATGTTTACAGCAAACCTTACGTGCAGAATTAATGTTAAATTCCTAGTGGAATTTTTACAAAAAAATTGTTAGTAATTTGCACGAATATTGTACAAAATTCTTTCGCAAAAGTGGTCGAAAATTTCTCTAAAAATTTAACAGGAATCTTTACGTGCGGAATTCTTATCGAATTTCTCAGAATTTCTGAAAGATTAAAAAAAAATTTTATTATTACGCACAAATATTGTACAAAATTCGTACGGAAAAATTGTCAAAAATTTTTGTAAAAAATTTTACAGGGACCTCTACGTTTGAAATTTATATCGAATTTCTAGCAGAATTTCTAAAAAAATCATCAGTTATTCGCACGAATATTGAATAGAATTTGTTTGAAAAAATGGACAAATGTCAAAAGAAAAATTTGCTTTAGAAATTAACTTCAGCCAATACCGTCTTTGTGTAATTGCTATTTGCTCTGGAGTTTGAGGAAATGTTATCCAGTTGTGAGCTATATGTTCACATGCATTTATTGCATTGTGAATACTTCGACTTACAGATGTCTGTGACATGCAATTTTGAAAAGAACTTCCTACTACTCGTTGATATGATCCAGAAGCCATAAAATTAATAGCACTTAATATCTACAGCGATAGAACAGAAAGTAATATAACCAAGGTATACTGTTAATATAAATATACAGTTTAATTGAGTAAACATATTTAAGTTAATTTATATTACCAAATAACCATATAAGAAGTGCGTAAATTTGTATTTTAATATTTTAAAAATTACATTTATTGTAAGAAAATATTTGAATTAGTAACAAAATTGTTGTTATGTTAATATTATGTTGATACATTTTGGTTTGGTTCATTAAAAGAAAGATATATAGTCATTAAAACCTGAATGTCAGAAGAAATCGAAGAAATTCTTTGTGTTTCTGGCATAAATGGATTTAACTCATCTATAAAACGTCTTGCTGCTATTTTAGACAATCTAAAACATTTATTTAAGGAGGTTGTTTACAGGTATGCACACTATTAGAAAAAATATTGAATTGACAATGAAGAATTTTTTAATATTATTGTTATTTGTATCTTCTGGAAGAACAAATATCAATTTTCAAGAAAAAACTTTGAAACTTACAAAAATTGTTTATTTAGTCATTTTGCATATGATCAAAGTTTTCTTCATATTAAAAGGTTAAACTATTTCAAAACTTATTCGATTAAAGTCAATGATGGTTTATTTTCTTTAGAAAATGATTCTCTATAACTTGACCGCTCAGATTTATAATCAAAATAACCGTTTTAAAAATATGCTCATTTGTTTAAAAAAAGTAATTTAATTTAAAAACATTTTTTTAAACATTTTTGTTATACTTGTAAACAACATCCTTAAGTTATTTTGAATGATTTTTTTTATGAAACATGAGTAATTGATAAGTGAAGTTAATTATAACCGTATAAAGTTTTTTTGAAGTAAAAAAGACTGAATATTAGTTCACAAAAATCAAATTTAAAAATTTATAGATTTATGATTGAAAAACAAATTTAAAAAAATGTTTTTTTATGTTCTAGTCTCTCCAATGTATATGAATTTCAATACCTATAAAAGTTCCAAAATTCATTTTCTGGGAAATCAAACGGTTCTTGCGTATCTCTTAAATTTTTTCTGGATATTTTAAGATTCCGATTTGCGTTATTATCCAAACGATTCACTTCTTCAAGAAGTAAATACTCTTCCATTGTAAATATTATATTTATTATTTAATAAATTGTTCATACGTCAAAAATTGACACGCTTATACTAGATTCACCTAAAATTATATCTTTATTTTGTTTTTGTTTCCATTGTTTAACAATTAGAGATATTTATGGAAGTTTCTAGATAGAAAGTAATCTTTCGATAGGTTACCGTACAAGCTTAAAGAAATATTGCCTGGTAAGCTTGCCGAAATATTGCACGGCAACCTCGTTGCAAGCTTACCCTCATGTAAAAGTTCCTGGAGTCTCTCGGGAGATTCCCAGGAGCAAAAGGGAAGTTGTTCATTCAGTTTTTCCTTTAAAAATGTATTAGTAATTTTCTTTTCATAAAAATAATATGCATAAATACTTATTAAAACTCATTAAATAGAAGTTTTATTATATTGAAGATGAAAGAAGTTTTATAATATATACAAGAAAGAAGAAATAAGTATATTTATTATTTTAAATTAATGTCGTGGAATTTCAACTTGTACAATTATATTATAATTAATGTTTAACTAAAAATCGATAAAAAGTTTCTAGTAAATATAATTTTTTTCCTAACCTGATAAACAAACAGCATTGTTATGCAATTAAATAACTAAAAATCATTTTTACCAAAAAACACGTTAAGCGAAAAAATTTATGAAATTTCTAATAAATAAAATTTTTTTTGACTAATGTACGAAAAGCCTTTTTACAATATAATTTTGTGTATAAAAGTAAATCCACAAAAGTAGGTTATATTTTAAATTAAAAAGAAACTTATATTTACCGCTCTTCCTTTATAATCAGTTCCATATAATTTTCCAATTGCCAGATTTTTGCTTTGTTATTAATAAACATATAAATTGATATTTATATTAAATTAGATTTTTGACAATGTCGAAACCAAAAAAGCAATGCACAAATAATCAGAAAAGAGTTTTAGTGAATTTCATGTTATCTCATAAAAATCTGGCAACTGGAAAATTATATGGAAATGATTATAAAGGAAGAGCGGTAAATATAAGTTTCTTTTTAATTTAAAATATAACCTACTTTTGTGGATTTACTTTTATACACAAAATTATATTGTAAAAAGGCTTTTTGTACATTATTCAAAAAAAAATTTATTTATTAGAAATTTCATAAATTTTTTCGCTTAACGTGTTTTTTGGTAAAAATGATTTTTAGTTATTTAATTGCATAAAAATTCTGTTTGCTTATCAGGTTAGGAAAAAAATTATATTTACTAGAATCTTTTTATGGATTTTTAGTTAAACATTAATTATAATATAATTGTACAAGTTGAAATTCCACGACATTAATTTAAAATAATAAATATACTTATTTCTTCTTTCTTGTATATATTATAAAACTTCTTTCATCTTCAATATAATAAAACTTCTATTTAATGAGTTTTAATAAGTATTTATGCATATTATTTTTATGAAAAGAAAATTACTAATACATTTTTAAAGGAAAAACTGAATGAACAACTGGCGACACTACTAAATTCTGTCATCAATGGAGCTTCAAAGAATGTAGAGGGTTGGAAAAGGGTAAAATAAAATAATTAGAATTTTTAAATGTAGTAATAACCTTACACAGTAAGAAAAATATTAAATTTGAAAGTTTTTTCAATACTAATATGTAAATACTAATATCATAAATAAAAATTAAATACTAACAAAAATTAAATTTTAATATATTACAACTAAGGATCTTTTTAAATTGTATAAATTTAGACATGGTTGGATTTGAAACGAAATACCCGTGAAAAGGAGGATAAAAGAAAATTACAGATTAAAAATGAAGAGACAATTACAATAAAACTAAATGATTATGAAAATGATATGATAAACCATATACTTCCTAAAGAAAGTTTTGGAAGTAACAAGGTGCCCGAAATGGGTTTTGAAAATAATGAAATCAAGGAGAAAAAAAAATGAAAAGGTAATAACATATATGTAATTATATAATTTATATAATTATTCGACTTTAAAACGAAAGGACTTGTCCTATATATTTGTTGAATGAAAATAGAAAGAAATGACAACAATATTAAACTTTATCTTTAGATTGTAGCAAAAGTGAAAATCGGTAAACAAATAAAACTTAAATCGGAAAGTGAAGATGAAGTTGATGACGAATATGAGGTGAGGAATAAGAAGAAAGCAGAAATAAAGGAAGACAAAGTAAAAGAAGAAAGTGAAGGAGATGAAGAAACAGAAGAAGAAGAAGAAGATGTAGAGGGTAAAGATGAAGAAGATAAACTTCATGAAATAGAGAAAGAAGATGAAGAAGAAAATAAAAAATGGTTCATGAGCGACGATAATGAAGACAATGAACTGCTAGATAAAGAGATTGCAAATATTTGCAAAAAATTGAAAAATAAGGGTAATATTTATTTAGACAGGTGTTTAGTTAAGGAGTAATACCACTCTCGAGGCAAAAAAATACACCTACACTGAAAAAAAAATTTATTTGATTTAAACATATTTTGTTTAAATCAAGCTTTAAATATCTTTGCTATACAGTCCGTCCGTTTTGGTAAAAACAAAAAATAATTGATTTTAATTATAAAATTTATCACCTTAATTTTACTATAAAATTTTAATGAAAATTCTTTTTCTACTTTTCGATATGTATTTAACAAATCCCCGAAAACAGAAATCCTATTTCTTTTTTAATTTTCTCAAAAAAAATATTAAAAAATTGGTCTCTATTTCTGCCTCTAGAATGGTGTTTTCCTTTAAGGGGGCGAAAAAAAGAAATGTATTCATTAAAAAATTATTGAATTACATTATGTACCATTTTGAAAACTTTGGTAATTTTTTCATAAAAAGTATCATAACTGTAATTGTTTTAATTTCAAAAAATACTAGATTTTCTTAAAATGGTATATAAAATTATAATGCAAAAGTTTATTTATAAACAATTTTTCTAATTTTATAAATAAACTAAGAATACATTTTCTAAAATTGAGTAAGAAGATGAATAAATTTAATACAAATTAAAATTGAGTCGGGTATGTGGGGCCATTTAACATACACTCATTTTTGTGAAGTAACAAAAATGATTTACTTTTTTCGTATATAAAAACTGTATAAAATCTGCAATTTTCGACGTTCTGACTTATTTTCTTCATACCAATAGATACAAGCGCATATACGGAAAAGATTATTTTGAAACGTTCAACTGAAAATTCTAATGATTCTAAAAGTAAAGAAAATGAAATTAATAGGTATTTCTTAACTTATAATTAAAATTTAAGGGGGAGTACCATGTAAACGTAAATTTATTTTTAAAAAGTTAATTAAAAATTTAAAAACGTTTTGAGGAAAAAATCTCTTGTTTGGAAGAAAATAATTTTTTAGACCATTTAAAAAGTATTTTTCACTTAATTTTAGGTTTATTCTATTAATTATTTTTTAAAACAAAAAATAATTTTTACACGGGAAGAATTATTTTTTACCAACATTTACAAGTGCTATACTTATTAATATAAGTTTATTATTATTATTCAAAAATATTTTTCAAAAACTAGCGCCATTTGAGCGAATTACTTTGATGACTTTCTGAACATCTTTAGAACTTGCCTTCGAGCTTAGGACATTAAGAATACATTTTTTAGATATTAAACAAATTTTAAAGATAAATAAAAAATTTATTTTACATGAGGCTCCCTACTTAATTTTTAATTTTGATTATACGTTTGATTTTGTGATTTTTTTCATATACAACTTTAAAATTCATGTATATCATTCTCCGAAAAATTAACATTTGGATAAACACTTACATTTTTAATATATGCTTTTTAATGATAAATATATAAAAAATTAAAAACTTTTACTTTAGTAGAACCAGTAAGCAGTCCAAAAAGAGAAGAAAAATCTCTACTTCAGAAAAATGAGATTCCAGTTAAAAGTATACTTATATTAAATTTTATACATTTTTAATTTTTATAAAAATGAAATTGTTAGTTAAAAACTAAGACTACATATTTATTAATAAATTAATAAAAGCTAAATGGGGCTTTAATAAAAAGGAAATTATAAAGGTATCTCATAATATTGAGTTATTGTGGTAATCACGTGAATTTTTAACTTTAAATAATAATTGATATACAAATGTATCTTTTTATAATTGTTTATTCACATTATTAATAGTTCTTCTAATTATTTCATGATAGATAAAACTGCATTGGAATTATTGCAAATGAAAGTGGACTTAAAGAGACAGGATCTAGAATTGAGAAAAGAAGAATTTGATTTTAAGAAGAAGAAACATGAAGAAAATTCAAGACACTTTAAAGACATAGTCACTTATCTTAAAATTATTGCAGAAAAAGAATAATTCTTTATAATTTATTTTCTTAATGTTTTTTTAGTCTACTTAATTCTGTTTATCAAATGATTTTATTCTCTTGAAAAATGAAAAATTTCATTTTTAGTTTATTAAAAGTTAATAAATTATTTTAATACTCTACAATGGTATATTTTATTATTAGTAAAGATATTAAATATTATTAATATATTAAATATTAAATTTAATATACATTTCTAATTTTGTTTTTTATTACATTCGAACTCTGTTTCTCCTTCTCTTTAATTCATCGTTTGTTCTTTATTTGCTATTAAACCTTTTGGAATAAATTTTTATTTGCAGAAAGAGTAAATTGGTCATTATTACTGCGCATGTGATCTGAATAAAATTAAAGAATAATAATATGTTTGAAAAAGTATAAATATGAATAAATTTTGTTATCTAATTTTTAAATTAAAAGTTAAAATTCTTATGCGACTTTATTCACATCGTAACTTAACACATCGAAGTTTCCTATTGAAAAAAATAAATTCATTTATTATTTGACGTATTAAAGTGTTAGTCTTTTAATCAAAGTTGAAACGAATTCACATAGAAACTAATATAGTCGAAATGTCCTTCGAAAATATGTCAAATTTACAACGAGCTATATTTTTACGTTTCATGAGTAATAATAGAGAATTTGCTACAAATGTAAAAATTAATGCAGGAAAAGGTAGACAAGTTGCGAATGTAAGCATCGTCAATATATATATATATATAAATTAAACAATATTAACCTATATTTATCTTGTAAGTAAAATTATCAATTTATTATTTATTTATAAATTTTAAACAAAAAATTTCTATTTATTATAGAAAAATTTATGGCAAATTTTAACCTCAATCTTGAATCAAGAGAAGAATGGAATTTTCAATACCGCGGAATCGTGGGAGAAAGTAAATATAATATTCAGTTCACTATAATTAAAAATAATTTTAAATAATTATAATTATAATTATAATTATAATTAATAATATAATATAATTATAATTAATAATTATAATTATATTATAATTAAAAATAATTCACTATAATAAAAATAAATAAATAAATTTAAAACAAATAAATGGTATTTCATAAAAATAATAAAAATAAATAATAAATAATAATAATAATAATAAATATATATATATATATATATATATAAATAATAACAATAAATAAAATAATTTAGATTAAAAAATTTTAACAGGTTTTATATTTTAATTACATTTACCTTCAGATATGGAAGGAATGGAAAGCCGATGTAAAAAATAAATGCAGTTTAGAAAAAAAAATTTGCATTCAACTGGAGGAGGATCTCCATTAGAAGTCTCTTTCTTGTATTTAGATGAAGAATTAATTAAAATTCTAGAAAAAAGTAATGAAGACTTGATACTTCCACCCCCAGAAAATTGGGGAAAAAAAGCCATAGAGTCCTTAAACAATTCTTCAAACAATTCTGCTTCTGGTTCCAAAATTCCAAAAGAATCTCTTAATTCTTCGACTGGCTCAAACCTTGCTTCCACTTCTGGTACAAAAATGAAAAATGCAAAAGTGAAAAGCAATCTGAAAGCATCGAATGCTTCTGAATCGGAATCAGACGGTAAATTAATCTATTTTCGTACACACAATTTGTATTATTATTAATTAATACAAAACATAATTATTTATTTACGTATTTATTCAATTACCCTCATATTTAATAATTTATTTATTTCTAAATTAGATTTGATTATTATTGAAGATGGAGAATCAGAAATTCGCCCACTACCTACACTTGATGATGAGAAAAATGACATTGATATTTTAGAGAAAAAACGATCATGTAAGAAATATGAATTTAAAATTAATCAATAGTAGCAAAAATTCGCGCGGCTAACTTCTTACTGCCTTTTTTAAAAAATAAAATTAGCAATTTTAAAAATAATAAAATTTGAAAACTTTCTAATTAAAATTTTTGTTAAAACACTAAAAAAATTCAGATTTGGAGAAATTACAATAAATAATTGCAGAAATTCAACTATTTAAAAAAAAATAAATAAAATTCTTCTTATAAAATTCCACTTAGTACAAAATTTGAAATAATTTTTTTTTAAATCCCAATTATCTTTATAAGTAACAAAATTCTCCTCCAAAGTTTAATTATTTTCCTAAATGTCAAAAAATTCTTGTACTAATATTAATTATTAAAAAAAAATGCATTTTTCTAATTTCAATGATTTTCAATATATAATATTTTAATAAAATTTCCCAAAAAATTCAATTATTTAAAAAAAATTAATAAAATTGTATGCAAACATTTATTACATAATTACATTAAACATAATTAAACATTAAATAATTAAACATTACATAGTTACATTAAACATAATTATTTTCATAAAAAAGAAAAATTTTATAGGAATTCAATTATTATTTTTATAAATAATACATTTTTTTAAGGAATTCAATTATTTTCATAAAAAATAATTTAAAATTCTAAAAAATAATGATTGAATTAAAATCATAAAAATAATTTTGATGATGTTACAGTAACAATATTCTTATAATGATATAAAATAATGATTTTATTTATTCTTTAATTATTAAAAGCATTTGAATTTTATGAAGAAGAATTTTATTAAAAGTGAATTTAAAATAATTGAATTTTTGCGGAGAATTTGACTAATATTTATAAAAATTGTTTCGAAGAATTTATTAAAATTTCTGGACATAATTGAAATTTATGGAAATGTTAAAAAATATTTGAATGCATCTGAGGAATTCAATTCAAATTATTTAAAAAATTATTGGATTTTTATAAAGGTTTCACTATTAAACATTTTAAAATAATGAAATTTTTTGGAGAAATTCAATTAAAGTTGTTTCGGAAATAATGGAATTTCTTTAAAGAATTTTATTAAAATTATATGTATATTTAAAATTATTGAATTCATTATAAGAATTTTATTACTTTTTTGAAAATAATTGGATTCTTTCAATTTTTTTGACGAATATATTTAAAAATTCCATTAAAAGTAATTTTTATTTTTACATATAATTTTTTAAAAATATTTTTAGAATAATTGAATTATTATTAGAGAATTTTAAATTCTTGTTGAAATTGCATTTTATGGAAATTTTTGAAAATTAATAAAATTCTTTTATGTAATTTTATTTAACTTTGATTAAAAATAATTTAATTCTTGTGAAGAATTTTACTATTTATATACATTTTATTTAAAGCAAATTTTTCCATGTCCATATTTTATTTAATAAAAATATATTGATAAATAATAATGAATACAAAAAATAAGTAATTAATTTGAATTTATTTATTACAATATATTTGTCAATAAAATTGTTTTCATTTCAATAGTTTCTTTGAAAAGAAAGGCTTTAATAGATGACGATATGACGAAATACCAACGCTGCAAAATAAAATTATTGAACGACAACCTTTGTCTACAACAAGAGTTTTTTGAGCATGTAAAAAACACTAATATGCGTACCATTGAAATTTTAACTAAGGTTTTTTGTTGAATGAAAAAAAAAGAAAACTAATTATAAAAATAATTTTATATTATTAGTACTTGCGTACATAATGTTGTATTAACTTTGTACAATTTTCATTTATTAAAATTTGACAAATAAAACGAGTAAAATTAAAAACCAAGTAACTTTAATAATTAAATTATATTTAAATATACATTCTAATGATATTATTCACAACAAATTGTAAATCCAGATGTTCATGAAATTTTTTCCTCTTTACAATCAGCAAAATAATTTTCTTTTTGGTTGTAAACGATCGTTTAATTTAATAAATTAAATAATCATTTAAGATGCACTTTTTATCCCGTTTGATAAAATGTAAAATATTTATCATTAATATTGATAGTTTAAAACATTTTTTTTACTTTTTTTTAGTCATATTAAGTAAAATTCAGGACAGCGGGCAGGGCAACATTTTCTCCATTTTCCTTTCCACTGCTATTCGTAAGCGCACGGCCCATTTCCATTCAGCCACGCTCCCACTTTCTCCTTTACTCTTCTCTCTCCGTCTTACCCACACGGTCGTCTCCCTCGCACGTTGACGCGCACAGGCCCATTTTCCTGGCACTCGTTGATTCGCCGGCGGACGTCCGGCCCATTTTCTTTCACCCTCCACTCTCACCATTTCCTTCCGTACCTTTCACTCCTTCAACTCTCGCATACCTCCGCGCTGGTCCTATTTCCCTGATACTTCTCGCGTTTAGAATTTAAGGAAATTGTTTAAATAAACGCGTATTATATAATTGTAAGATCGCGGATCGATACACAACGTATGTACATATACGTTGGTATCATATGAGTATATGCTTATAGGCGTATATATATATATATATATATATATAGACATATACTCGTATAACAGCCAACCGTATATATGCTTCTTACGTGAAGGATCGCCGCCGCGAATTAGTATTAAGGTATGATTGAAACTTGTATGCAAATTTATGTGTTTTATATAAATAATTTGAATATTATATGTTAACTTTTAACATCTCCGTTCAGTATGCAAATTTCTTGTAGGAGTGAGAGAGAAAGAGCGATACTGAATGTAGTCCTAAAGGATTAGTGTCAACTTTTGACGCTACGAGCGTTATCGTAAGAAATTACTTGTAAGACTGAGTTCTCTCGCATACGACATGTCTCACAACTTCTATAAAAGGCGTGGGTGCGAGACCATTCAGTCAGTCGATCCCTCACTTGCACTCGAGGCTGATCTTCTCCTCTAACGAATAAAGTTCTTGCAACTCAATTCACCAGAGCATTTTTAAAGTCTTACTGTGTATACAGTAAGCACCACTTCTTTTTCAGCTTTACCTTCACTAGATTCTCGATACGGAAGAGTCCCTCTTCTGAGTTCGTAATCTCAAAAGGTACCGGTAGGTGTCTCACCTCGTCGCTTAACAGTTCGGAAGAGTCCCTCTTCTACGTGGTTTAGACGACGAAGTGACCACCACTGTACGCATCCGTAGAGACGTACTATACGGAAGAGTCATACTTCTGAAATAGTCCACCACTACGGATGCACTGTACCTTAAAAATACGTGTCTCGCACTTTACGGAAGAGTCTCTCTTCTACGCTTTGCGAGTCCACGTATCACCTACAACCTTTAACGTGTAACCGTACTTACGGAAGAGCCACTCTTCTGCGGGTACGTGTATTCGTTACACCGTATTACGCACAGTATTCCGTACTGTACGGAAGAGACACTCTTCCACGTCGTACGTGTATTGCTGAGCGTATTTTCCAACAAGCGTAAGAGAAAAACGCACTCTCTCTCTTTTCTCTATCGTCTTTTCCCCAGACTATTTTCGATTAATTCCCGTTAAAGACTGCATCACTGCCGATCTACCCCTTTGACCGTGTCATCCACACCGTGACCGGTATCAAATTGGCGCCCAACGTGGGGCCACGAGATTCTTTTTCGGGTCTCGATGGATTTCGAGACGGATCCCCCATTATGAGATGTCTCCTTCGCCACGCCGGACAATTTCACGTACTCCTGTAAAATCCAGACGAAGCCCGCACAACTTACGTGATCTACCAGGTCGTCGCCCACAAGGAGGTCTTTTTCGAACTCCTCCACCCGCGCAACGAGTCACCACGCAAGCTGGACTTTTGTCTGAATTTTCTAATCTATTTTCAACTACTTCCGGGACCATAAGCTCTGTTCCGGTGGCGCCCAACCCCTCACTCATAACTCGGATGTCGAGTACTTCTGACGATTCTTCTGAGTATATTCAGCATCCGTTTACCGCGTCCGACATGGAAGAATCAACTAACCAAACGTCTTTCTTGTCGGGACAACAAACGGCCGTAACACAGCCACTGACTGCTGGTATGACCATTAACCCTCCAGGGCCATCCGTGCCCATGCCCTCCAACTTGTCTTTTGAGTCTTGGTTAAGCCTCATCCGAGCTTTCCAAGCTCCACCCCCACCATTTCCAGAATTTAGTGGTCTGGACCATGAAGATCCACAGAAGTTCTTGGTTAACTGTGAGCGATATTTCTCACAGGCTCAAACCGACGAGAACCAAAAAACCCAGCTCATTATAAAGGGTTTTCGTGGAGAAGCTTTAAAATGGTGGAGCCTCTTCAAAGATCTCTCCCTTTCATGGGAAGATTTTAAAGACAGCTTCACCCGCAAATATTGCAGTCCTACAGCCCTTATGCGTTTACAAGCTTCACTCTACTCACAAAAACAAGGAGACAGAGAGCCAGTGGCTGTATTTTTACAACAAAAATATCTGCTCTCACAGAGACTCGTCCCGAACATGGCTCAACCCGATTTAACTATCCTCTTGATGGAATCGCTTAAACCGACTTTACGTCGCCTTGTCCGCCCTACTGCACCAAGGTCGTTTTCCGAACTTATGGAGGCGGCTATTCTGGCGGAACAGGACGAGGCCGATTGTACACCTCGCAAACCTGTCTCCACAAAGGAGGAAGCCCCGAAGAAGGTTACTCCTGAGCCTTCTAACCCCAAAGCATCTCAGTTACCCCAATGTCGTTTCTGTCCTGAACGACATTTCCATAGGGACTGTCCAGTGTTAGCGACGAAACGCTCTGAGCAACCGTCGGAAAACTGGCGAGCTCCGGCGGCCAAAGCCCCCAACACGGCCGCCGCGAGCACATCCAACCAGCAGTAAATTCCATTTACTCCACTGCGCACGATCTGCCTCGTACCCGCGTTCGCATCGGAAACCGGGAAATCGTTGCAGAAATCGATTCCTGCGCCTCCCACAATTTCGTTAAGCTCTCCATTCTTACGGAAGCCGAACGAAACCAACTCCAGCCCGGTCCCCAACGAGTGGACCTCGCCGCAAATGGAGCATCTATGAAGTTATATGGTAACCTCGACTTAAGTCCCGTACTCGGCGATCGCGATTACCCCGGTACGTTTCATGCATGTGCAGATCTACGGGCTGATCTTATCCTCGGCCGAGCCTGGCTTAAAGACCATCGTGTTCATCATGAACATCATACAGATTGTCTTTATCTTGGTACGAGCGACCGACGTCGTATCTTTCTTGGTTCTATACCATTGACTAATGCTTCACCCACAAGTCCCATGAGTTTGAATTAGACGATTGTATTCCCGACGAATACATTGCTCGTATCCGCAGCATACTTCAAACCTATGAGTCGGTTTTCCACAAAGGGGGGAAACTCAAAAAGACGCTCGCTATTCAGCATGAAATCATCATACTGGATCCCAAACCTTTCCGTGAACCGCCCAGACGTTTTTCGGACGTTAAAAAACAATTTATCAACGAAAAAACCGTTGAAATGCTGGCCGACGAGGTTATTGAACCTGCCACGGAAAAGTTCAGTTCCGCGTTAGTCGTTACTGAGAAACCCGGTGGTGAATTTCGTCTCTGTGTTGACTATCGTAGAGTCAATGTACAAACTGAAGACGCACCACAATGTTTGCCAAGGATCCACGAAATTCTAAAAGATCTTGGGAAAAATACTATTTTCAGTACCTTGGATCTCAAAAGTGGATACTGGCAAATCCCGCTATCGCCCGAATCACGAAAGTACACCGCTTTCTCTACCCCTGATGGCGGCCAGTATCGTTTTAGAGTCATGCCTTTCGGACTAAAGAACGCCCCTGGCACTTTCCAGAATCTGATGAGAGAAGTTCTTTGCTCTTATTGGGGAAAATTCTGTATCGCCTATCTCGACGATATTATCATTTTCTCGTCCAACTGGGAGGACCACCTACTTCAGTTGTCCCTGGTGCTGGAGCGACTCCAAACGTACGGGCTCACCTGCTCACCTGCCAAATGTAAATTTGGACAGAATAAATTCCCCTATCTTGGTCACACGGTGACGTCTGAAGGAAATCAGGCTAAACCGTGCCACATAGAAGCAATACAAGATGCTCATCCGCCCCGAAATCGGAAACAGTTGTCCTCGTTTATAGGCACATGCAACTGGTTAATGGAATATATTCCGAATTATTCCATCCTCACCAGTCCGCTCACTAATTTGCTGTCGCCTAAGAAACCCTACAAATGGACAACCGAGCATCAAGAAGCTTTTGAGACCATTAAGAGAGCGTTCAAAAACCCTGCGCCTCTCAGCCGCCCGGATCCTAACCTCCCTTTCATTCTGCAAACTGATGCCAGTTCTCTAGGCATAGGAGCGGTACTTTATCAGGAAGATGATAGTGGCAAACGCCACATCATTTCTTACGCCAGTGCCAAATTCAGTCCTACAGAATCTCGTTACCACTGTAACGAGCAAGAATGTTTGGCTATCATATGGGCCATAAAGAAGTACCATCCGTACCTGGAGGACCGTCCTTTCATTGTCAGAACAGACAGCAAAAACCTAACCTGGTTAAATAAGATGAAGGACTCGAAAGCAAAATTAACACGCTGGCACATTTTCCTCAGCGAGTTCAATTTCAAAATTGAACATGTCCCCGGAAAAGAAAATGAACTGCCAGATGCTCTGTCTCGTCAACCTGATCCTCAGGAATCATCTCCAGGCGAACCAGATCTGGAACGAATGTCCGTCCCCTCAAAACAAAGGACAACTGCCTCGTTTCCGTCGCCTGCCTCTAAACGCCATCTATGCCCCATCGTTGTTAGAAGAAATCGCTAACGAACAGCAATCTGACCTGTCGCTTACCCGTCAGATGGAGCAGTGGTTGGAACTCCAGCAGGTAGGGCCACAACCGCCGCAGAAGAGGACTTCCTTCACAATAACACCTTGGACGAAAAGGGTTTCTGGAAATTCTGTCCACAAAATCAAAAGTGGACACTCCGAGTACCAGCGTCTATGAAACAACGTGTTATTTGGGGAATACCATGACGCCACGTTAGCCGGACATCCTGGAGCTGAAGAAACCATTCGCAGCATCCGTGAACACTTCTTTTGGTCCGGAATGAATCGCGAAGTAAAGAGATACGTAGCACAATGTGAGCTGTGTATCTGCACCAAACCTCTCCACGGTCAACCCACAGTTGGTTTACGGCCTCGATCACCAAAAACAGCATGGGAAACACTAGCCGTCGACTTAATGGGACCTTATCCATTAACAAGAAAAGGTCATCGGTACATCTTAGTAGTGACTGACCTTTTCCACAGATGGGTAGAAGCATTTCCCCTGCGAAATGCCGAAGCGTCTACGATCACAAGAATCTTAGAAGATGAAGTTTTTCTCTAGATATGGTTATCCGAGTCGCATTCTCAGTGATAATGGACCACAATTCAGGAGCCAAGTATGGGTAACAGCCTGTCAAAAGTGGAACAGTACCTTGTGGACCACCCCCACTTATCACCCTCGAGCGAACCCGACCGAACGGCGTAATCAAGAAGTCAAAAAAGGACTGCGTTTGAGACTACACGAGGGAAACCAGCAAAATTGGGACGCCCAATTGCCCAATTTACTGTTTCACACTGCGCAGACGCAAAAACGCGGCTACAGGCTCAACTCCGGGATATCTTCTATTTGGTCGAGAAATCAAACGCCCTGGAGAACTCGACATTCACCCCAGCCCTCGAACCAGGCCTGGGCCACGATTCTGTAGAACAAAGAGAAGAACAAGCTCGCCTAAATCAACAAAAAATATCAGCGGCGCTACGCCGGTCCAATTTCAGAACCTCTCTTTCAAATTGGAGACCAAGTTTTCGCTGCGAATCATCGACTGTCCAACGCTGCAGAACATTACAACGCCAACTTAGCTGCGGCCCGAACAGGGCCGTACACTGTGATAGACGTAATATCACCGGAAGTGTTCTGCATCCAGAAGGAAGACGGAAAACACAAAGTCCATCAGAGTCAGTTAGTAAGAGCACCTTTAGCTCGGCCGGAAAGGAACTTAGGACATCCGGATGGAGTTCAACAACAAGTCATCCTACCGATCGACGGTCCTCTACAACTCGAGCCCATTCTCGAAACAGAGGACGATCTCTCACATCATCTCACACCCTCGGGTCCGGATGATCACAGATCAGACAACATTGCTCAGACAGATGAACAACTGATTAATACCCCAGTAGCGGTATCTACAATAGAACCTTACGCAGCTGAACAAGCTACGATCGGCTCTGCACAACAACTGGATGAAGGTGTTCCGGAGGGAGTACCAAGTTTGGAGCAGCATGAGGCTGAACAAGCCCCAGCTACAACAACTGCAGCTGAACAAGCTACAGCGGACCACGAAGCAGACATCGAATCAACATCTGACGTCACACAACATCGATATCCTTCTCGGACGTCGCACCGATGCCTTATATCGGGATACGCGATGGTATGCGCCCCGTACTAAGAAAAATATACATCAATAGAAAATGATAAATACTACATAATTAACAACGTGATAAAAAGGTCCCCTTAAATGGGGCCAATTGTAAACGATCGTTTAATTTAATAAATTAAATAATCATTTAAGATGCACTTTTTATCCCGTTTGATAAAATGTAAATATTTATCATTAATATTGATAGTTTAAAACATTTTTTTTACTTTTTTTTAGTCATATTAAGTAAAATTCAGGACAGCGGGCAGGGCAACATTTTCTCCATTTTCCTTTCCACTGCTATTCGTAAGCGCACGGCCCATTTCCATTCAGCCACGCTCCCACTTTCTCCTTTACTCTTCTCTCTCCGTCTTACCCACACGGTCGTCTCCCTCGCACGTTGACGCGCACAGGCCCATTTTCCTGGCACTCGTTGATTCGCCGGCGGACGTCCGGCCCATTTTCTTTCACCCTCCACTCTCACCATTTCCTTCCGTACCTTTCACTCCTTCAACTCTCGCATACCTCCGCGCTGGTCCTATTTCCCTGATACTTCTCGCGTTTAGAATTTAAGGAAATTGTTTAAATAAACGCGTATTATATAATTGTAAGATCGCGGATCGATACACAACGTATGTACATATACGTTGGTATCATATGAGTATATGCTTATAGGCGTATATATATATATATATATATATATATATATATATAGACATATACTCGTATAACAGCCAACCGTATATATGCTTCTTACGTGAAGGATCGCCGCCGCGAATTAGTATTAAGGTATGATTGAAACTTGTATGCAAATTTATGTGTTTTATATAAATAATTTGAATATTATATGTTAACTTTTAACATCTCCGTTCAGTATGCAAATTTCTTGTAGGAGTGAGAGAGAAAGAGCGATACTGAATGTAGTCCTAAAGGATTAGTGTCAACTTTTGACGCTACGAGCGTTATCGTAAGAAATTACTTGTAAGACTGAGTTCTCTCGCATACGACATGTCTCACAACTTCTATAAAAGGCGTGGGTGCGAGACCATTCAGTCAGTCGATCCCTCACTTGCACTCGAGGCTGATCTTCTCCTCTAACGAATAAAGTTCTTGCAACTCAATTCACCAGAGCATTTTTAAAGTCTTACTGTGTATACAGTAAGCACCACCACTTCTTTTTCAGCTTTACCTTCACTAGATTCTCGATACGGAAGAGTCCATCTTCTGAGTTCGTAATCTCAAAAGGTACCGGTAGGTGTCTCACCTCGTCGCTTAACAGTTCGGAAGAGTCCCTCTTCTACGTGGTTTCAGACGACGAAGTGACCACCACTGTACGCATCCGTAGAGACGTACTATACGGAAGAGTCATCACTTCTGAAATAGTCCACCACTACGGATGCACTGTACCTTAAAAATACGTGTCTCGCACTTTACGGAAGAGTCTCTCTTCTACGCTTTGCGAGTCCACGTATCACCTACAACCTTTAACGTGTAACCGTACTTACGGAAGAGCCACTCTTCTGCGGGTACGTGTATTCGTTACACCGTATTACGCACAGTATTCCGTACTGTACGGAAGAGACACTCTTCCACGTCGTACGTGTATTGCTGAGCGTATTTTCCAACAAGCGTAAGAGAAAAACGCACTCTCTCTCTTTTCTCTATCGTCTTTTCCCCAGACTATTTTCGATTAATTCCCGTTAAAGACTGCATCACTGCCGATCTACCCCTTTGACCGTGTCATCCACACCGTGACCGGTATCATGGTGGAGGAAGCGTTAATATTGAAAGAACTATTTATTAACAAATTCATTCTTGATGCGAAGATGCTGATTTTATGGCATAGTAAAATAATTCAGAATACAAAAATTTAGTGTTTTAATTGTGATTAATTCTACTTAAATCTAATGTAATATATGTATATACTTTTACATAGACAAATCGATTGCACTGGGGCAAGGATAGTTAAGAGAATCCGATTGCTAAAAATTTTATAGAAAATCAGTAAATTTTTGTTTCTTTATTTTATTAGCTTCAAACTATTCAATATTAAAATCTGTAGTATTAACAATATTTTTTGAACATTTTTTCTATTTCAATTATTGTATTACAATTCATCTGAACTAGAATCTGAGGTTTAATTAATTTTCTTCAGACGACCACCAATTTTTTGGACAATAAGCTTCGTTTTCCGTATATAATCACGTGCCATTATGTATATCAACCTTAGAAGAACAATTAAACATTTGTTTATAATTTGCAATAGCATTAGCAGGATTGTCAGGTGCCGCATTAGCGCTAACTATTCTTGCGACGTGAGCCCATATTTTACTTTTTCTTAAATTTTATTGGAAAACGACAATTTATTAAAAAATTTATTTATTTTTATTTATTCGTGTTTAACAAGAAATTCCACCCCGGAAAACACATACACTGCATCTGCACTGAGAAAACATTATACTTAATTGAAACACAAAAATAATGTTAGACGATTTTGTTTAATTGAAATTAGTTTGTAAGTTTAATCTCAATATATAGAAAATATTTACTGCTTTGATTCAAAAGTATTATTTGTTTGAACAATTATATTTAATTCAAACATATTTTCTGATTGGGTTTAAACAAAAATTATGTTTGAAAATTCTATGTTTGAAAATTCTATGTTTGAATCAAACTTAAAAGTTCACTACAGATAATTTAAAATCAATCACAATTTATGTTTGATTTCAATATATAATCTCTTAAAATGAACCAAAAAATATGTTTGAATTAAACTTAAATATATTTGACTGTATAGCAAAGATATTTTAAGTTTGATTTAAACAAAATTTGTTTGAATCAAATAATTTTTTTTCTCAGTGTGGGCCCAATTTGGCTTCCCAAATTTTGAAAACTGAAGAAACTACTGCACATTAGATTCATTTTTATTATTCATTTACTTTTTAACTATTTTTTCTACAAAATTTCCGCAGGCTTACTGTAAAAACTTTCTACAAGTTTTTCTGTTTAAATTTTTAGGAAATTTTCACCGGAAAATTGTATTCGAAAAACATTTAGAGTTTACAGGAAGTTTACAAAAAAAAATTTTAATTTCACATTTTAAATTTCTTGAAAAATACTGTGCTATGTAGAAATACATTCGAATCTCGCTATAACGTGAAGTTCGGGAGTCAAGTCTCCCTCTATTACGAGCGCAAGAGAAAAAAATGAAAAATCCCCACTTTTAAGATTCTTCATTTATTTTTTTTTTGTGTTTACAATTTACGTAATGTGAAATTACAAATGTAACCTTATTTAATTTGAACTTCAATATACAGAAAATTTATATAAGCTAAAATTTTGAAGATGTTCGACTAATGTGAATGTGAAGTGAAGTGAAAGTGATGTGAAGTGAAAATGAGGTAAAAGTGAAAGTGATGTGAAATGAATGTGATGTGAAGTTAAAGTGAGGTGAAGTGAATGTGAAGTGAAAGTGAGGTGAAGTAAATGTGAAGTGAAAGTGATGTGAAGTGAATGTGAAGTGAAAGTGAGGTGAAGTGAATGTGAAGTGAAAGTGAGGTGAAGTAAATGTGAAGTGAAAGTGATGTGAAGTGAATGTGAAGTGAAAGTGAGGTGAAGTGAATGTGAAGTGAAAGTGATGTGAAGTGAAAGTGATGTGAAGTGAAAGTGATGTGAAGTGAAAGTGATGTGAAGTGAAAGTGATGTGAAGTGAATGTGAAGTGAAAATGAGGTGAAGTGAAAGTGATGTGAAGTTAAAGTGAGGTGAAGTGAATGTGAAGTGAAAGTGAGGTGAAGTAAATGTGAAGTGAAAGTGATGTGAAGTGAATGTGAAGTGAAAGTGAGGTGAAGTGAATGTGAAGTGAAAGTGATGTGAAGTGAAAGTGAGGTAAAGTGAAATTGAGGTGAAGTGAAAGTGATGTGAAGTGAAAGTGAGGTGAAGTGAAAGGGAGGTGAATGTGAAGTGAAAATGAGGTGAAGTGAAATTGAGGTGAAGTGAAAGTGATGTGAAGTGAAAGTGAGGTGAAGTGAAATTACAGAATAGCCCCCCAGTGGTGTTTACATTTACCCCGAATTTTAGAAAAATTTTTAAATCTCGGGGTAAATGTAAACAGTCAATTTTAGGCGATTCAGGTACATAAATATTTTTTTGTAGCTCATAAAATTTTATTACCCTGTTAAAAAATCCTGCGAAGGATCTTATATAGGATTCTGTTCCAGGAATATTCAATGCAAGTTCGTACATAAGAACGCAGTAGCGTTCTTATGTGCCCAGGTTCTCTAGTGAAACTTAATAAGATCAAGCGTGTTATCCTTTGTACAATCTGGAAGTAAAAAACTCAGGATCCTTCCGGGATCCTGTGCAGGTTACGATGCAGGAACTTTAGCTATTAAAGGTTCCTGTAAAGGTTTCTGAACCGGAACACTTGCAGGATCATTAATAGGAAACTTTGTAAAGGTTCCTGTACAGGAACCTTTATAGTTTTGTACAGTTTTGTAAACTGCAGGTACTTAAGTGTAAAGTATCCTGTAAGTGACCCTTGCAGGAACATTTAATATAGCTAAAGTTCCTGCATCAGAGCCTGCACAGGATCCCGAAAGGATCCTGAATTTTTTACTTCCAGATTGTTAATGCAAGATCTTACAAATGATTTTACAAAGTTCATGCAAAAAAATCCGTCCACTTTACGTTTCAACAAAAAAAAAACTTATGTTTTTGGTGAAACATAGATATTCCGTTTACATTTACCCAAAATGACCCTATAGAAATTTTCCAAAAACTTACAGAAAATTCTGTATAATATTAATTGTTTAACTTTCTTTTTATTATATACTCTAATACTGTAAATTCTTAATAATTATTATTACTATTTTTAAAAAGAAAATTAGATTTTATAATAAAAATTGTATTTCTATCAAATTCTTTCCTAACTTACGTTTGCGTAGTACAGTAGAGTTGTACTTGAGCAACAAAAATAATGAAAGTCATTACTTTTATTATTTATTACTATAATTATTATATTTATTTATTACTTGTTTATTATTATTACATTTAAAAATACCCACGCGTAATTTTGTAGAAAATATGCTTTTAAATCCATGAAAAAATTTGCAAATGAAAACGATGATTTTCATAATTATAGAAGTATTTTTTAGAAAAAATTTTTCATTTTTAACCTTCGCGATACCCTAATATTAAAGAACCAGTTGAGACTAGTAGAAATTGAACATGGATCTACTGGTGTCAACTTGCATTCCAAATTGAAAAACTTTTCCGTGTATAGCAATTCTATTGGTTTTTACTTGGAAATCCTATTTATGTAACTGAAGCGGATATCCAAGATAAAATTGTAATGGTTCTATTTTGGATTGTCCTCTTCAATTTTTGTTTCGACTTGTTTTAACACAGATTTCCAATCTTATCATTTCTACTTGTATTTCCAAGTTCGCACGTACTACAAGTATCAGCTTGCATTTCCAAAATAAAAAAATTAAGTTCAAGTATCTACTTGGTCCAATTTGGTTTGGTTTACAAATTGTTAGATACTTTTTAAAAAATTTTCAGAATAAAAAGTTTCATAAAAATCAGTAGAAAGTGTTTGATAATTTAAAAGGAAAGAGAAAAAGCAAAATCTTATATAAAGGGGCTTTTTATTGCAATTATTTATGAAATCAGGATTTAAGAAAAAATTTGTTTTAAATAAAACGATTTTTCTACGAGCTTCAACATTGTTTTCGCTATACAAATTGACAGTTGTAACGTCAAAAATAAACTTATGAATTGGTTGTCTATAGAAAGGGACTTCAAAATAGTGTAATAAGTAATTATTGTTTTAGAATAGAAAAGTTATTAGTGCAAAAATTTTTTAGTATCTTATATAATTGAAGAATAGAAAAACATAAATAAATAAATTATTTTTATAGAAATGAATAAAATAAAAAATCTGTCCGTCCGGAGGGTTGACGCAATCGCACGTTGTTGCACGCAAATGGCTCGCTGCGCCAACAGCGACACCTTTCCGGTTATTGTACATTATTTGCGTTCTTCTTCTTAATTCTGCTTATATGTAAAATTTCCATTAGACACATCATATAAAAAAGTTAAGCTACAATGTAGTGACTCCTCGCCATAAAATTATTTCGCTGAGTTTCGAACTCAATCAACTGAGACTACGTATTAGACACGCCATACCTTTTTTGAAAGGCTTATATATTTATTTTTCTTAAAGTTACTACGACTTTAAGGTTTACATTTTTATCAAATATGTGTTGATTTGAAGATCTTACATCTTACAATTCACAGGTAACTTATCGCTAAACATCTTATTGAAACAGAAACATCTTAATTTAAGATACTTTAAAAAACTTACAGAAGTATCTTACTTTTTTAAGATAGGAACAATATCTAAGACGTATAAAGCATCTTAAAAATCTGTAAGATACTTTCGAAAACATCTTATTTTAAGATGTAAGATACCATTTTTCCATCTTACATTTTAAGTTAAGATATCAAATAAGAAACTTATTTTTCCAGTGAACTTATGCAATAGCGACAATTCATTTTATACATTGTTTTGAAAAAAAATTTTAATTGGTATAATTTATGTTTTATTAATTGCCTCCAGGAATGTCCATTTTCATTTAAAACAAAAAATACTCAAATCGGTTAAAAATTGTTGGCTATAGTCATTTATAAACAGTAAAGTGTAAAAAAAATCCCACGCACTGTAAAAACACTGCAAAAACCAGCATCTTAAAATAAATTATAATCACTTTTAAAACGATTAAAACATCTTATTTTCCCATGCATCTTCCGTCTTAGAAACTAATGCATTTTAAGATACTTTAAAATTTTTTTGAAAACAACTTAAAAGTGACTACCAAAGTATCTTATCATAAGATGCCTTTTTTACAGTGCGGTGAGGAACAAATACAGATGCCATTCTGAAAATTTCACGGTTTTTAATGAGACATTAAATTTTAAAATGATATTTTTTTAAAACAAAATTTGATAGAAATCATTCTTAAACATTAAAATTAAACACTATTTTATAAAAAAAACTAATTAAAAAATATGAAGAATTTCGCAATGCAATTAAATTATGATGCAGATGATAAAACTTACAACTTTGTAAAAAATTTTATAATTTAAAACTACTTAGAGATAAAAAAAATTTGTCTGCTTAACATTTACAAGGATACATTTGAATCAAGTTGAAAGGTAAAAAAATATTTTGATTCAAAAATGAAAACTATAAAACAAAAAAAATAAGTCTGGCCCAAAAACTTATATAACAACAAAAAATTTTTTTTATTTGTTGTACAACACAGTAAAAAGAAAGTCTTATTTTCAGTCATGAAAGGTACTTTAATTTAAGATGCAACATTTTTAAGACAGTTTTTGTTTAATTTCAAATCTTATTTTTTTGCTAAAATTAAAGAGCAAAAATCTTGCTGAAAATAAGCAAAAAATGTGCTCAATTTAAGGCTGTTGAAAATCAGCAGTTCTATACTTAATTTAAAAAGTAGAACTGTAATTTCAGATTTATTATCCTTATTTTCACTCAAGCCGAGCTTAAATTAAGAATGGCATTAATTTCAGGACCTGTTTAAGTTCAGACAGTATTTAAAATAAGATTTACTTTTTACTGTGAAAAAAGTGTCGAAAGGAAAAGTTGTTTGTTTTTGCTCAAAATTTAAGGAAAAAAATGAAAAAAAAATATTTTTTTGAAAATTGTGAAAAAAAACAAAATTTTAAAAATTACAAAATTTTGTATTTTTGTTGTTTTTTTGACGAAATGGACTGCCCAACGAACTCAGGCTTCATTTTTATGGACTAAGAAAGTGTGCCAAATTTCAAGTTCTTTCATAAAAATTTATTCGAGTTATCGTGGAGACAAATTTTTCTACAGACAGACTACAGGTAGATGCTTTTCTAAAATCCATTTTTTTGAAATCAGGTGGTCATGAAACGTACACTGAAAAAAAATAGTATTGAACCAAGAAAATTTTTCTTGGTTGAAGCAAATGGTGGGATTGAATACGGCCAAGAGTATTATAGTATTGATTCAAGAAAACGATTTTCTTGACATAGTATACTTGGTAGGAGAGTATATGTTCTTGATCCAAGAAAATATGGAATCCAGTCAAGAAATTAAGTTTCACGAAAGAAATGCAGATTATATTAATTCAAGAACATTTGTGTATCAAATCAAGAAAATATTTTCTTGACTTGAGAAAATTATAAATTTCAATAAAAAAAATATTTACTCAATTCAAGTAAATTATTTACTTAAATTCTCCCCCCCCCCTTACCCCATCATTTCTAATACTTAGGTCAAACATTTTTATTATTTAATTAATTAACATTTTAATTTTTTATTCAAATAATTAAATAATTGTTATTTTACATATATATTTACATTTAATTAATACTTAACACAAATACAACAAATATACCTTGAAAGAAAATTTTCCTCGGTCGGAGGAATTGAACCCGGGTTGCGCGCATCAGAAGCTGTACCGATACCACTATACCATCCAAGCCTCAATGGACAGTTTTCAAAAACTGCTATTTAAGTTGCACATCCATTTGAAGCGAAATATTTTCTTGGATCAAGAACACCGGCATTGTATTAAGTAAAAAAAAGTTTCAAATCAAATGAATGAAATGATTTGATTTAAGAAAAACGATTTCTCCTGACAATACTTTACTATTTCGCTTAAGAACATAATATTCTTGATTCAATCCTTTTTGGTACTTCGGATAAGTAAAATATTTTATTTGATCAATAACATATTTACTTCCACCAAATACTGAATTATTAATTCAAGAAATCTATCCAATGCTAATAATTACTTGGCACAAGAAAATTAATTTCTCTCCTCAAATAAATATGGGATTGATTCAAGTAAACTCTGCCAAGTAAATGCATTTACTTGGTTCAATTACAATTTTTTTTCAGTGTAAAGATTTTGCAAAATTAGACAATGCTCAAAATCGCACAAATCCAAGACTTTCTCATTTTTGATGAGAATGTTATAAATTTGTATAAGTTAGAAAACATTATTAAAGGTAATTTAACCAATATATAAGGAAAAAAATAATACATTTTTTTTAATTAATAAATAATTTCTAATTTCATCTAATTTTCCAATTAATAATTAATTAATTTTCAATAATACTACAAAAAATTCAATAAATGTTAGATATATTTTAATTTTTCAAAATTCTGTGTATTTGTCATTTTGAATATTTGTATTTATTACAATTTAAGAAACTGCACCTCTAGAGATACTAATTAGCAATTTTAATTTTTAATCTTTTTAAAAAATTATTTTAAAGAATAACAAAATTTTTAAAAAATGTCATTTCGTTTTAATTAAACATATTTTATGTTAAGTATATTTTTATAAACAAAAACCCCTTTATTTATGTTCTTTACATTAGTTTTTATTATTGCAAAATATTATTTTTATAATTTTCAACAAAGTAAAAGTTACTGCCCTGTTTTATCATACTGTTATGCCTTTACGTAGGCAACCCGCTTTACTCCACCTTTCTGTTGTGCGGCCATTTTATCCCCAAATCAAGTCACCTACTTCTGTCAATTGTCATCGCAAAAATCGTTTTGTGGCTCGTAGAAACATCGTATCGAGATCAAACAAATTTTTAATAATTCTCTATTTAATTTTATTTTACGGTACAGGCCCACTTTTTTGATTAAGTGCTTAGTTTCTTTTAAAAAAGTGATCAAAGTGGAAAAATACAGGAAAGTGGGGGAAAGTGGGTTGGCAACACTGACCTGTTCTCGACCTCCAACGCTGTTAAACAAATTAAAGAAAAAAGCACTTTTAATTGAAACTATGTATATTGAGATAATGCATGATAATGCTAACGAAATTCAGAATTTAAAAATCTAATGTAAGAAATTTATAGAAATTTATAATAATTTATGAGGTAATTTATAAAAATTGTGAGGTAATTTATAATATTAATACTAAACATACTTCAAAATTGAAAAAACGAATGCAGGAAATTTATGGTACTTTATGCGGTAATTTATAATTTTTTTAGGTAATTTATAGTGAATAAAAAAAATTTTAATACATTTTGGAAATTTATGTGGTATTATATGAAAATTTATGGAAATATATCTACCGTATTTTTATTTCCTATTAATGTCCTCTTTTGATTGATTGAAAAAAAATTTTTATTTGTTTAAACAATGAATAAATTATTAAAAATGTAGTTACCGGTATGCTGAATTGAGACTCGTCGCGCAGAAAACTTAGGTAACTACAAGAGAATATATTGGGGAGTTCTAAAAAAAGGTTTCTTTAATATAATAATTTTAGAATAAATAAAAAAATAATATAATATTATTTATTATAATATATTATTTAGTATAATATATAATATATCATATATTATTTATTATAATAAATAATGTTGATAATAAAATTATAAAACTAAATCAAGAAATTCAGAAATTTAATTCAGAATTAAGATTTCCTTTCTGGTTTGAAATAAAATGTTTTTTTTTGTAGAATAATGAAAAGCCCTAAATACGGTTTTTTCGTGTTTATTTAAAGTCCCAACTAGTTTCGAACCATATATGGTTCCTCATCAGGGGATGAACAAATTTTACATATATGTATATATATATATATATAAATAATTTTTTTTTTACTACCGGCCCGGTATCGAGCCGGTGGTTTACCGGCACCGGGGCGGATATTTCCCGGGTTATCATTGTTGACCGGGCCGGCTCCAAGCCGGCAGAAATACCGGCACCGGGCCGGTGCCTAAATTTCACTGGCACGGTACGTCGCCGGTGGTGAGCCGGCAATAAACCGGTACGAAAACACTGAAAACGAGAACCGGCCTGGTACCGGGCCGATGGTTTACCGGCAAGGTGCCGGACCGGTGGTTTACCGGCACCGGGGCGGATATTTCCCGGGTTATCATTGTTGACTGGACCGGCTCCGGGCCGGCGGTAATGTCGGTCTCACGCCGGCACCGGCAAGTCCGCCCTTGGTACCGGCCCGGTACCAAGCCGGTCGTTGATTTCTGCCTGGGTAGTGTTAAATACACTTCTCACTTTTTTTAGAAACTTTTGTATTAAAAATATTAAGTTCACTTAATATTTACACTTATTATTCAATCTGAAGAAGATAATAACAAACTTGCAGCTGTTACAGCTGTTACACAGTTATGCATGTGCTGGGATGTGCAGAAGACTAGTGCGCCTCGGGGTAGTACGCCCAGTCGTCCGTTAAAATCGGGACCATCGGAAATACTCGAGTTGGCTCTCCTGTCTCTACCCAGGTGCGAATTTTCGGTTGGCCCATAGTTGGGCCAACTTTTACAAGGTCGGTCCAACTTCTCGTGCCAGAGGTTGGGCCAACCATACAGATGATAACGGTTGGCCGTCTAATGGCGACGATGGTTGGCCCGACAAGTCATAAGGAAGTTGGCCCAACTTAAAATGCATATGTTGTGCCAGCTATACATTTCAAAGGTTGGTCCAAAAACTGACGCCAAAGTTGGCACGACTTTAAATGCGTAAGTTTGGCCAAGTTTAACAGCCAAAAGTAAAAAATTATTAAAAAACTAAATTATTTAAACAATTAACACGTTATTATTAGCAAGAACATCAGATATAACCTTTACCTATTATTATTCAACACAACCTCATACATACATTTTCGAAAATATCTACCGCTTGCTGGGATCGAACCCCTAACCTAACGCGCCGAAGACTTATACACTGACCACTACGCTACGCTCACATGGGAGTTCATACCGTTAAATGTATATTAAAGCTGCAACAGTCGGGCCAACCGTGGCCCAGAGTTAGGCCAGCCGAGAAAGTTTAAGTCATTTAAACTGTTTTTCACAAAGTTTTGCCAACCGTCGGGCCAACCGTGGCCCAGAGTTTGGCCAACCTAAATTTGTAAGTCATATGAGATACGTTCCCCATAGTTGTGTCGACCTTTGTCGCCAAAGTTGGCCCGACGGTTGGTTATACTCTGCATGTAATGGTTGGCTTGCAAAGTCGGGCCAACTGTGGGCACTAGTACCCAGGTGCGAATTTTCGGTTGGCCCATAGTTGGGCCAACTTTTACAAGGTCGGTCCAACTTCTCGTGCCAGAGGTTGGGCCAACCATACAGATGATAACGGTTGGCCGTCTAATGGCGACGACGGTTGGCCCGACAAGTCATAAGGAAGTTAGCCCAACTTAAAATGCATATGTTGTGCCAGCTATACATTTCAATGGTTGGTCCAAAAACTGACGCCAAAGTTGGCACGACTTTAAATGCGTAAGTTTGACCAACTTTAACAGCAAAAGGTAAAAAATTATTAAAAAACTAAATTATTTAAACAATTAACACGTTATTATTAGCAAGAACATCAGATATAGCCTTTACCTATTATTATTAAACACAATCTCATACATACATTTTCGAAAATATCTACCGCTTGCTGGGATCGAACCCCTAACCTAACGCGCCGAAGACTTATACACTGACCACTACGCTACGCTCACATGGGAGTCCATACCGTTAAATGTATATTAAAGCTGCAACAGTCGGGCCAACCGTGGCCCAGAATTAGGCCAACCGAGAAAGTTTAAGTCATTTAAACTGTCTTTCACAAAGTGTTGCCAACCGTCGGGCCAACCGTGGCCCAGAGTTAGGCCAACCGAGAAAGTTTAAGTCATTTAAACTGTTTTTCACAAAGTTTTGCTAACCGTCGGGCCAACCGTGGCCCAGAGTTTGGCCAACCATAAAGTTTGAGTTATTTAAACTGCGTTTTACAGAGTTTTGCTAACCGTCGGGCCAACCGTGGCCCAGAGTTAGGCCAACCATAAAGTTTGAGTTATTTAAAGTGCGTTTTACAGAGTTTTGCCAACCGTCGGGCCAACCGTGGCCCAGAGTTTGGCCAACCTAAATTTGTAAGTCATATGAGATACGTTCCCCATAGTTGTGTCGACCTTTGTCGCCAAAGTTGGCCCGACGGTTGGTTATACTCTGCATGTAATGGTTGGCTTGCAAAGTCGGGCCAACTGTGGGCACTAGTACTTGCCAAAGTTGGGCAAACTCTGGCAACCAAAACTTCGCTTGCCAAAGTTAGGCCAACCGTGGGCCAACCTTCAAACTCTGGCGGCCAACCTAAATTCGCACCTGGGTACTTGCCAAAGTTGGGCAAACTCTGGCAACCAAAACTTCGCTTGCCAAAGTTAGGCCAACCGTGGGCCAACCTTCAAACTCTGGCGGCCAACCTAAATTCACACCTGGGTGGTCTCCCAAGTAGAAATGTAATACTGGCATTGTACTGACCCAGTACTGACTGGCAGTATAGCAGTACTGACTCCAGTACTAAATCAGTACTGGGAAATCCCTGGTTGGTAACGCTGTCCAGTACTGATTTTTTACCGGCAGTCAGTACTGAAATATCACTGGCAGAACACCGCCTAATTACTGATTCGCAGATAAAATTTAACAAATTTGGAAAATGCTGTAACGCGTTTTCTAAAACAAAATTTACCTTTAGAACCTTGTATTAATTTGTTATTTGATTATTAATGAAGAGGGAGTAATTTATTGAGTACTAATAATTATTATTAATATTTCTGTAGTAAATAAACTTTTATGAGTATCAATTAAAAGACCTCGAGGACGCAAGTCGAATACACTAACCGCACAGCCACGCAAGCTTGAGAGTATATTTTTTTAAGCTTCCTTTTGAGTTATACGAAGGATATAGACACTGCTGTAATAATGAATTTACTGTATAATATATTTATTTCGAGAAAAATTATTATAAATATATGTTCTATATATTTATATACATTTTAACAAGACATTACATAATAATTAATAGGTATAGCATAAAAATATGGTAAAAATTATTTATTTAATTATTTATTTAAATAATAATAGAAAAATGTATAAATTTTTACATTAAAAAAAAATTTTTTAAATTTTATTATTAATAACACATAATAGTAAAAATAATTAATAAATAATAATTTATTATTATTATGACATATACCTGTTAATTAATAATTAATAATATGTTAAATAAGTGTTTGGCGTTATTGTTGATGAATAATGTTTTTAAAAATATTGAAAAATATTTTAATAGGTAATAAATCAAACGATGTTGTTATTAATAGTGTCCGGTTTTATGCCATTATAACAAAGTTTGTTTGTTTTTTATAACTCCTTCGCAGTACTGATTTGGTGTTATGCCAGTTTTCTGCCAGTACTGATTTTAACACTTTTTTAACTCCGACATATTACTGATTCGGTTTTGGAGTCAGTATACTCCCAGTACTGATCGGGTTCCGAATGTCAGTACCGACGATCAGTACTGAGTCAGTACCATGTCCGTGTTTAACTCCGTCATAACTCCGGACATTTCTACTTGAGCTTCTTGGTTTTAACAGAAAGGTTGGGTTGTTTCTTAGTGGGGTTCAGGTATATCTGGTAAAGTAGATTTCTATGTTGTTAAACTTTTTAAATTATGTTTCATAAGAAGTAATTAAATTATAGTAAACTTTATCTAAATTATCAATATCTGTTCTATAATTAATACTATTAGTATTATTTTTTATATAGAACATTTCTAAATTTTTTCTTTTCCAGTCATTTGTTTCAATTTGTAAAATATTAATATTGTCAAAATCAAAACAATGTTTATTATCAAAAGCATGATTAGTTAAAGCATTGGAGTGACATATCGTTTATGTTCTTTTATTCTAGTTTTAAGATGTCTTAAAGTTTCTCCGATATAACAACTATTACAATCTTTGCATTGAATTTTATATATACAGTCGACACTCGATAAATTGAATTTCAAGGGGATTCAAAAAAAGTTTAATTTATTGAGTTTTATTTATCGAAAGTTTTAACTATCGCGAGAGAGAGAGTCAAGAAAAATTCAAATTTTAGAGAGTTGTAATTATCTAGTAAAGATCGTGAAAAATTCGAATTAACAAAAATTTTATCTTTATACAGGGTAAATAAAAACAGTCAAATGAACAAAAGATTGTTTATTGACACATTTATTGTTTATTTGCGCATTAATTTTAAGATTGGTGCAAAAAATCGGTTTTTTTTGTTGTACCACTTTCCACGATATCAACAATCTCCTTTTTTTCCAAAATCGACAAACATTAGTGCATTCTTGGAGACGTCATTTTAAACACGTACAAGAATTTAACACGTTCCCTGAATTTAACAGGGAATTGATAATTACACTACCAGAAATGAGTGACAACGAATGATTCGTTATTTTGATTTCAGAATGTACTGTATCATAATACAATACAAAATTCAATGTTTACAATAACTTTTATTTTGAAGAGAAATAAAAGTATACATTTCTATCTGTGAAAAAAATTCAAATTATAGAGAGTATAATTTAGCTGAATTCAATTTATAAAGTAGTCAAAAAAAGTACATTTCTATGTATAATAGAGAAAAATTCAAATTATAGAGGGTTCAGCCAGACGAATTCAATTTACAGAGGAAAAAGAGACAAGTTGCAGTCAAAAAAAACTTTTAACTATCAAGGGACCCAAAACTATGGGATTTATTCAATTTATCAAGAGTTTTTGAAGGGACCTGAAAAACACTTCAAGTTACCGAGAGAATCAATTTATCGAATATTTAATTATCGAGTGTCGACTGTACATCCAACTTTCTGAAATTTCTCTGTTGGGTCCTTAAATTTTGGAAAAATACAATTTTTTAAATTATTAGAGTTAGTGAAAACCAAATTGAAATTATGTATATTTCTATGTAAGTTATTGGTAAGAGTATTATACCTCTGTGAAATCTTTCTATTTAACAGGTCAATTGGGTATCCATTAAGTACCAATGTTTTTTTAACAATGTCAAGATTTTCATGATGATATTGTTGATCTGCCAATTTAATAGCCCTATCAACTAGAGTGTATATAATACCTATTTTATAACTTAGAGGATGGTGTGAATAGAACTTCATATATCTGCCTGTCCATATAGATTTACGAAACCAATTTGTTTCAATAAAATTATTACTCTCAATTGAAAGGGAAAGATCTAAAAAATTAATTCTATTATAGTTAGATAATTCTAGAGTAAATATTTTAAGGATCAGACAGAGAAATTTCAGAGTTGGATGTATCGGTAAGACTCCGACAGAAAATATGCGATTTGCATGGGGTCTTTGGATTAGGCTGTAATTTGGTGAAATTCTAGTATTAGATACTAGAAACATGTGAGCCAAAAATTTTTTGAAAATTTTGAAATTTGTTAAAGTTACGCCATTTTGAATTTTTTTGTTATAATTTTTTAAAATCTTAATATTTCCGAAAGTTTTTGATGAAATTTAATAAAATTTGAAAGGCTTATACTTGACATCATGTTTCTTCTAACTATCACATAAAAAAAATAAAAAAAATTTTTTTTGCCCAAAAAAAGTCAAAAAAATTTTTTTGAAACCGTTTTGCCCGAGCGGGAACGATTTTTGAGTTTTCTTGTCAATTAATAAAATATTCCTTATAATTTCACCTTTCATTTAAAAAAAGAAAATCGATGGACACTCAAATAGTTTTCGAGATATTGCAATTTTTGTGGAAGCGCGACCAGGTTTCGGTGTCAGCGATGTGTGAGTGCCCGGGAATCCTAATTCTTACACTTTACTGTTCAAAATTGTCTAGAACCTACAAATTTTATCCGATTTTAATGTTCTTGGTATTAAATGAAAGAAGATAATTTTTCTAAGAGTTTCCCTGAAACTGTTGTTTCAATTATTAATTGTTTATATATTTCTTTGATACTCAAAGTAAACAATTTACAAGAATTTTGAAAAAAATCGTGTTTATTTTTTATTTTTCCATTCCTCATGATAGAAATCAATTTAAATTAGTCTAGTATGACCACCCGATAAATAATAATGCATAATTCAATTTATTTAAATAATTTCGTTAATTAATAAATAGATAACTCTGGTTCTTCTTAAAAAAAATTATATTTTTTACATATAAATTTATGTTTATTTAAGTAATTTATGTCTATTTAGATACAAAATAATTTAAAAATTAATAATTATTATTGTTTTTAACAATTATTAAAAAAATTGTATTTTTTAGAGACAAATTTATGCATATACAAATAAAGATATAAATAAGTAATAAAAAATTGATTAATTAATTTTTAATTTATATTTTATATAAATCTAATTGTTAATAACAATGATAATTATTAATTTTTTAATTATTTTGTAACAAAATAAACATAAATTACTTAAATAAACATACATTTATCTGTAAAAAATATAATTTTTTAAAAGAAGAACCAGAGTTATCTATTTATTAATTAACGAAATTATTTAAATAAATTGAATTATGCATTATTATTTATCGGGTGGTCATACTAGACTAATTTAAATTGATTTCGTTCATGAGGAATGGAAAAATAAAAAATGAACACAATTTTTTTTGAAATTCTTGTAAATTGTTTACTTTGAGTAACAAAAAAATATATTAACAATTAATAATTAAAACAACAGTTTCAGGGAAACTCTTACAAAAATTATCTCCTTTCATTTAAGACCAAGAACATCAAAATCGGATAAAATTTGTAGGTTCTAGACAATTTTGAACAGTAAAGTGTAAGAATTAGGATTCCCGGGCACTCACACATCGCTGACACCGAAACCAGGTCGCGCTTCCACAAAAATTGCAATATCTCGAAAACTATTTGAGTGTCCATCGATTTTCTTTTTTTAAATGAAAGGTGAAATTATAAGGAATATTTTATTAATTGACAAGAAAACTCAAAAATCGGTCCCGCTCGGGCAAAACGGTTTCAAAAAATTTTTTTTTACTTTTTTTGGGCAAAAAATATTTTTTTTGTTTTTTTTTATGTGATAGTCAGAAGAAACATGATGTCAAGTATAAGCCTTCCAAATTTTATTCAATTTCATCAAAAACTTTCGGAAATATTAAGATTTAAAAAATTATAACAAAAAAATTCAAAATGGCGTAACTTTAACAAATTTCAAAAACTTTTTGGCACACTTGTTTCTAGTATCCAATACTACAATTTCACCAAATTACAGCCTAATCCAAAGACCCCATGCAAATCGCATATTTTCTGACGGAGTCTTACCCATATATATAAAAAATTCAATGCAAAGATTGTAATAGTTGTTATATCGGAGAAACTTTAAGACATCTTAAAACTAGAATAAAAGAACATAAACGATATGTCACTCCAATGCTTTAACTAATCATGCTTTTGATAATAAACATTGTTTTGATTTTGACAATACTAATATTTTACAAATTGAAACAAATGACTAGAAAAGAAAAAAATTTAGAAATGTTTTATATAAAAAATAATACTAATATTATTAATTATAGAACAGATATTGATAATTTAGATAAAGTTTACTATAATTTAATTACTTCTTATGAAACATAATTTAAAAAGTTTAACAACATAGAAATCTACTTTACCATATATACCTGAACCCCACTAAGAAACAACCAAACCTTTCTGTTAAAACTCTCTGTTCATAGAAGCACATTTTTAGCAAAAAATGTGTTTCTAAAAGATCTTTAAGATTGGTTAAATTATTATATAAAATAATGTTTTCTAAAAAAATTGTTTATATAAAAAAAATTTTTTTCTTTTTTATACTTATTTATACTTATGGCGGTTTTCACGTCAAATGTCCATCCGAAATAAAAAAGTCGATTAATCAATTCAAAAAATTTTTATGAGTTGTCCTATATGTTAGTAATTTATCTGCCAAATATTTTTGAATTTTATAAAAAATTATAAGAAGAGAAGGGGGTAAAAGTTTTGACTTTTGATGCTACACGCACTACTTTGTTTATTTATTGTACTTAAACGAAACGATGAAAAAAATTCGCGTATATGGGTTTTTTAGATTTTTTCATAAGCTTTCGAATGCCGTAGTCCGTTTTAAAAAAAATTTTTATTTTGACCAAATTTTTTGAGAATTAAGAATAAAATTTAACTTTTTTCATCTTCAGGCCCGTTTTTTTTATTTTATTTTTATAGGAAAGCTGAGATTTTTTCCCAAAAAATACTTAATTTCCAGAAAACCGATTTTTTTTGTTTTCGAGAAATTAAATATTAAAAATAGCGCGTCACGTTTCCGCGCGGACGCTCTACGCTGCGCAGCTGTACTTGGAGCTGCCTTTGAGCTGCCTCTACAATTAGAAAGTAATACGCGAAACGCGAGAAAATACCATGTATTTTTCTCGCGTTTCGCGTCTGCGTCGAGCGTTTATCAATTTTTTTCCTAATTGTAGAGGCAGCTGCCTCTACAAAAAAAATTGATAAACGCTCGACGCAGACGCGAAACGCGAGAAAAATACATGGTATTTTCTCGCGTTTCGCGTTTTACTTTCTAATTGTAGAGGCAGCTTAATGAACTTCATATTAGTGGCGATAGGTGCGTAAATATTATAAAAGTTATAACATATGATTTGAACTACTCTCTGCATTTTACAGGGTTGAGACTGTCATTAAAATAGAATAATGCCTGCATTATTGTTCTTTTTTTAATTTCTTTATTTTATATTTTTTTTTGTAATTTTTAATATTTTTAAAAATTTTTTTATACTTTCTTATTTTCTTTTTATTATTTTTTTGTTACTGTGTAATGCTTGCATTATTGTTCTTCTTTTTTTTTATATTTTTTGTAATTTTTAATGTATTATTAATTTTTTTACACTTTTTTGATTTTTTCTTAAAGTTAAACATTAAATAAAAAGGCTGCAAAATCATGTTTACATCATTTTTATTTCGATTCTGCATTTACTATTTTCTGGTTCCTTTTTGAACTTTTTTATTTGAAACGTGACGCGCTATTTTTAATATTTAATTTCTCGAAAACAAAAAAAATCGGTTTTCTGGAAATTAAGTATTTTTTGGGAAAAAATCTCAGCTTTCCTATAAAAATAAAATAAAATAAAAAAAACGGGCCTGAAGATGAAAAAAGTTAAATTTTATTCTTAATTCTCAAAAATTTTGGTCAAAATAAAAATTTTTTTTTAAAACGGACTACGGCATTCGAAAGCTTATGAAAAAATCTAAAAAACCCATATACGCGAATTTTTTTCATCGTTTCGTTTAAGTACAATAAATAAACAAAGTAGTGCGTGTAGCATCAAAAGTCAAAACTTTTACCCCCTCCTCTTCTTATAATTTTTTATAAAATTCAAAAATATTTGGCAGATAAATTACTAACATATAGGACAACTCATAAAAAATTTTTTGAATTGATTATTCAACTTTTTTATTTCGGATGGACATTTGACGTGAAAACCGCCTTATACTTTATATTATACTTATAATGCTCTTCTGAAAGGTAAGAAACTATTTCACTTTCTTTAAAACATAACCTTATAATACCTGTCTAAATTAAATTTCAAACAATTTTAATTTTCTCTTTCAGATATTTTTTAAACCTCTTTGATATCTTTTTATAATGTTTCCATTTTGGATAATATATATGTAAAATTTGTTCATCTCCTGATGGGGAACCGTATATGGTTCGAAACTAGTTGGGACTTTAAATAAACACGAAAAGGCCGTATTTAGGCCTTTTCATTTTTCTACAAATTTTTTAATACGGTCAAACAAACAAAAATTACTAAAATGTTTTTTTATTGTCAATATTAAACGTAAAAAACTTGGGTAAATATTATTAACATTTCTGATAAACTATCTCTTAAAAACATTTACAAAAAACGACAAATTCTGTTTTCTTGCGGTACACTTATTCCTGTGTAGATGTAACTGTGTTCAACCATATTAAAGTAGATCACTTTTTTTGACACTGTATTTTCAGCTAATTATTAACTAATAATAAAAAACTATTAATTATTGCTTTATAGATTAAAATAAATTGTTTTTATTTGATTTTAATAATTTTAGAATAATAAATTAAAATAAATGTACCCGTGTGGGTACAAAATAAATGTACCCGTTCGAGCCCCACAGCTCCGAGGCCCCCGTCGGGGACCCTCGTGGAAGATCCACGAGGAGAAATCCATGAGGGCACCAGCAGGGGCCCCGTTCTTTACCCTTACGGTTGCCCTGCTCAAAAATTTATCTAAGTTTCAAAAAAAATTTTTTTATTGAAAAACTTTAGTTCAGAATGCATTAAATTACGTTTCAAAGCACCTGAAATAAACATTAAGTGACATTTTTCCAGAAATCCTATCACAAAGTTATGGAAATTTACGAGGGCACCAGCAGGGTCCCTGCTCTTAGCCATTATGAATGCTTTGCTCAACAATTTTTCTAAGTCCAAACAAAAAATTTTTTTTACAACAAAAAATTATCGTTTACTATCATTTTAAACAATGAAAAACACGTTTTTAACAAATATTTAATGGTTTTTTTTGAAAATATTAAACTTATCTAAGGGCAAATCCTTGAGGGCCCACGCGAGGGGCCCTCATGGATTACAAATATTTAATGGTTTTTTTTTGAAAATATTAAACTTATCTAAGGGCAAATCCTTGAGGGCCCACGCGAGGGGCCCTCATGGATTGCCCACATCATTAACTAGAAAAAATTTCTAAGTCCAAAAAAAATTTTTTTTTACATCAACAAATTAATGTTTATAATGATTTTAAACAATGAAAAACACATTTTTAACACAAATGTTTTGACATTTTTTTTGAAATGATAAAAATTTTAATTTATGAATATTTATGGTCTATTATCATATTATTAATATTGTTATTATTATTATTATTAAACTATTTAATTATTTGTCCTGGTGTATTAGATTCAATAAATAATTTATTGAATCATCAAAAGCAAGTCAGCAAGTCACCTACATTAAAGCAATAATTTTCAAGTAGGTCCCGTAGCATAGTAGTAAGAGTGTTGTCTAGTAGTTAGTAGGTCGTATGCTCAATTCCCGCGAGCGTCAGATTTTTTTTGTTCACGATTTAATTAAAAAAAGTAAAAATTGTTAAATAAGAATGTTATTTAGCAATAATTGGACTAATTTGTTATTAATAAATAATTAATTTATTAATTTAATTGAAAATAAAGTCGAGGGCATTTTATGAAATCCACGAGGGCACCGCGTGGAAAATCCATATGGAATTTATGAGGATTTTCCTCGAGGGTACCCATGAGGGAAAGCATGTCACGCCTTCGAGGGCTCCGCGTGGATTGCCCTTCCAGATTCCACATGGGAAGAGGGCAATCCACAAGGGCCTCGCCGGAGTCCCTCACCATTTTTCTGCACGGGTAATTAAAAATTATATAAATAAATTTTAAAATTAATAATGAAAAATTATTAATTATTTAGGTAAATGTATTGTAACTTTTACGAGCTCTATATAAAATTCTGCAGTTACTTGGTCTTTCAAATTACTGCACTGAGAAAATATTTTGTACAAACTTTAGTCAAAAGTTGAGTAAAATGGCTACACATGCGCTTTTGAATAAAGTTTAACCAACTGTAGTTCAAAATAAATTTTTCGTAGGTGAAAATAAAATTGGTCCGTTTTTAAATTAAATTTCATAGAATTTCAACAATACTTTGTAGAGAAAAGAAAAGTGTTAAAATAAAGCCTAGTATACGTTTGAACACAATATAAACAAAAAAAGGAGAGAACGTATTCAACACATTTCAGAGAGTAACCTATGGAAACTTAAATTTCAGTCAAAAGTTGAGTAAAATGTGAACAAGCTATTGGTAAAATGTGGGGAAGGAAATGTGGTGGGGAGACTAGTAAAATCATCATTCCTACATATTGACGGTTGATTCCTAGGACTAATTCCTGTATTACCAACATTTTTAAAATGATAAAAAAATTAATTATCGATTGTTGATTTTTATATGTTGTACGAATTTTTGCATTACCTACACATTTTGCATTAAACAATATCTCTATTTCACTCATACACTTTATAAATACTCAAACACAAATACAACACTCTTAACATATAACATAACCTAACCTAATACACACATATATCGTAAGACTAAGTTCGCACACATTTACATATAAATGAATGATTCAAACTGTCATTATATAGTAAGTGGCAGAGTTGATTCACAACTTGCGGGAAACGGATTAAAAATGAATAACTAATTAATTACTTGTTATTTTAGTTTTATTATTTTATTATTGGTTTTAAATTAAATAAAACAATTCGTGATCAATTAATGAAGTGTTATTATTTATAAATTAAATTTTTTTTTTGATTTTTCAACTTATCTTTACAAATATAAATAAAACATTAATCTACTTTAAATGTTAAAATTAAAATAAATTAAAATAAATATTTATCTGAATAAATATTATTTTATTTTAAAATAAATAACTAATTAAAAGATAAAATAATTTTAAATTTATATATTAACAGATTTTTTCACGTATATATATTTCTATATTTATACACATTTTTCTTTTATAAATTTATAGACACAAAAGCAAATAAGAAATAAAGAAATTAGTTTAATTTAACATCATAATCTATAATATCTTCATTTCATGTAAATTATAACTTTTAAATAATTAAAATAATAAATTATTGATAATTAATATCTTTGATCTTCCTTAACTATTTTGTTAAAAGTAAATGTTAGTAATTAAGTCTTGATAGATTTTAAAATACATTTATAAATATTGTTAAAAGGACAAATTTCCTAAGGGCTCCTAGAATTTTACATACAGTCCTGATAGTATAGTTGCGTGGTGGTGCTTTCATTTTACCCAACTTCTGGACAAACTGTGACACACGCAGGTAAATATCTACCAAAGTACAGCATAAAGTATTAAAAATAGTAAATCAGTTTATGATCAAATGCATACCAAAGTTTAATCTAATGTCTGTTTTAATCTTTAAATTACTTTTTGAACATTCTTTGGAAAATGCATTTTAATATCCATACAAGAGAATTTTAAACATTATTAAAATGCCTATGTGTAGCCATTTTAACCAACTTTTGACTAAACTTTATACAAAATATTTTCTCAGTGTGGCGTTCTTTTTTCAGCCCTCGTCGCACGAAAAACTGAGGTAACTGAACTGTTTCGAGAGCGGTCTGCAGTTACTTGGCGTTTCGTGCGACGAGGGCTCGAAAAAGAACGCTGATTTTGAAAGATCAAGTAACTGTGCAGTTATTTGGTGCTTCAAATCACGACCCTCAAAACACGTTATAGCACTCAAATATGGCACTAGGTATCTGGCAATTAACCTAGTTTCTCGAATTAAGACTTGACATTCTTTGCAGTTACTGGTAAAAAAACATAATTATTAAAAAAAATTTATTAATTAATTTGATAATTTTAAAAAATGATTTGCATAAGCAGGTATATCTTTTTTCTACGATTCCAACGATATAAAAAACTTATTTTTCGATTTTTTTTGCAGTTACTGTATTTTCTCAAAACACGGCAGATTAAGAAAACATTATACTTAATTCAAATAAAAAAATAATTTTAGATGATTTTGTAATTGAAATTAGTTTATAAGTTTAATCCTAATATATAGAAAATATCTACTACTTTATTTCAAAAGTATTATTTATTTGAATAATTATAATCAAATTATTAATTTAAATTATTAATTTAATAATTATTAGTCTCATAATTATAGAGGAAAAATTCTCTTTTAATATCCTCTAAAGTTTTCCTCTCCAAAGAAAATATTCCAATTTAATTTATATTATTTTTATTCTTTGGTGGTTAATAATGGGCAATTCCAAGTGAAATTTTTCTACGACATTTTAGAATTGGTTAAACATATTTTTTTCTCGTTTCTTATAGAAAAATATTAAATACGTATTTTTTTATTTTTCCATAATTGCCAAAATTTTCGAGATATGAATTTTCGATATTTTGGATTTTTAAAAGCAGACATATTTTCAATAGCTTATAACTTTGAAAGTATTGAGTTTCGAAAAAAGTTGTCAAAGGAAGAAAGTTTTGGTTTTTCTTCAACTTTTAAAAGATTAAAAAAACATTTTTTAAAAATTTTTTAGAAAAAAAAAATATTTTTTTATAAACAAATTAATTTATTTTTAATTTGGGCGCGATTAAGTTTTATTTTTTTCTTATTTATTTATACCTGCCAATATAAAGAAGATTTTTTTTAAATCTTTTAAAAGTTGAAGAAAAACCAAAACTTTCTTTCTTTGACAACTTTTTTCGAAACTCAATATTTTCAAAGTTATAAGCTATTGAAAATAAGTCTGCTTTTAAAAATCCAAAATTTCGAAAATTCATATCTCGAAAATTTTAGCAATTATGGAAAATAAAAAAATACGTATTTAATATTTTTCTATAAGGAAGGAGAAAAAAATATGTTTAACCGATTCTAAAATGTCATAAAAAAATATCACGTGGAATTGACTATATATATATATATTCGTAAGAATGATATTTTCTATGCGCCGCATTTACAATTTAGTAGTCAAATGATCAAAACTGCATGCGTACAAACGAGCATTGCTGTTCGTGTAGTCACACATCAATCTCATCAATCACATCAATCACATCAATCTCATCAATCTCATAAACATGTGTTCGAGTTAAATTTTTTTTATAAACAAATTAATTTTTTGTTATCCTTAGACTCGATTTTTTTATTTTTTTTAAATTTATTTATACCTTATAATGTAAAAAAGATTTTCCAAAAAGAACTGGAGTGGGCCTTATGAGTTTATTGAGTTAAAAACATTTTTCAAAACTCACATGGTGCATGCCTCGCAGTGGGATTTTTTTCAATTAATTTTTCAAAAATGCCTACAGCCTAGAATTTTTAATGGATTTGAATGTTTTTTGGTTTAAATTCAAGAAGAATAATTTTTCAGCATTTCCTTCCATGCAAGCCTAAGAATATTCAATTGTTTATAATTTTTTAAATCAAAGTTCACAAATTATTTGTATACATATACTTTGCTTTAAAAATGAACTTTCATTTTTTTATTCCGCACTATACTCATGTCTTAAATCAGTTTAAATTACAATAATATACTCTCTAAATTTGAATCAGCGAAAAGTCGCTGATTCACCAGCCCAGAGTATGCAGCTGATCAAACAGCGTATATACGCTGGAAAATCAGTGCATATACGCTGTTTCATCAGTGTATATTCGCTGATTGACTCAGCTGCATAGTCTGGGCTAGTGAATCAGCGTCTTTTCGCTGATTCAAATTTAGAGAGTAATCTCCAGTTAAATAGCGAATCATAAACTAATTTATGTAAATTGTTATAAACAATATTACTTAACAAATAGTTATAGTTACTATAAATATAACTCTTTTTGTTAACAAAATTTTAAATTGTTTTAAACAAAAATAATTAAGAAATAATTAATTTTGGTTAATTTAACTAAAGATTTTAAATTTTTTTTAAATTACACGCAAGCTGATCAGTTGCTAACTAAAATTTGTTAACTATTATTGTTTATAACAACTTAAAATTTTGTTACAAAAAGAGTTTTATTTGTTAAAGAATCTGAAGTAAAATTTATTTGATGAAAGACAATGATTTTTTATGGAGACGAACCAAAGTTAACTATTTGTTAAGTATTACATAAATTAATTTATGATTTGCTACTTAACTAGAGATTATACTATAGTAATTTAAACTCATTTAAAACTGATTTAAAATCTGCACTTAAAACTGAAGATTCCTGCCGAATTTCAACTCACCATGTTGAAATTTGTAAAATTTAAGGGGGGGGACAGCCCATTTTGCGTGGCTGGGACGGACACACGAGTGATTTCATAAGGTCCCTTATTCATAAGGAACCATAAATATAAAAAAAATCGGGTCCAAAGTTTTAAAAAATTAATTTATTTATAAAAAAAATTTTTTTAAAACATTTTTAAAAAGTTGAAAGAAAACTAAAACTTTTATTCATTGACAGGTTTCTTCTAAACTCAATATTTTCAGACTTATAGACTACTGAAAATTGGTCATGTTTACAAATAAAAAATTTCGAAAATTCCTAACTTAAAAATTTGTCCTCCAAAAATAAAATAAAAAAATACGTATCTGTTTATTTTCAATACAGAATAGAAAAAAAATATTTTTGCCCAATTTTAAGATGTCATAGGTAAATCGCACGTGGAATTGCCCTTATATATTTCGTCGGCTTGGTGGAAAACTGTACCATTTCAGGAATTCGTTATAAACTGTACCATTTCGGTAAATGTTTTTAAAACATACCATTTCGAGAAAAAAAGTTTTTTGCTTTTTTTCCAACTTTGTCAACACTGATGCTAGACATAAAATAAAGTTATGCATTTTTAAAAAGCGGTATCTTAAATATACTCTTGTTCATCTTTTTAATGTATTATTTAAAAATTTCTAATAATTTAAATTAATTGCTTGTTAATCTTTAGAAATTCTTTAGTGCAACGCTTTTATAGATCTTCATCGAAATGGTATGTTTTATAATATACTTTTGAAATGGTATAGTTTATAACAAATTCTTGAAATGGTACAGTTTTCCACCAAGCCTACGATTTCAGTCTCAGATATTGACAATTAATAATTTTCTCAGTGTAATTGTTTTTTAATTAAAATTTTTAATTAAATTCAAATTGTTTAAATATTTGAATTAGATTTGAGAGGATTTTTTTAAATTTCTTAATATTTATATAATTATTTTTAAGTAATAAAAAATAGTTGTAACCCGTGTGGAAAAAGCCACGTTCGAACCCCACAGATCCGAGGCCTCCGTCGGGGGCCATCGTGGATTGCCCTCTTCCCATGTGGAATCCGGAGGGGCAATCCAAGCGGAGCTGTAGTAATTTAGATTTTATTCCCAAACTTGTCTACCTTTGCGGCTACAGGATAAAAAACAGAGAAATGAAGGGTAAAATATTTAAAGCACGTCAGTAGGCTTAACATGTTTTCGTTCTTATGCACACTTATACGCGAAACAAAACAGACTGAACATATTGATAGGCGCTTCTGGGCGGAGTCCAAGGCACACTAGTGCCGAGTCCCATGCTGACAATAATGTGAGCAGATCTTCTAGTGACCTACATTATTATTTTTATTTGTAAAAATATTTACTTTTATTGTAATATTCAATTTAAAACTGAATATAAAATCTAAAATTGAAATATCTGAAAATATTAGAATACTTTGAATTATATAAAACTTCTTACTGGGATTTTTATTATTCTTTAGATATTTAAACGTTAAATCTCTTTAAAAATTAAATACAAGTCCTTTACCATTTTTACTAAAATGATTTGTTTTAAGGCCGTGTCCACAACAGAAGTTTTAGTGAACTACAACGCGCAAGTTGCATGCAACTGTGCGCGCAATTCCCAAACATTATGGTAAGCCATATTTCAATTCAAAGGCGATTATAATTTACAGAAGGTGAATTTATCATTCGGTTTACAAATATTAAATGAGAAGAAGCTATCAATTTTTCCGAATCAAATAATTAAGTCTTAAATAAATCTCTATAAGCTCATGGGCTTCATATGTATCGACAGCACAGCTGCCCTAATACAGAAACCTGCTTAATCAGAAAAATATTTTCGAAATTAATTAATAATTTCAAAATTATCAAAGAACTTAGAAAAAGCGGTAGCATGGTGGGATACGAGCCCATGACCTTTCTATAGCCGGTAGACTGCTCCGACCACTGAGCTACATGCACCCCGAGATTCTCCAAGTTCCTTGAAATATACTATCACTTCCTACATAGAGGTAGAGCGGTCTACCGGCAATAGAAAGGTCGTGGGCTCGTATCCCACCATGCTACCGCTTTTTTCTAAGTTCTTTGATAATTTTGAAATTATTAATTAATTTCGAAAATATTTTTCTGATTAAGCAGGTTTCTGTATTAGGGCAGCTGTGTTGTCGATACATATGAAGCCCATGAGCTTATAGAGATTTATTTAAGACTTAATTATTTGATTCGGAAAAATTGATAGCTTCTTCTCATTTAATATTTGTAAACCGAATGATAAATTCACTTTCTGTAAATAATTCAAATACTTTCACTAATAATAACATTTTTCATGGAAATTCAATTATTTAAAATAAAATTTTCATAATATTTATTATATTTCGAAAAAATTAATTATTTAAAACAATGTTTATAAAATTATTTTGAAGAATTGTTTTCAAAAATAATAAAATTATTCACTAAAATTCAATGCTTTTTCAATATTTTAATAAAATTCTTGGCAATAATTGATAAAAATCAATTATTCAAAAAAATGTTTTTTTATATTCTTTTAAAGATCAATAATTTCCAAAAATATTATAATTTTTCACAGAACTTCAATTATTTTCTAATAATTTATTAAAATTGTTTGAAAGAAATCGATGATTTTAAATACAATTACAATTTAATTTGTTCGAATTAATTGAATTTTTTTATATATTAATAAAATTTTTTAAACGAATACAATTATTTACATAAATAATTCTTTAAGAATTTAGTTTTGCCGATAAATAACAAAGTTTTCCCTAAAAATTCTAGTATTTAGACATTTTAATAAAATTCTTTGCAAAATTCAATTACTTTCATAGACAACAATATTCATAATCACAAGAATTCAATTATTTTCAAAAGTAATTAGATTTTGCAGAAATTCAATATATATTTAAAATTGTCTTTTTAATTTTTATCAAGATTTCAATTAACTGAGTAAATAAAGTAAAATAATTCGTACTAATTCAATTGTTTGAAAAATTTTTCGTAAAAGTTCCATTATTTTCAGAAATAATAAAAATTTGTCAGGAATTAAATTATTTTCAATAAAATTACTGGAATAAATTTAATTGCTTTATTTTCAAAAAGATTCTAAATGAAAAATCAATTATTATTAAAATAATAAAATTCTTTCCAAGAATTCAATCAATTATAATAAAATATCTAGAAGAAATTCAATTCTTTTTAGAAATAATAAAATTTTTGGTAATATGTCAGTTTTAAAAAATTTATTTAAAAAAGTTATATTATTTACATATTTAATAAAAATCTCACAAGAATTCAATTATTTACAAAATAATTGGAATTAATTTTTATAAAAAAAGCCATTTATTTGAACATATTTTATAAAATTCTTCATGAATAATATAATTTCTTGAAAGGATCAATTATTCTCATACATATCAAAATTCTATTTAGGAATTCAATTTCAATTATTTTTAATACAATTTTAATCGAATTCCTTAAAAAATGTAATTATTCTTGAAAAGTTTTTTAAAATTCATCAAATGAATTCAATTATTGAAAGATTTTAGGATAAAATTTTTTATGAAAATTCAGTTACAAAAAATTTAATTTCAATTCTTCCAAAAAATCGTTTATTTAAAACTTGTTTTTTTTAAATTCTTTCCAAGAATTCAATTATTTACATAATTAATTCTTCGAAAGAATTCAATCATGTCGATAAATAACAAAATACTTCCCAGAATTCAATTTTTTTGAAAATTAAATAATTATTTAAAAAAATTATTTTCATCAATAATAAAATGCTTTTTAGGAATTTTATGAGTTACAAAAAATATATAGAATTCTTTTTAAAATTTAATTTTTTTAAAAAACTTTTTGTAATTAAATGATTTTCAATATCTACTATTTTCAAAAAATTTACAAACAGAATTCATAATTAAATTTTTTTTGTAAAAACAGAAATTGGAGGTTATGCAAAAATAAATAAATTCAAAGCAGACGTAACGAACCAACAAGCATTTTACTTTCAGTGGTTGGCAATTGCGTGCACAGTTGCATGCAACTTACACGTTGTTGTTCACTAAAACTTCTGTTGTAGACACAGCCTAAAACGTTTGAAGAAAGAGATTACATTTAAGGAGGTTCCATCCATTATCGAATAAACCAGTTTTTGATAAAACTTAACATACTACTAGTTAAAGCTTTTAAAGTTATGTAGTTAAATTTTTGAGACTTGTAGGTTCCGGAGAAAAAAGTTCTGATCAATTAATTTTTTCACTGTTTAACATTGATTCTTATGGGAAATTCATTACTTTCCCACATATATTTTCGTACTATAAAATATCAAAGTTTGTATAGTTAAAGTCAGATATATAATGAACCTATATTGTATTTGAAAAGGTCAATAGGTTCCTGTGAGAGTTAAAAATAATTAATTTATAAATTTTTTTAAATTTTTTGCCATACAGAAAGGACAACTTGCAGTGTTTGGCAACACGGCATTTCGCGTCACATTTTGCACCGTGCGCATGTCAAAATTTTGATGTTATACGCGCTTTATTTAAAATTTTGTTTTCTGGGAAAAGAGTAATTTATTGAAATCAAAAATAGAAATTCAATTAGAGCAGAGACTCCATTATCCGGACAAATTTTAAATTAAACAATTTTTTTAATTATAAAGTTTAAAAGGTCTCAAGCCGTTAACTTCTATTTTAAATCCCAACTCATTTCAAAAACGTGAATTTGTACACAAAATGTTGCGTTTTAAAGTATTTTAATGATTTTAAGAAAATGTTTATGTAAATATTTTGAAATATTTCTAACTAAATATTTATTAATGCTAACTTTAAAAGTTTTAGTTTGTTTCAGTCTAATTTTAATACATACGCAAATAAATACATAAAAATTATAAATAAAAAATTTGTTTAATTCGTACTTTACTCGATTATCCGAATCTAATGCATCCATTAGTCCGGATATAGGAATCTCTACTGTAGTTAATAAAATTTTTATTATTAACACTTTTACCATTAAAAAAAAACTTATTATTCTTTTCTCCTGTAAAACTGTCAATTTTCCCCATTTTTCATATGGGCGATTCCACGTGAGATTTTAGTCGACCTCTTAAAATCGGCCAAAAATATTTTTTTTCTATTCTGTATCGAAAAAAACAGATACGTATTTTTTTATTTTTGTTTAATTGTCAAAATTTTCGAGTAATGAATTTTTGAAATTTTGCACTTTTAACCGTAGACCTATATTCAGTAGCTTATAAGTCCGAAAATATTGAGTTTAGAAAAAAGTTGCCAAAGAACGAAAGTTTTAGTTCTCTTTCGACTTTTAGAAAATGAAAACAAAAAAATTTTTTTTTCCATTTTTTATTAAAAAAATAAAAAAATTTAAAAACAAATTAATTTTTTTTAACTTTGGGTATGATAAATTTTTAATTTTCTTTTTTCAAAACATACCTGTAAATGATAAGAAGGTTTTGCAAAAAGTTTCAGAATGGGCCTGACAAGTTTTATGGGTTAAAAAAGATAATTAAGCTGCCCGTGCAGGTCGCAAGCCCCCGGCGCAATATGATTTTTTGACAACTTACTATTAAAAATTGTCTAGACCCTACAAATTTTATCGGATTTTGATTATTATTAAATTTGCAGGCTCTGGACAATTTTTAATAGTAAATTATAAAAAAATCATATTGCGCCGCGGGCGTGCGACCTGTACGGGCAGCTTAATTATCTTTTTTAACCCATTAAACTTGACAGGCCCACTCTGAAACTTTTTGCAAAACCTTCTTATCATTTACTGGTATGTTTTGAAAAAAGAAAATTAAAAATTTATCATACCCAAAGTTAAAAAAAATTAATTTGTTTATAATTTTTTTATTTTTTTAATAAAAAATGAAAAAAAAAATTTTGTTTTCATTTCCTAAAAGTCGAAAGAGAACTAAAACTTTCGTTCTTTGACAACTTTTTTCTAAACTCAATATTTTCGGACTTATAAAAAGATACGTATCTGTTTATTTTTGATACAGAATAGAAAAAAAATATTTTTGGCCGATTTTAAGAGGTCGACTAAAATCTCACGTGGAATCGCCCATATACATTACGCTACAATACAAAACAACAGCTGATGACAACGTACACACCGTAAGTTGCAGTGTTGCTAGACGTTTCAAAGTATCGAGCAAGTCAAATCAGACAAAAATGGTTATTGCTTTGAGTAGTTCAGTGAATGGAGGGAACCTCCTTAAATATCTACAGATTAAATAAAAATCCCAATGCGAAAATTTTTAAAATTAAAAGCATTCTCTATTTTTTACATATTATTTCATTTTAGACTTTACATTTAGTTGCCTAAATTGAATATTCCAATGAAATAGAATAACAATTAGGTATTACATAACCGGCTAAAAGCAAAATAAACACACACCTAACCTCAAAATGAGATTAAACATTTAACTTAGATTTTTTTGTAATTTTCGTTTTTGTTTGACCGTTATAATTAATTTGTTGAAAAATGAGAAGGCCTAGATACGGTTTGTTTTTTAAGAGAATTTCATTAAACTCCCAACTAGTTTCGAACTATATAGTTCCTCATCAGGGGATACAATTTTATAAACATCTTACTATCCAAGCATGGAACACAGTTTATAAGATTTTAAAAAGGATTAAAATACAACAAATTAAATGATCTTTTAAAAGAACATTATAAATATGTGATAAAATTGTGTTTTTTTATTATTATTAAAGAAACTTTTAAAGTTTCTCATTTTATTAATTTTAAATTAATTAATTTCAAAGATTTTATAGAAACACATTTTTTGTTGAAAATGTGCTTCTATGATTAGTTTTTTCTCTAATCTCTAAACTCTCTAATCATAGAAGCATATTTTCAACAAAAAATGTGTTTCTATAAAATCTTTGAAATTAATTAATTTAAAATTAATAAAATGAGAAACTTTAAAAGTTTCTTTAATAATAATAAAAACACAATTTTATCACATATTTATAATGTTCTTTTAAAAGATCATTTAATTTTTTGTTTTTAATCCTTTTTAAAATCTTATGAACTGTGTTCCATGCTTGGATAGTAAGATGTTTATAAAATTGTATCCCCTGATGAGGAACTAAATAGTTCGAAACTAGTTGGGAGTTTAATAAAATTCTCTTAAAAAACAAACCGTATCTAGGCCTTCTCATTTTTCAACAAATTTTACTTAGATATTCTTCTAAATTCATTTGTAACACTAGAACTTTATCACAAATCTGCACTCACTATTATATTTAAAATAAAAATTTTTATTAATTTAAACAATTAATACGGCACGACACACACTACGAACTACATCGAGACTACCGTGTATATCAAACACGAAGAAACTGAAAAAACACGGGCGCAGATGCGCCACAGAGTTTCGCAGTCCTAAAAACTGTTTAAGAATGAATCTACACTGAAAAAAATTATGTGTCGCTACCTTATCTACGAATGTCGCTACCACACAGATCAGATGGTAAGTACTATCCCGATTTCGGAAGGGAGATTAGCTCTCGATGGAACACTACCTCACCGCGAGAGAAGCCTACAACACTGGTACGAGGAGGTTTCACCAATCTCGAAATATCGGTATGACAGCCTTCCGTCTATTCGGGAAGGCTACCTGCTCTCGAGATTTGTTGACGCACCCGAAAACCGAAGGGCAGAGCACTCGAGGCAAGATAATGTAGCGCCATCACCGCACATGCGGCAGCCACACAAAATTGTTTTATATTCAGTCCGAAATCTGAATATTCATTTTTCTCCGTGTATTTTTAAAAATAATTGAATTCTTCATAAGAATTTTATAAACATTGTTTTCAAATAATTTATTTTTTTTAAATATAATAAATATTAAGAAAAAATTTTTTTAAGTAATTGAATTCTTGTGCAAAACTGCATGTATGAAAATAATTGAATTTTTAGAATAATTAATTTAAAATAGTATTAAAAATCATTGAATTTTTTAGATTAGTTTTTTATTTATGAAAATAATTTTTAATTCTTGCTCAGAGTTTTATCAAACAATTTTTTTTAATTGAATTTTTGTAAGAAATATTATTATTTGTGAAAGTAAATGAATGATTGTGAAGAATTGTATGAAAATTTTGTTAAATAATTGACACTCTAAAAAGAGGCATCTTATTTTAAAGACGAAAAAATAAGATGTTTTAATCGTTTTAAAAGTAATTATAATGTATTTTAAGATACTTGAGGCATTTCATATGAAAAGACGGGGTCATATCTCCGTTTTTTCTCAAAATTTGGAAAAATGTTGTCTCTCAGGTGAAAAATAAGTCTGACCAATATGAATTAAAAATTTTGCATATTTACGCAAATATTTGCATTTAAAGATTCTAACTGTTTTTTTTTCTTTTCTTCATAAATTTTTTTCTAATAAAATTCTAATTTAAAAAATAAAATTTATTTTTAACTTTTAACTATGTTCTCCCTATTTTTCAAGCTCGAAAAAAATTATAAATATAGTTTGGATCATAATAAAGAAGTGGTCAAAATTTCAGAGTGGCAATCTTTTTTTGTTACTGAGAAAAAAATTTTTTTTTTTTTTTTAATTTTATAATCCGACCCCCCGATGAGCCTGCCGTTTGCCTTTGAGGGCAAACGGTAACGGCAGGCCTGGTCACTCGTACTAATGAGTGATTTTAATATGCTTATTGTTAAATAGAATAAAACTACCGACGGAATAGCTCAGTTGGTTGGAGCTCCGGCTTTGCGGGTGGTACGAGCGAGGTTCGCGCCCCCCGTCTGCCGGGGATTTTTCCGACAGTTGAGATATTTCGAGCGGGAGGTTTGACGTCTAGGTTCAACGGTATGCATTGTCGATTATTGTCCGATGCCTACCGCCGAAACTAGACTGTCGATAAACCGGTTGTACTCAGAAGAGGTTTTTCTACAGTTTCCCTCTTCTCTGGCGAGAAAACCGGGTGGTCCAGGCAAATGTGAGTACTCCTATCTTCGAAAGTCGCACTGTAGGCGCATTAGGTTAAATAAATTTGCTAATATTTGGTAGAATGGTTATGCTTAATCCACAAAAAGTATCAGCAGGGACTCTTGTCGAGAGCGTAAGGCCAATAGGGCAGGAGTATAAACGACCAAAAAAAATAGAATAAAACAAAATTTCTTTTTAATAAGATATTATTTATTGTGGGCGTGACTCTTTCTATTGAAAGTGTCTAGACGCAAAGGTCAGTAAGGTCAATATAAGGATTTCCTGTTTTTTGAGAAAATCTTAGGTAGTTAATGAAATATTTGTTCGTTCAAATCACTCTTGCTCTAGCTTTCTGCCTGAGAAGATCTACGTTTTACGGAGAATATCTTGCATTAAATATTGTTTTAATAGCGATTTTGGTATTTTTTGTCTAGTTTTCACATTTTTTAAATTGTGAGTCTAAGCCCTCTAAAATTTGTTGCAAACCACTGAATTTAGAAAAGCATAAGAAAGTTATGAAAAATGTGCGGTTAATAAGTTCAACAATGTGCAATAAATTTCCATTTCTAAAGGAGGGTTTATAATTGTGTTCAAGTTGTAGGATGCAAATAATGTTAAATATGGTGAGTGATGTGCCAGAAATTAGTTTAGTTGATAAAAATAATAGTGTCGAAAATAATGAAAGTAATAATAATAATAATATCGGTGATAGTAAATGTAATTCATCTGAAAGTGATAAAGAAGTGCTAAATTCTTCAGATAGTCTTCCAGGCAGTGATGTTGAATTTGTAGTGCCAAATGGTGAAAACGAATTATTATTAAACTTAAAAGAGTAGATTTCAAAAGTTAAAACTTACTAAAAAAAAATTCATTATTTAACATTTGTTCCGCGTTCATGGTCGTCATCCAAAATAGAAATTTTTTTTAAAGTTTCTTATAAAACAGCTCAAAAGGCAAAAAATTTACAAGAAAAAAGTGGAGCTGGTTCACATCCTCAAAGAAGATTATCTAAAAAATTTAGTGTTAATGATTTAGTTCGCGTTAAAGAATTCTAAAAGTGATGAAAATAAGTAGAAAACTTTTAATAAGGTAAATAGTTGCTTCTTTAAAAGTAAATGAAATAAGTACTCTTTATTGCATTTTCATTTTAAAGACTACAAATTATGTAATGGTAGTACCTCACAGGAGAGGGCGAAGGATGGGGCCCTCTTCTTCCTTTCCTAATAAATAAAAATTAAACCAACCAAAAAATATATCATAAACAAATGGAATAACTCAGCCAATTTTCACTTTATCGATTTGGTCTAAAGGGCATTAAATTTCATTTTTTATCACAAATCTTTTCCAAAAAAATCCGACTTAGCTTTAAGGGGGGGGAGTTAGTTTTTTATTTTCAAAACATTTCTGACTAGTTAATAATTAATATTTTTTAATGAAATTTGCACCACCTACAGTTTAATACATGTATTTTATGAAAACAAATTGATTGTTATATTTTATGCTTTTATTTTTCATTTATATAAGGTAAAAATACATATAGAGTTTTTTTAACTCTTGGACGGTGGAGTGGGGGAACTCAGTGGCGCGTGGTTTTCGACACTACAACTGAAATCAACCGTTCAAATTTACAAACATGGTTATATCTTCGTTAATTATTTACCGATTTTAATTTTTCTTTTTTTAATTTGATGTATTTTTTATGCTGAATCCGAGAATGATTTTATATTTTTTTAAATACAATATTTTTTGTAATAATAAAAAAAAGTTAATTAAACTTTCAAAGTTAATTTAACTTTCACTCTCACTTTCACTTTTACAAAATGTTACGTTTGCAGTAACTAGTTACTAGGTCCGTTACTCCGTTTTTGCGAAGCTCCGGTCCGTTCATAGCGCCCCTAGCCTCAAGCGATGTAGGCTACAACCACTGCCCCCACGAGGCCAACCCAATGACCGGAAGGAAACAAGCCTTTCGGCAAGTCACCCGGGCTCGGACCGGTCCCCATGGTACCGTTTAGTACTCTGGTAAGAGTACCGATTAAGAGTCTTACCACCCTTGCTTCGGCAAGTGAGATCGACGGTCTATAATTAGATTTGCCGGGCCGTCACGGCACTGCCCATTATCATCGTATGCCACTGCTCTATAAGAAAGCCTGGGACGAACTGAGTACTAACAGCAAGCAGTGGCGCCACTCCGAGCCTCATATGATCGCCTCTTACGACCTGTAGCCGGTCACAGGGGGCCTATTCTGCACCCGGGCACCCCACGGGTATTATATACCTAACAGAGAAAAATCCCCAAACGCCGGGGATTGAACGCACGACCCTAACATTCGCAAACCGATAACCTAACCACGCTCGCACGCTACGATGACTCGCATTATACCTGAGGACATTCTTCTTATTTTCAGTCATAGTAACTACTCTGTTTAGTTGCAGTGACTAATTTTTGAAGCTCAAGGACTTAGTTGAGATATAGCCTGTATATGATTTCAAGTGACACAACAATGGAGCAGTAGTTAAAAGTACTGTTGAAAATAGTTATTTTCAGAATTTCTGTAGTAAAATTATCCATTTTTTACTAGTTATAAAAAAATTAAACTTACTATTTTCATATAGTAAAAATAACATAAAAATTGTTACTTTTATGAGTTTCGTAGTTATAAAAATAAATGTTTCTCACCACCATAGAAATAAATTATCAAAAGCTAGTAAGAATTGGTTCTTTTAACTTCATTAAACATAAAAATAACATATTCCAGCGGTTGTTTTTACTCTTTGGAACAGTAAGTTTTAATTTAATTTGCAAATAGCAAGAAATGGATATTTATATTCTACAGGAATTCCGAAAATAACTATTTTAAACAGTTCTTTTAACTACTGCACTATTGTTGAGTTATTCACAATCATAACGTTTAGTAGTAATTTAAACTACATAAAACCAACTATATAATTTTAGTTCCAGGGTAAGAATTTCAGAAGTGGCCCCCTTATTTTCTTTTGGTTAATAAAAATAAATAATACTTATATATTTTGATAGTCTATAATGTCACTAATAACAGCTCCGAACGATTTTTAAAAATTTTAATTTTTGTAATTTTTATAAACAATTAAACTTTTTTGCACCGTTTTAGAAAAAATTTAATTTCTCGAATTTGGCTGAACCAATTTCAATGAAACTTATATCGTTAGAAAGATTAGAAAATGTACTATCCAGAAAAAAATATAATATGAATAAAAAGTTTAATTTGTATAAACAAATTATATTTTTAATTTTTATTGTTATAAATAAACAATGTTCGCATTCGATTTTGGTCACTTTTTTATAGCATCATAAAGAGGGACTTTTCATGATTCCATAGGAAAAATTAAAAACCGGAACTCTCTAAAAGTTTAGAAGTTCTACCATTTTTAGTCTCGCAGTGCGCGAGCTTTATCAGTATCTAATGCTCACGGTGCGACGCGACGCCACAGTGGGATTTTTACAATTTACTGTTTAAAAATGTCTAGAGCTTACAATTTTTAACCGATTTGATTTTTTTTTAAATTAAAGGGAACTAAATTTTTTCAAATTTTTAATTGTTTATAATTATTTATTTTAGTCAAAGTTATAAAATTAACACAATTTTTTAAAAAAGTACGTTGAATTTTTAATTCTATTACTGCAGATGACCAGAATCAATTGAAAATCATGTAATATGTTCTCTAGATGAAAAATAAAGAATACAAATTTTTTTTATTTGTTATAAACAATATTAGTTACAACTTAGGACATTACACGTAAAATGCCTCATATGTTCCTTTATATGCATAGAATAAAAATGTATAAAAGTTTTTTCAAAAATTTTTGAGTTACCTCTTGCACAAAATTTTAGTCGGTTTTTAAAAATAGGCACCGGTTAAGATGCTTTTTTTGCAAAATACTCATAATAAGATGTACTTATATGAAAATAATTTTAAAAAAATTTTTGAATACAAATTTTGAAAAAAATGTACCTTTTATTTCAAAATTTTTTTTGTAGATATTGTCAATATTGTAGAGAATACTCCCTGTAAATTTAATTAAAATAAAATAGCCAGCGCGGCATTCCGGGACTTGTGCAGTATTCGGTTATGACGGCGCAAGTTTCTTTTCAAATTACTCTACAGGTAACAATTCTTCACCAAAACGCTTTTTCTTTTTGGGAAATAATCAACAATTAAAAATTCTGGAATCGCAAAACAGAATTTTTGAAAAAATATTTTTATTGAAGGGGATGAAAATGGGGGTGTTCCCCTACTCAAGGGTGGGTGAAATTTTTTATTTACGTTAATTACACCCTTACGAATAATATTCAGCAATTTAAAATTCTGGAATTTTAAATTGTTGACTAAAAAAACAATAATTTCGTTGATCATAAACGTTGCAAACTTCACTTTCATAATGTAGGCTCATTTTAAGAATATATGCCCATTTTTGATAAGCAAATTATTTCAATCGTTATAAACAAATAAGCCAAAATTAAAATATAAATGTAAAAAAAAATTTTTTGGTTGAGAGGAACCAAAGTTAACTATTTGTAACTAATATTGTTTATAACAAATAAAAAAAATTTGTATTCTTTATTTTTCATCTAGAGAACATATTACATGATTTTCAATTGATTCTGGTCATCTGCAGTAATAGAATTAAAAATTCAACGTACTTTTTTAAAAAATTGTGTTAATTTTATAACTTTGACTAAAATAAATAATTATAAACAATTAAAAATTTGAAAAAATTTAGTTCCCTTTAATTTAAAAAAAATCAAATCGGTTAAAAATTGTAAGCTCTAGACATTTTTGAACAGTAAATTGTAAAAAATCCCACTGTGGCGTCGCGTCGCACCGTGAGCATTAGATACTGATAAAGCTCGCGCACTGCGAGACTAAAAATGGTAGAACTTCTAAACTTTTAGAGAGTTCCGGTTTTTTATTTTTCCTATGGAATCATGAAAAGTCCCTCTTTATGATGCTATAAAAAAGTGACCAAAATCGAATGCGAACATTGTTTATTTATAACAATAAAAATTAAAAATATAATTTGTTTATACAAATTAAACTTTTTATTCATATTATATTTTTTTCTGGATAGAACATTTTCTAATCTTTCTAACGATATAAGTTTCATTGAAGTTGGTTCAGCCAAATTCGAGAAATTGAATTTTTTCTAAAACGGTGCAAAAAAGTTTAATTGTTTATAAAAATTACAAAAATTAAAATTTTAAAAAACCGTTTGGAGCTGTTATTAATGACATTATAGACTATCAAAATATGTAAGTATCATTTATTTTTATTAACCAAAAGAAAATAAGGGGGCCACTTCAGAAATTCTTACCCTCCACTAACTATGGAAGTTTAGTTAAAATGCTGCTGAAAAAAGAAATATATATATATATATATGTGTGTGTGGATTTTTTACCACTCACATTTTTTCTCTGTAGAAAAAAATGATCTTTTCAACTGCATAAATAGTAAAAATAACTATTTTCAGCAATTGAATTTACTACATGAAAACAGTAAATTTCTTTCTTTCTCTGCAACTAATAAGAAATAGTTGTTTTAACTACATAAATCATAAAAATAACAACTTTCAGAGGTTGAATTTACTATATATAAATAGTAAGTTTTATTTTGTTTGCAACTAATACAAAATAGTTTTTTTTACTAGCACAATAGTAAAATTAACTTTTTTAACAGTAGTTTTTACTACAGAATTATTGTTGAGTCATTTACTACCGTCTATTAGTTATCTCAACTACGTGAAGTAGTAATTTTAACTACCCTGTAAAAAAAAAGTATTGGGAGGTACGGGATACCGCATTGCAAGGTCTACCTGTCAATGCGGTATTCGCGAAATAGCGCATTGGGTGTCGTGGTGAATGCGGTATTCAAGGGGTCCCAATGCGGTGCAAGTTTTAAGCTTTAAAAAAAAAAGAAAATACGTGACAGAAGTATATAATTAGTGTCAGTGAATCAAAATACGAGTTAAAGGGATGAAAAAATACTAATAGTGAGTGTGAAAATGAAGTTTAAAGAAAATAAGGTAAGATTAACTGTTAAATGTAAGTCCAATGCGGCATAGGCTTTTTTCAATGCGGCGCATAATCTGTATATAGTTCGCACAGTGCAGCGGCGCTCTCTTCTTTACCAATAGCGGATTCTTTCTATTCAAATGGTAATTTAGAAAATAATAAAAAATAATATTAACTAAAAGTTGATAATGTATTTCAATCAATAAAAAATGTTAAGAGCGTTCGACGGTCTCTAAAATTTGTAGGTTATGTGCGACTTACAGTTATCGCCAAAGAAGAACGATGACACTGCCTGTTTAAAATTACGTGAAATTAGTAAACAACCGTTTTCGAACTAGTGTTTCTCTGCACACAAGCACTTTTTACAAAATCTGACAAAGTACATTTGTCAGAAATGTTTTTAATTATCTGAATTGAAAAGATTTTGTTAATCTATACAGAAACATGGTTGCAGCATTGGAAATACAAAAGTAATGTAATGACAGGCGGCAAGACGTGTGTTATGTTATAACATATGTTATAACAGTTAAACAGTTAGTTATGTTATAACATAACACACGTCTTGCCGCCTGTCATTACATTACTTTTGTATTTCCAATGCTGCAACCATGTTTCTGTATAGATTAACAAAATCTTTTCAATTCAGATAATTAAAAACATTTCTGACAAATGTACTTTGTCAGATTTTGTAAAAAGTGCTTGTGTGCAGAGAAACACTAGTTCGAAAACGGTTGTTTACTAATTTCACGTAATTTTAAACAGGCAGTGTCATCGTTCTTCTTTGGCGATAACTGTAAGTCGCACATATCCTACAAATTTTAGAGACCGTCGAACGCTCTTAACATTTTTTATTGATTGAAATACATTATCAACTTTTAGTTAATATTATTTTTTATTATTTTCAAAATTACCATTTGAATAGAAAGAATCCGCTATTGGTAAAGAAGAGAGCGCCGCTGCACTGTGCGAACCAAGAAGACTAGAAACAGGAGGTCTAACTCCGGTAGTGGGGGTACGTGATAATTTGGTTTCCGGCAATAGGCCGAGAAACTGAATACCTTACGAGGCGCGGTAGCCTTCTGCGCACCCAACACATGCTTACAGTCTTGTATATGTAAGTTTCCATGTTCTTGTCGTGTGTCAAGTCGTGTGTTTTTGTTGACATCGGTTGCGACATTTTAAATTAAATTGTTTTATATGCTGTGATTAGTATTGCTAAATTTCTGAAATGTGATTACATTATTATAATACAGGTTTTTAAACAATGAGTCGAAAGTGTTCAATTAAAAGTTGCAAAGAAGACAAGGAAAACAGAAATTGTCATATTTTTAGGTTACCGGACTATATTTTTTTTTATATTGTGTTGTAAAAAACATTTTGGCAGAACCTATAACTTTTGTGGGTTGTGAGGTGCACAAAAAAAAACGTTGACAAAAAGTGTAATTAATTATTATTGCATTACAAGAACGCATATTTTATGCAAAAAACATAATAATGTTTACAATGAAGCACGTAAAGAAGAAAAAAAAACACAGAAAATTATCCAAATTAGTATCAATCTCTAAGTCGAAAAAAAATTAAAATGTTACTATGATTAAGAAGTCAAAATACTGAGACCAAAAATTAATATTAATGGAAATATTAAAAAGAAAATTAAAGTGATATGTATTTGTAAAAATATAAAACATATGCATTTTATAAACAATATATTTATCGTTTTGTTACATTAAATAGATTCGCATGTGTAGTGCAAAATCTACTATATTTATATCAAACAAAAAAATATATATTTATTGTTTTGTTTAGAAAATTTAAATATTGTAAGGTCATAAAAAATAAATTACTTTTATTCAGTTGATTTGTAAAACTTTATTTCTATACAAATTAAAGAATACATACACATAAATTAAGCCATGATTAGATTTAAACAATTGTAGCTTGTACAATTCATACAGAAATTGATTAAATTTCAAATTCTCATACATAATTTCATTTATAATCAAAAGTATGACTATTAAAAATTTTCCATTTAATAAAACAATAGTGTATAAAGAATTAATTAATTTTGCCCTCTCTTTAACATTTGTCAATGTGAAGCGATTTTTACATGATAATTTGGTAAAATAATGTATCGACTACTAATATTAAACAGTTTGATTTTATTCGAAAGAAGGGACAAATCGCCTTATATTGACAATTATTTATGAGGATGGCCATTTTTAAATATAATCAAAATATTATGCAAATAGATGTAAATAAACCCTAATTCCATTAAATAATTGTAGGAAAAGTAAAAAGTTCCTGACTATTATAAGTCAAAATTTTACAGAAATAAATCATTCAGTATAAAAAAATAATTGATCAATTGTGTATAAAAATAAAATAAATAAAAACTTATGAATTTAAAGTATAAAAAATGAATATATACAATTACAACACTTTCAAATGTACAAATTTAATTTTAACCAGGGACCGATACTGAAGGGAAAATTTAAATTTAAAAAAAATTTATTATGTAATTTAATTAAAAAAATTAAATTGAAATATTCATATTTTTAATGCAGTTTCGGATCAACGCAAAAGTGAATTAACAAAATGAATTTAGATTCATGTCGATTTAAAAATTTATTTTGTTAATTTATTTTTGTATTTAATCTGATACTAAGACAAAACTAGACTTTCATGATGGTCCTTGATTTTAACAAAATTATAGTGCTCCTAACTTTTATAAAACTTTTTGTAAACATTTCATAATTCTACCTAATGTACAGTATGACATTTTCAATTCCAATATCTTTCATTTCGCCGAGTAAAAGTAAATTTTTATATTTTGTAATAAAATTCGCTAAAAAGTTTAAAAATATTACGAAGTAATTCAACATTTACTAATATTCATACCAGAGCAGAGAAAAATTTCAATTAAACGTTTGCATCATGAAAATCCCCACACTGCCTATATTATAACAATATTTTATGTAATTTTAAATTTACTCAGCATCTAAGCAAAACATTAAATTAGAAGTAAAAACTGTTATTTATTATTTCTAAAATATTTTCAATGCCAATTTCCGTTTTGAGGTTTATCAAATGTCATCCAATTAACTAATTTTTCTATTATAAATTATTTTAATATTCAAGTTTGTTTCTAAAATTACTGATAAATAATTTTTTAAATCGTTTTCAATTCTCAGGAATTGTATATTTTTACCTTTTTCTATTGCGTACATCCATTTCTTATTTGGCAGTTTAAAACTATGCATTTTTTGTTCCAGTAGACTGTACAGAGGTTCTGAATATTTTTCCATACTTCGATTAATTGTTGATAGATTTTCTTCAGTTTTTCCCTTTTTTTACTAATTCCTGGTCAGCGAAATAATAAACTTTCCTCGTCTGAAATTTTTTTAGAATTTTATAAATGCCACATTTTCCATTTTCATAAACTTTTCCCTTACATTTAAAGGTTATGTTCATTTTGCTTCCTCCTTTCCTTTTCTCATTTTCTACATAAAACACAGACAACATTTGATTAAATACATTTGAAGAATTATGTTACGTTTAAACTATTATAATTTTAAAGTGTCTTAAATATTACATACCTTGTGTATAGAAATTGCAACAAAAAATTTAAAATATATAAAATCACTCTGTTTTGGAGCTTGTCATTGTTCGACGTTCCAATACTAATGCGAAGCAGACACACATGGAATTATAGAAACTTGTAATAGTGTTGGGTGCGCAGAAGGCTACCGCGCCTCGTAAGGTATTCAGTTTCTCGGCCTATTACCGAAAACCACAATCATACGTATTTGTCCTGTACCCCCACTACCGGAGTTAGACCTCCTGTTTCTAGTCTTCTTGGTGCGAACTATATACAGATTATGCGCCGCATTGAAAAAAGCCTATGCCGCATTGGACTTACATTTAACAGTTAATCTTACCTTATTTTCTTTAAACTTCATTTTCACACTCACTATTAGTATTTTTTCATCCCTTTAACTCGTATTTTGATTCACTGACACTAATTATATACTTCTGTCACGTATTTTCTTTTTTTTTTTAAAGCTTAAAACTTGCACCGCATTGGGACCCCTTGAATACCGCATTCACCACGACACCCAATGCGCTATTTCGCGAATACCGCATTGACAGGTAGACCTTGCAATGCGGTATCCCGTACCTCCCAATACTTTTTTTTTACAGGGTACATAAAACCAACTACTTAATTTTGGTTCCAATAACTGAGGAAGTGTAGTAAAAATGCTGCTGAATATGGTAGTTTTAACTACTTTTTTTCTAACTACACATATGTGGTTGTTTTTACCATTCGCATTTTTTGCTGTGCCCTTAAATTAGAAATCTCATCTAGCGACAACTTTTTCCCCACTTTAGTAGTCAGTTTACTAAAAATACATTGTGAGTTTCACAAAAAATAGTATACAAAGTTTTTCCGTATATCAACATTTTTTTAAAATTGAATTGCCGTGAGAAATATTATTATTAGTGAAAGTAATTTAAGAAAATGTTTATGTAAATATTTTGGAATATTTCTAACTAAATATTTATTAATGTTGAATTTAAAAGTTTTAGTTTGTTTCAGACTTATTTTAATACCTATGCAAATAAATAGAGTAGAGTGGAGCGAAACCACCAAGGGTCGAAACCACCAATTCGCTTTTATTTTCGTGTTTTACGTCTTACTGACTTAACCTTCAATGTCAATGATAGTTCTGACATTCTCCGCTGGTGTCTGAAGTTTCAAGCCGTTTACCAAAATGTCTGCGGAAGGACAGTGTCATATGTAAAATGTTAAGAATTTTCAAAATTTTTTGTTTCACTTAATTATATAATTATTGTTAATATAATGTAAAAATTATTAGAAGAATCGAATGTCTTTATCAATTTGAGTCTTTTGAACGCAGTAGTGCAGTTTATTTTGAAATTTTTTAAGTGTTTTGGAAGTTATTAATTTTTTTCAAAAAAAGTGTTGGTGGGGCGAAACCACCAACGTGATGGTGGGGTGAAACCACCAATGGCTTTTAAATGTGTAAAAATTAAAAAATTTTTAAAAAATTCCAATTTTATTAAAAATTACTTCAGTGAAAATTAAAAAACAAAAAACTTTCTATTTTATTAAAGATTAAGTCGGTGAAGATTAAAAATAAAAAAATTATTTTATTACTACTTTATAAGAATAACTGAATACGGTATATTCCACATTTTCTAAATATCTAATTATTTAAAATTAAAAAAATTTATTTATTTGTATTTATTTATTAGTTTTTTGTTGTATTTCTCTATTGTTATTAATTAATTTTTACGTTTTTCATTAAAAAAATGCAGAGGTCGCGTAAAACGGCCATATCTCGAAAACGAAAAAAGATAAAGAGTTGTTGAGTATATGGAGTAAAATGTAGCCAAGGAAGCAATCTTTCAAACCCTTTTTGAGTTAACTTCTTATTGGCATTAGTTTTGAAGTTAAAGTCCTTAACGGCGTTGCAGGTCGAGAACTGGTCAGTGTTGCTAACCCACTCTCCCCCACTTTCCTGTATTTTTCCACTTTGATCACTTTTTAAAAGAAAACTAAGCACTTAATCAAAAAAGTGGGCCTTTACTGGGGAGCGAAATTAAATAGAGAATTTAACAATCTTTTTTTTATGTTGATTAGATGTTTCTATGAGCCACAATCTTATTTCTACGATTTCAATTGACAGATGTAGGTGACTTGATTTGGGGATAAAATGGCCGCCCCATAGAAAGGTGGAGTAAAGCGGGTTGCCTACGTAAAGGCATAACAGTATGATAAAACAGGACAGTAACTTTTATTTTGTTAAGAATGATTAAAATAATATTTTGTAATAATAAAAATTAATACAAGAAACATAAATAAAAGGATTTTCGTATATAAAAATGTACATAATATAAAATATGTTAAATTTAAACAAAAAATATGAAAAACATTTTTTTTAATTTTGTTATTCATTAAAATAATTTTTTAAAAAGATTAAAAATTAAATTGTTAATTAATAAAAATATTGGAAATGACAAATAAGCAGAATTTTTTGTCCACGAGAAAACGCGGCTTTGTTCCCAAGCGTGAATATTGTAGGGTGAGCGATTGAAATAGAAGCAGAACGTAGGAATGCACACAAAATAATGTTTTTAAAACTTTATATTGTCGAAAGCAATTGACTTTAACAACTTCTGTCTTTTGCATTCATTCAACAGCATATTAATTAATTTGAAGGTTTTTGAATAAAAAAGATAAATTATGCAAATTACTGTCCTCATTTGAAAAAAATAATATTGCAGTAAATAGTATAAAAAAATATAGATATAAACAAATCAAAATCATGTAATATTTTTTCATTTCATTCTATAATAAGCCAAAAGTTTTTCTTTAAAAGATTTTATTTAACAAATGTCAAAATGTGAGATTTTCTTATTTGTGTAAAAAAACAGGAAAATTATTAAACAAAATGTTACGTATATTATTTTGCTATAAGGTTTGTAATTATTTGCAAAAAGGATAATAATTATCACAAGAATGCAATTATTTTAAATTTTAAAACTTACTTAAATTGTTGTCAGAAATTTAATTATTTTCAAAAAATCTAAAAAAAATGTGGTCAACATTTCCAATAACCTATATAAATAAATAACAATAATCTTGGACAAAGTTCAATTATTTTGAGGAATTTAAATAAAATTCATTACAAAATTCAATTATTTTCATAAATAATAGTATTCATAACAAAAATTCAAATATGTTCAAAAATTTTGATAAACAAGTTGTATATCCAATTTTACCAAAATTTTCTAAAAGTATTTGCTCCATTTATATATAAGCCAAAAGTTTTTATTTAAAAGATTTTATTTAACAATTATTATTTTCAAAAAGAATAATATTTATCGCAAGAACGCAATTATTTAAAATTTTAAAAATTACTTAAATTCTTGTCAGAAATTCAATTATTTTCAAAAAATCTAAAAAAAATGTAGTCAACATTTCCAATAATCTATACACGGAGAGACTTTTAGTTACAAAAATTACTTTATTGTATTTCGATATTTCTAATAAAACGTAAGAATTTAGGGATAATCGAGGTACGATAATGATAGTTCTTATTATAATAATAAGTAGTGTTATTTTTTATCTACTATTGTAATTTTTAGAGAACAGAAGTTAGTATAAAAGTTTAGAAATAATATCATTTGATGTTAAGACAATTGCAAATACGAGAATATGGAACATATTTATAATACATTCTGATATTTTTATTTGTAAACCTACTATTTTGAAAACTTAAATGTAAAAAAATTTTAGATACTGTATTATTTTTAATATTAACACGCTCTGAAATGGTAAGCAGTTTGAATTTTTACAAAATTTTATTAGAATATTTTCACGAAGGTTTCCGAACAGTTCCGTCCACAACCGAAGACAGTTAATGTTAGGCGAACACTCAGCAAACAACCGAGCGTCATCATCGTCTTGAAAGTATTTTGTTAAAAACGTTTCAAAAGTTATTATTGATTAAACAATTGAATTGTGTAATAATATTATGATAAATCATATATTAATTTAAATACATATGTATTATATAAGTATACACGTGCCTAGTAACGCATTTTGTATACCCTACACACATATATATATATATATATATATATATATATATATATATATATATATATATATATATATATATATATATATATATATGCTATATATATGTAGCGTCACCTAATCTTCACTTTTAGTATAAAGCTTTAGAAAAGATTCAAAAAACTTTAAGACTTATTACCAAAAGTGACGTTGACTATGTCTTTTCATAATCTTTATAAGAATTCTTCTAACTATACCTCGATTATCCCTAAATTCTTACGTTTTATTAGAAATATCAAAATACGATAAAATAATTTTTCTAACTAAAAGTCTCTCCGTGTATAAATAAATAACAATAATCTTGGACAAAGTTCAATTGTTTTGAGGAATTTCAATAAAATTCATTACAAAATTCAATTTTTTTCATAAATAATAGTATTCATAACAAAAATTCAAATATGTTCAAAAATGTTGATAAACAAGTTGTATATATCCAGATGTTCATTACATAAACATTTTGCTTCGTTTTTACTATAAGCAAATCGTTTGATTCCTTGGGGAGAAAGCATTTATATTAAATTTAAAAAATTAAAAAAATGTTTAATAATATAGTGGATTTTTCAATTTTAATTTTATTTAATTTTATAAGTGCTTATAGTATATTCTTTTTATACATCAATCGATTCGTCTTGATGAAAATAATAAGATTTTTGTTTTGTTTTCAAGTAAAGAAAAACGTTTTATTTTACGACAACTTATTATTGAAGAAGAAAATAAATTTCTAATAAAAGTGCGAACTTTTCGTCTTTTATAAAATTGTGATTAATTTTATAAATTGAAATACAATATAGGGGAGACCGGGGCGTAATGGATCACTTTTTGTTGATTAACTTCGTAATTCTTGCTTTAAAAAAATTTCATCATGTGAAACACTTAGCCTAACTTCTCAGCTTTCAATTAAAAAAAAAGTACGCCCTAATATCACTTATACTTTTTTTAATAATGTTTTTGGAGAAATGCAAGGTAAAAAATTTGGCCACAGGCCGGGGCGTAATGGATCAGCAATGAAATTATAATTTAGATCATCAAATGTGACGCGATCTGAAGAAAGGGACCTTAGAAGCAAATCACTTTAAGGTTATGTTAGTGCTACTTTTTTGATGATTATAAATTTCTTTTTACTTTTTGCAAATCAAAATCAGTGTTTATTGAATATTTCAGTTATAATGAAAACTTAAACATTAATGATTAACATTAACAGTTAATCATTTTTTAGTATTTTTATTTCGAAAATTGCAAACATAACCTATAATTTTTTGCTTCTACCCTTTCTTCAGACCGCGTCACAAATATTATTACGGTATGGTATTGACAATTTTGGTTTCTATTGTATATTTATAACAAAGAATATTGAAAATGGAACATATTTTGGGTGCACTTCCGAAAGCAACATAGCTCCAATTTTTTTGAAACTTGGTATACTTACGTAATTTTGTGCCCTGATTACGAAAATCATAGTGAAAATTTGCGACTAGGTCATCTTCATGGTGAAAACCATTAAAAAAACACCACAAAAATGTGTTTTTTTGCGTTTAAGTGCCAAAAAACCCAAAATTGCAAAAAATGGTTCAAACAAAAATTGTATCTTAGTTAAACACATTTTTTTGTTCTACACATTTTTTGCAATACTAAATAGTTCTCGAGAAAATCGTAAAAAACCATAAAATACCATAAAATTGTCTAGAATACGAATTAATGATAAAACAGAATTATTCTTAAAGAAAAACAGTAACATTTATGTAATTTAGGGTGCTAATCAAGAAAATCACATTGAAAATTTTTGAAAATTAAAATTTTATAATAAAAACCATAAAAAATACCATAAAAATTATTTTTTTTTTGCATTTAACTCCTAAAAATTTAGAAATTTCGCTGTTTTGTAGTAGAACGTGGGTCAAATTGACATTTTAACGTAGACCCAACCTTCCTCCACGCGAAGCCTGCCACCCCCGTGTTCTCTCGCTATTCTGTAATAGAACAGGGGTCAAATGCACATTCCTAGTTGGTACTGGAAGGTTACCAACCCAGACCCGATCCCCCTGCAACGTCCTTTAAGAAAGCTTTTTTTAAAGTGCGCAGTGGAGAAGAAACCACAGAGGCGGGCGAAGCCCGCCTCCCTCCGTGTTCTCTCTCTGTTCTGTAATAGAACGGGGGTAAGTGGTGTTTTTATGGTTTTCACCATGAAGATGACCTAGTCGCCAATTTTCACTATGATTTTCATAATCATAGTGATCCATTACGCTCCGTAGGTTTTTGTTGAAAATTTTGTTATTTGTTATCAATACCGTAAGTATTAAACAAAAATTGTTAATTGTTCTTTAAGAACAAATGTTTAAAGCTCAAAACCTGATAAACAAAAATTTTTTACAAGTAATTTTGAAAAAGATATAACAAAAAACAAAGATTTCTAAAATTTACTTTCTAGCGTCAAAATCACTTTTTCTACCACATTTTTAACAATAATAAATGAATAACAATTAAACTTGGTACAAACTTTTACAGTATACCAAGTACATTATTTTGATCAAAAACCGAAATTACTCTGATTTACCACTTTTGAATAAATTTAAGTGATCCATTACGCCCCGGTCTCCCATATATTTTATATATATATATATATATATATATATATATATATATATATATATATATATATATCTCGGCGCCACATAGGCGAATCCGACATTAAGCTAACTGTCCAGACAGTTAGCTAATTGCAGACAGTTAGACAAATACACGTCGATATCGTCTATCTGGATAAGCAGTAAGCTAAATGTCCGACAGTCAGCTTACTGTCCACCGACATTTGTACAGTTAGAGTAAAATAACTCAATGAATAGATTCACATCATCTGTACAAAAAAAATTTATCAACAAAAAATTCAAGTTTTACATTAATTATCACTCAGCTTAATATCCACCGCCATTTCGACATTGAGGGTCAAATATTAATCAATGAAAAAGTAACTTATTTATTGTGTCCGATAGCAAAAAAATGAAATTTTTAGATTAATTATATATTTATTTACTAATTAATTATTTATTTCCCTCACATTTCCTGGTTTTCCAGGCCTTCTAAAAATTTTTTCCTGGTTTTAAGAATCGACTTATATTTAAGGGATTACAAAAAAATACATTGCTCAAATTTTATTCCATAACACTTATAAATTACGTGGGAGAATTATTTACAACGTTTGTCATCAAGAAAATAAAAAATTGAATTATTGCAAAAAAATATAGAAAAAATTAGTAAATGATTGAATTCCTGTAAAATGCTTATTGTTCTATAAATGTAATTAAAATTTTTTTAAATAATTAGATTCTTTTGGAAGCAATTTTATTAAAATAGTAGATATTGAAAAACATTGAAGTGAGGAACATTTTTGAAAATAATTGAAATTTTGCCTAGAATTTTATTAAAATTTTTTGAAAACAATAGAATTTTTTGAATAGTTTTATTATTTAAATAATTTTATAATTAAATAATTAAATATAATATTATAATTAAATTTTATAATTAAATTTTATAATTTAAATTTTGACATTTTTTTAGGGTTCCGTACACCTACGGTGTACCGCACCGACGGAACCCTATTGGTGAGACTCTTGTGTCCGTAGCCAATTCGTGTCCTCCCCCCCTAGCGGCTAAACTACCCGCGTAAAAAAATGTTGGCTACCCCTTAACTTCTAAACTATTCAACATGGAGGGATAAAATTTGGCATACTGGTGTATTTTAAAGCGAATATTACAGAAAAATATAGACAACTTGCTATGTAATAATGGCCATAGCGTTGTCAAGGAAAAACTAAAAAATTTTTGAAAAAAAATTGTTAAAAAAGAATTTTTTAATTTTTTTTCAATAAAATTTTGTTTTGATTTTTTTAGTTAAAACAAGTGGCATTACATATTTTAAAGAAGAGTACAATTTTAAAAGAATAAATGAGAGATTGTTTTCTCCCTTTAATTTTGTAACTAATATTAAAAAAATTGAACAACTGCGAGTTTTTTTAAATTTTTTTTTAATTCTACCAATTATCGATAAATGTTGCAAGTATTGTTTTAATATTTGTGTACGGAACCCGCCACTGCAGTGCGAGTACAACTCGCACTTGTCTAATTTTTCTATTTGATTGTAATATGTTTGTATGTCTGTTGTTCATATTGATTTTTAAAACAGAATAGAATTGTAAAATTGAAAAGGCAATGTTAATTATTACTATTTTTCCAGGATATTCTTAATTTTTCTGTCATTTCCGGGTTTCCCAGATGTTATAGACACCCTGTGAGTGTGAATTAAATTAAATAAATAATAAATAAATAATGTGAATTAGTAAAAAGGATTACTAATCTTTTTTACTAATTTTTTACTAAAGTTTTTTTCTTTTATTGCTCGTTGAAATGAGCTACCATGATTTTTTTCAAATTTTCTCATCAAGTTTCTTACAAAATTTTTTTAAAAAATCAGTCGGAGAAGTAGGCGCAATGCGTCTACATCATAGGGTTTCGTGGCGTAAAATGATAAATAAATAATAATTTATCAATTACCATAGCAACGGTTGCCATGGCGATGGTTGTTATGACAACCGTTACCATAGCAACGGTTGCCATGGCAACCATTACACTGAAAAAAATGTATTTATGGTACTGCCATAAATATAGCCAATTCTGACATATTATATTGGTAGATATGATGCTGCTATACAGTATTGCTGTTTTAGCTATACGCAGTGTAGAACAGCAATATGTATTTGAGAGGCAATAATATGTATGTGGAGAACACGAATACTGTATTTTAAGAACAGCAATACGGTATTGCTGTTTCAGCTATACATCCTAACCATACTTGTATGTCAAATTAACATTATCATTTTTTTCAGTGTACATAAGACTTAAAAACTACGGACGGACACCGAAGTCTCGCTATAAGGGTTTTGGCCCTTGGCCACGAAACCCTAAAAATCATGGTAGCTCATTTTAACGATCACTAAAAGGAAAAAAATATTTGAGAAATATTTGACATGCAAAAGTAAAATAATTTCCGATTCAACGTGGAACGCCCCATATACATAACCTCTACTCTATGCATTATTTGCAACAGATTTCTCTCCGTGTGAATTTTATTTAAAACTAGCTGTCGTACTCGTCTTCGATGGGTTTCAGTTTCTACAGATACATTTAATAGTGTGTCTACCAGTCTCAAAAAATAGGAAATAGTGTGAAATTTAATTTGGCTGAAGAAATAATAATTAGCTACCATTAACTATTTCATTATAAAAATATTACTATTTTAAAGCAGTGATTAAATTTTTATCATCAAATAATTCATTTTTTATTTATTAAAATGCAGAAAACAATGTTTGTCAATTATTTGTAGAAATTTAATTATAGTATTATAAGTTAATCCTAAATTTCCACCAGTTTTTGGAGTTATAGTAAAGTCAAATTACTTATTCCATTATTTTTAATGGAATTGAATTCCATTAAATTCCATTATTTTGACGTCAAAAGTTTAAAAGATATATATTAAAAAATTAAAAATTTTCCATTTTTTAAATGATTAGAAAAAATTAAATACCTCCCGTTCTAATTAATATGTTTAAAATCTGTAAATTTATTGTTTATATATATCTCACAAAAGTTATAACTGATTAATTTACTGCAATCTATCAAAATGTAAAAATTTTTTGCCAAAAATAATGTCCTATAACCAAGATGTAAGCATAAAAATGTTTTGAAAAAATTAAAAAAATCGAAATTTTTCAAATTTTATATTTTTTAATGAATTGCTTTTAAATGATCTATAATTCATTGTTACATGTTATTTGGTCAAATTTTGGCATAATTTTTCCAAAAATTGTCTCTTATAAATAGATAATTTTTTCGTTTTTTTTAATTTTCCGAAAACATTATACTTACATCTGAAATATGGAATAGTATTTTTTGCTAAATTATGCTAAAATGTGACTAAATAACATGTTATACTCAATTATAGATCGTTTAAAAGCAATACATTAAAAAATCTAAATTTTAAAAAATTTCGATTTTTTGAAAACATTTTTATCTTCACATCTTAGTTATAGGACACAATTTTTAGAAAAATTATGCTAAAATTTGACCAAATGACATGTAACAATCAATTACAGATCATTTAAAATCAAATCATTAAAAAATATAAAAATTTGATATTTGCGATTTTTTGAATTTTTTTAAAATCATGTTTATACTTTCATCTTAGTCATAGGACATTTTTTTGCAAATCTATTCTAGAATATGATTAAATAACATGTTATACTCAATTATACAAAGTTTGAAAGCATTTTTTAAAAAAAGGTAAAATTTGAAAATTTTTTATTTTTGAATTTTTTGAAAAAATTTAATATCTCCCGTTCAAATTAATATTTTTCAAATCTGTAAATTTAAAAACCTTCCTTGGCCTAAGGTCAAACATTCTGCTAAGTTTTGTTTCAAACGGTTGAGCCGTTTTTAAGTGATTCGCGAACAAAGATTCTGTGACATACGGACATATACATACATACATACACGAAATTTTTTATTAGCATTTTTGGAATCCTGGATGCTCAAAATGAATAAGTATGTGTAAAATTTTAAGTTCTGAGCAATGTATAGACCGCAAGAGTCTCATCTTATACACTGAGAGAAGAAACGCACAAAATCTGTACTGTGACAAACACCGGCCATGTAAAATGGGTGTCAGCGCCCGTTCTTTAGGTTTATTCAATTGGTGTCGTACATAGTACGGTTGGTGTCGTTCATGTGACGTATACTGTACTTTAGCAGACGGCAGCGGTGCGAATAGTACGACATTTGTCGCACATGTCACTGCTGCTGCGCTCAACTTGGTGTACAGATGCTGAACTTCACCATTTCAGAATCTGTGCGGTTCTTCTCTCAGTGTATATATAGAGATTTTACATATAATTGAACATTAAGAGCATTTTAGGATAAATTTTTAAAAATTATTGCACTGCAAAAAATGGTGTCTAAAAATAAGTCGTTAAGACGTTCATAAACGTTTTATGTAAATAAGCGTCTTATTGTTTTCAAATAATTTCTACAATTCAATGATTTTCTCTTAGAAAAATTAATATTTTTTAAAATTTTAAATTGAAAATTATTTAGGAGAATATGAGATTTCGTACGTATATAATGAAACCCTTAGGAAAAATGTTTGTATTTTGATGAAAACCAAAAAGTACCTCAAAAACGGCACTTTTAAAATTTTCAAGGTCAAATTTCTCGAAAACCTATGGCAATGAAGAAGTTTTGTTTATAGATTTGCGTTCAGCATAAAAAAACCTATAAGAATCACCCTATCCGCTCTCAGAAATAAAAAAACTGTTGCACTATGTTATAGATATATTTCAAACGTCAGTTCAGTATAAATCTATTTCTAAAAGAAGTGTAACATAAAGTTAACTAACAAATTAATGCAAGAAAATTCTATTTCTTTCTCCAATTTAAGATAATGCTATCTTGAAATCCAATGCAACAAAATGACAACTAAAAGTAGCGTTTAATTTGATTCCCTATCGAAATATAAAAATATTAGTTTTTAAAAGTTTTTGACATTTTATAGTATTGCAAATAATGAGTTTACAATTGAAAATATCAGAATTTATTAGAAACTTTTGTTGCCTAAAAATTACAATGGTAGATAAAAAATAACATTACTTCTTTGAATATTAATATTGAAAACTATCATCATCGTACATCGATTATCCCTAAATTCTTACATTTTATTAGAAATATCGAAATACGATAGAGTAATTCTCGTAACTAAAAGTTTCTGCGTATAGCTGCTTTGAATGCAGTAACAAATTAATAAAGAATTTAAAAAGTTTCTTTATTGCTTCCTTATATAGAGGAAGTATTGTATTACCAAAATTTTTCGACGTCGATTTTTTGACATATCTTTGTTATTTGACCTCAGGAGTGTGTGTGTGTGTATAAACATCACATTTTCATACATATCTCCAAATTATAAAGAGCTTTTGGGCTGAATTTTTTTTAAATTGTAGGTCTCATCTGCGGACATAAAATGAGAGTACTTTGAGATAGATAAAGTTTAACTATTTATTTTTTTGATTTTTAATTTTTCAAAAAAAGCTTTTTGCCCATAACTTTAGAAAAATGTTAGGTCACCTATGAATGTTTTTCTCTAATTTTGTAGAGTTTTTTTAGACGCATCTTTTGAGCCCTCAATGAACATTTTTTGTCCATATTCATTAGAGATATTAAACTTTTAAAAATCAAAAATTTTGGAAAATAAGACTTTTGAAAATTTTGTTGAAAAATGTAGAAGTAACTTTAAAACTATCATTATCATCTTGTAGAACATTAAAAAACGCTTCGATTGACCTATTTTTGAAGCTAATTCGATTAGAAATAAAGAAGTTATTCATATGTTTTAAAAAACAGAAATTGTGATGGAAATTAAAAAAAAATTTTTTAATGTGGAAGTATCTTTGAAAAGTTGAAAAATATCATTTTCCAAATCATTTCTAAAATTTTAAAAAAGAAAATAATTAAAGTCATAATATACAATAAAAATCAAAATCGCTTATGTATCGAAACTGAATTTTTAATCAAATAAAGAGAAAAAATATTACAGCAATTGAGAATAATTCTTCAAAATGTATACTTTATTATTATTAACATCTCTATGAGGAAGCAAAGTGTTCATGAAATGAACACAACGAGATTTACGAAAACAAATGAAATAAGCACCAAAATTATAACAAAAATATATAGTTTGGCAGCGGTTTTTTTCTTATTGTTTATTAACAACTATTGTCAATATATGTACGCTTTAGGGTTGTTCTTATTTGGGCGGTATTTGCAAATCTTCGGACTCACCCCAAAAAATTAATGAAGGTATAAAAAAATTGTTTTCTGAAAGTTTGAAGCAAATCGAACAATATATATTAACCCTTTAAGGACCACACTGTAAAAACAGTGTCTCAATGTAAGACATTTGTGTCCCCACTTTTGAAACATTTGAGGTGTTTTATCTCAGAATTATAAAGGTAAAACACCTTAAATGTTTCAAAAATGGGGACACAAACGTCTTATATTGAGACACTGTTTTTACAGTGCAAATGTACAAAAATTTTACCTGAACTTTAACAAAACTTTTTAGTACGAAAACGGAAAGATAAAAATTTTACAATATACATTTCTTAAAGCACTGAAATTGCTCTTTCGATTGCCGCAACAAAAAATATTGCAAATTCATAATTAAACAAATTACGTACAATTAATTAATAAAAAACACGATTTTTTAAACATTTTTCTTTGGAAATCAAATTTTTTTATTATTTATGTCAAAGGAATACATCTCAAAGGTAGAATAACGCCTCAAAAATGTCCAACCTAGAATATAGTAACATAGAAATTAAAAAACAACAAAATAGCGGATTAAAAATGGCGTTCAAAGTTGACTTTTTAAAAAATAATATATACCAGGTGCACATTTATTAAAAACTTAATAGATTCACTTGAAACTGATTATTTGGAGATTTCTAGGATCGTTGATTATGAATATGATAATAGTTTTCAAAAATTCTGAATAGCGGATCTAATATGGCAGACTTTTTTTTCAAAACTTCATCTGGTTCACTTGAAACATATGAACGAAAAATGTTCATTGAGGGCTTAAAAGATGCGTTTAAAAAAACTGTACAAAATTAGAGTAAAACATTTACAGGTGTCCTAAAATTTTTTTAAAGTTATGGGGAGAAAACGTTTTTTTTTTAAATAAAAAATATATATAATTAAACTTTATTAATCTATATCAAAGTACTCTCATTTTATGTCCGCAGATGAGATATGTCAAAAAATCGAACTCGAAAAATGTTGGTATTACAATACTTTCTCTACATGAGAAAGCAAAAAAATTAAAACAACAAAATGGAACCAAAATATCTTTTCAGTTCAATTGAACGACTTTTTATTTTTATGTAATGACAGACCCGAAAAACCCCTAGTACCGAGTTTGGTCAAATTTTAATGAATAAATAAATGTATGCATCTAAGGGTTAATATATAGTCCCGTTTACTGTGATATAGCGATATATTCATCAAGCTTGTAAATGGAGCAAATACTTTTAGAAAATTTTGGTAAAATTGGATATACAACTTGTTTATCAAAATTTTTGAACATATTTGAATTTTTGTTATGAATACTATTATTTATGAATATAATTGAATTTTGTAATGAATTTTATTTAAATTCCTCAAAATAATTGAACTTTGTCCAAGATTATTGTTATTTATTTATATAGGTTATTGGAAATGTTGACCACATTTTTTTTTAGATTTTTTGAAAATAATTGAATTTCTGACAACAATTTAAGTAAGTTTTAAAATTTAAAATAATTGCATTCTTGTGATAATTATTATCCTTTTTGCAAATAATTACAAACCTTTTAGCGAAATAATATACGTAAAATTTTGTTTAATAATTTTCCAGTTTTTTTACACAAATAAGAAAATCTCACATTTCGACATTTGTTAAATAAAATCTTTTAAAGAAAAACTTTTGGCTTATTATAGAATAAAATGAAAAAATATTACATGATTTTGATTTGTTTATATCTATATTTTTTTATACTATTTACTGCAATATTATTTTTTTCAAATGAGGACAGTAATTTGCATAATTTATCTTTTTTATTCAAAAACCTTCAAATTAATTAATATGCTGTTGAATGAATGCAAAAGACAGAAGTTGTTAAAGTCAATTGCTTTCGACAATATAAAGTTTTAAAAACATTATTTTGTGTGCATTCCTACGTTCTGCTTCTATTTCAATCGCTCGCCCTGTGATATTCACGCTTGGGAACAAAGCCGCGTTTTCTCGTGGACAAAAAATCCTGCTTATTTGTCATTTTCAATATTTTTATTAATTAACAATTTAATTTTTAATCTTTTTAAAAAATTATTTTAATGAATAACAAAATTAAAAAAAATGTTTTTCATATTTTTTGTTTAAATTTAACATATTTTATATTATGTACATTTTTATAAACGAAAATCCTTTTATTTATGTTTCTTGTATTAATTTTTATTATTACAAAATATTATTTTAATCATTCTCAACAAAAAAAAAGTTACTGTCCTGTTTTATCATACTGTTATGCCTTTACGTAGGCAACCCGCTTTACTCCACCTTTCTATGGGGCGGCCATTTTATCCCCAAATCAAGTCACCTACATCTGTCAATTGAAATCGTAGAAATAAGATTGTGGCTCATAGAAACATCTAATCAAGATAAAAAAAAGTTTGTTAAATTCTCTATTTAATTTCGCTCCCCAGTAAAGGCCCACTTTTTTGATTAAGTGCTTAGTTTTCTTTTAAAAAGTGATCAAAGTGGAAAAATACAGGAAAGTGGGGGAGAGTGGGTTGGCAACACAGACCAGTTCTCGACCTGCAACGCCGTTAAAAGTGCAAAATTGGTGATTTCGCCCCACTCTACCCTACATAAAATTATGAATAAAAAATTTGTTTAATTCGTACTTTACTTGAATATCCGGATTTTCAATTATCCGGACAAGTGTCTGCATCCATTAGTCCGGATAATGGAGTCTCTACTGTAATTGAATTCCGGTTGAAATGTTATTACTTACAACAATAATAAGACAATTTTTGATAAATTTTTTTAATTTTTAATAAATTAAATTTTTTTGCTGCGATAATGAAAAAATTTTGAAAATCGAAAGAATGAAACTGAATCATTGAATACGTGATAATGAACTAAATCTGAAAGGGATGATAAGACAAGAAATCAGTATATATGGCGATAAGGCGAAAAACGATTATAAATATTGTGAGTATTAGATTAGGATAACAAATATTAAAATATCATAAAAAAAGTTTACATTTCATTTCACAAGGATAAAAAATATTCAACATTTTTGATCCTTCAATATGTTATACTTTTTAAAGAAAGTTATCACTTTTATAAAATTTTTGTTAACTATGCAAAAATAAAGTGTGACATGATTCCAAAATACTGCGTTGGTGAGACTGTAATTGTCTTCTTTGCGGATAATTCTTCATGGTCATTATAGACGCAGGGACAAATTTATATGTATCTGTTCAACTTTCAAAAATTAAACAATGATCACTTTTAAAAGTACTTAGCTAAACATAGTGATTCTATATCCAGAAAAATAGACAAATTTAAAGAAAATAAAATAAAAATTAAATATTTATGATTTTTGAATTAAAAAAATGTTAATTTCTAGTATATTAATGTGTAAATCTATGCTAATGCATTGAAGTTTAAAAAGCACTCTCTAAATCTGAATATGTGGAAATTCACTTACTTCTAAGTTATAAGTCGTCTTCTCGAACAGTAAGTGAAGTTTTACTCAAAGTGAATGAAAAATTTACTTATTTATGTGTATATGCACTTATTGATCGATAAGATGACTTATAACGTACAAGTGAAATTTCACATATTCATATTTAGAGAGCAGAATAGAGAATTTTTTAAAATTAATTTTTGAGTAACATTCTCTTTTATTACTTTACCTTGTAACGTAAATTTTTAAAGGCACTCTCACTTTTGCATCGACTCCGGATTTACTACTTTTTTAAAAGATATAATGAAAATTTGGAAGATAATTATGCATAATTCACCGTTTGAAAATAAAAAGTTAAAGTTGAATTTTTTAATTTTGTTTTTAATTTTAAATGAATTTAAGGTTTAATTAATATTTTTCTAATTATTTCTTACATTTCCTGTAAATATTTTCACAACTATCAACTACTTGTTCAAACGTTTAAGAAAGACTAAGAATGAATAAAGAATGATAAAGAACAACCAATCGCGCGAATAACTCAGCCTTCCCCACTTCCAAACTTCAACATATACTTCCACTTCTTACTATTTTACTACTTTTATTGCTATTATTATTGTTTTCACTATACAAATAAGGAAAAATAATATATTAAAAAATAATAATTTTTTAATGTCTTTCTTAACTTTTGTACTTTTATAAAATTAATCATAATTTACAATACGCTTCAATTCTGTGAAGGGTAGTAAAATTTTTTCGTCATAACAATATTTCTGAAAAAAAATTTTAAGAACATTAACACTTTTTAATACTTTCTTATTTTAATATTTTTGTTGTTTTCTCTATGACATCATTTCAGTGAGAATAATGATTGCTCTTAATTAGCGGAACGAGTATCCTGACTTGTATTCGTAGATATGACCTGTAATTATAACAAATTATGACCAGTTAGGAAATGAATATACACAGAAAAAACCCGACTCATTTTTGTTGCAACTCATTTGGAAGTCGATCTCAAAATGAGTAATCGACAACTTCAAGTGATTCGAAATGAGTAATCGGCAACTTCAATAGTGACTCAAAATCAGTAAAATGACAATGTTCTAGTTACTTTTTTTGTGTTTCGCATGTTTCGTGTTCCATGGTTGCTCATCCCTGTCTGTCAATCGACAAATGTCTAACCTAAAAAATTTTTTCCATTTCTCATAAAAACAATAAATCGACTGCAAGTATTAATGTTTTGACAAGTGCAACGTGTTTATTAGTTATAAACAATTATTTTAGTACGTTTTTTTATAAATTACATTCTTAGCGTTTCCAATGTGATTGTAATTTACTCATATAAATAAATAATAATTTATAAATAATAATTTTATTTTAATAATAATTTACTCATAATTTATCGTAAAGACAAAATGATACCCCCATGAAGTAGGATAAGGAGATAAAATGGCCTATATTTATTGGCCCCAAATAGGGGGGTCAGAGTAGTGAAGTTTTCATCTCCCTACTATCTCGAGCGCCCCTTGAGGGAAAATACAGAATTATAATGTATCGTCTGCTACACGGTTTTTTATGACAATTATGAGATGACAGCTGAATGAATCGGGTTATAATTAAGGTTTGAACGAGTTTTATGACTGAAATTAGAAATAAAAATGAAAAGTTAGTATAAAATAATAAATTTATGAGTAAATAATATTATGTTAATATAAAAATTCATTCTTGCTGTCATTTCACTACAAAAACATTGAGGTTATATTTATGTTTTTCTCCTTAGATCACGTGAAAAAATAGTTTAAAAAATTACCCCCCATTTTGGTGCCAACTTTTTCTGCTATATACTGCAGGCGATTCATCTCTTTATCCTCCTTCATGGATACCCCTTAACCCCTTCGCAGTCCAGCTAAAAATCGCTTGTGGTCCAAAAACGGTTCAAGAAAAAAAAGGTTCTAAACAATGTGATTTCATTGTAATTAAAGTCTTTGGAGTCGCAAAATTCTAATTTGAAGTCAGTTTTTCAAAATTTAAAATGGCGGACACAAAATGGCGAATTCGAAAATTTTAAATTTTATCAGATTTGCTTGAAACTTGTTACTCGGAGGTTTTCGGGGTCTCTGATTACGAATCTAATGTCAGATTTTCAAAATTCAAAATGTCGGATCCAATATGGCGGTCGAGAAAATAAAAAATCCAACGGATTTGTTTAAAACTTGTTACTCGGAGATTTTCGGGGTCGCTGATTACGAATCCGATGTCAGATTTTGAAATCTAAAATGGCGGACTTAAAATTCGATCAAATTACATGAATCTTGAAATTATCCGCCATATTGGATTCACCATTTTAATTTTGTAAATCTGACATCATATTCGTAATCAGCGACCCCGAAAATCCCCAAGTAACGAGTTTCAAGCGTATTTGATAAATTTTTAAATCTTCATAGTCGCCATTTTAGGTCCACCATTTTGAATTTTGAAAATCTGATTTGAAAATCGGATTCAGCGACCCCAAAAACCTTTGTATGCACTTGGTCATTAAAATCGAATTATGTTTAGTATTTTATTTTTGAGATGGACATATATGGCCACAGACGTAAAGGTGGCACGACTTTTTGTGGCCACATATGGGCCATGGACTGTCAAGGGGATAAGATTCATTTTGAGTCCGGTTTTTTTCTGTGGATAATGTCAATATTTTGAAAATTTTATTTTACTAATTTTTATTAATTTAATTCAATCAAGTAAATTCTTTCAGAGAAATACAATATTACTTTTTTGGTTTAGGGAATTTTAGGAAATTTGCAAATAGATACCTTCCCTGGGGAACGGACTGACGCTTTCTTGACGCGAAAACGTCAAGAATCCATCAAAAGTTGACTTTAACAAAAAAAGTGTTTTAAATATAAAAATATGATAAAGTAAGTATTGGGTTTTGTATAAAAAGTGTTTATTAATCGTTTGTGACCTTATTTGTTACAAATTAATGTAAATTAAGTGAAATAAGAGATAAAATGTGTGGAAATGTCAAGTGAATGTGTATTGATAAATTGTTGTGTATTTCTTGAGAAAGTGTTATTGTTATGATTTTTTAATGTCAGATAAATAGTTAAAAAGTGTAATATTATCTAACTTTTAATATTATAATTATAATAATAATTATTATTATAATATTATTATTGTTATAATATTATTATTATTATTATAATGTGTTATAATTAATAAAAGTTAATGTTTTAATAGTATGAATAATGTATATATAGCAGCTATAAGAATAACGAGGGGAAATTAGGTGCCTGAAGTTGCCATCGATGCTCAGCATCGAAAATTTTTTTTCATCAGACCAGACATTTTTTTGCATTTTCTTACTCAAATAGGTACCCAACGAATACTCAAAAAGTTTCATCCCATTATCAATAAGGGAAAGTTGTTAAAACAATCCCTAAATTAAAGAAAATTAAAGAAAAATTGGAAAAAATTGTTATTTATAAACAAATAACGAGACCATAAATTTTATTGCATAAACTTCATTCACTCGATGCCCAATGAATACAAAAAAATTTTGACCACCATATTGATAGGGGAAAGTTGTCATTTTCAACCCTTAAAAAAATCGAAAAAAATTAGGAAAAAATTCTGAAAATTACAGTTATCTTTTGACCAGCGATTTTCTTTTTGTTTATTGCTTCTACATACCCCCCTAATATTTATACGTAATTTCAGAAAAATTGAAGCCTGGAAAACTCCAATTTTTTGCCTGCAAAAATTAAAAAATTGAAAAAATTTTTTTTTTAATTCTAAAAATTATAGTTATCTTTTGACCAGCGATTTTCTTTTTGTTTATTGCTTCTACGTACTCCCCTAATAGTTATACGTAATTTAAGAAAAATTGAAGCCCGGAAAACTCTAATTTTTTGCCCTTAAAAAATAAAAAAAAATTGTAAAAATTCAAATATTTTTTGAACAGAGATTTTGTTTGTGGATTTACTTTTACATATTCCCCTAACATGTATACACATTTTCGAAAAAATCGCCGCCCTGAAACTTTGACTTTTTGCCCCTAAAAATTAAAAAAATACGAACAAATTTGAAATAAATTGTAAAAATTCAAATTATTTTTTGAACACATAATTATGTTTGTGGTTTTTACTTCTACATATTCCTGTAACATGTACATATACACATTTTCGAATATTTCGCCACTAGAATTTTTGATTCTAATCAATATTTTTTGGTGCAATTTATTCATTTTATGACTTCAAGTATACTAAATCATTTCATGCAAATAATGCATTTTTCGAGGGGAATTTTACTTGAGAAGTCAGAAATCGCTAGTAGCAGTCGTTATAAGATTCTCATACTGATTTTTAAAACTTCTTGAGATTTCAACGCGACTACCTGCGATTTCTAGGGACTGCCGATGACTGCTTACATACTCGCACGCAATATATCGAAATGTAGCTTCAGATGAGCATGAGCTAGGTAAAAATCTGTTTTAGAAATCACAAAAATATTCACATTTAAATAAATAATATTTGATTTTAATTTTTTATAATTAATTGAATATTAATTGTCATTAGAATAAACGTTAAGAATTTAATTAATAAAAATTATTTGCTACATAAAAAATTTGCTGCTCTTTTCAATAAATTTGAAATTAAGATTTAAAAAAAGATTAATATAGATGAATTTTTTTCAATACTAAAAATATTTGAAAACGTTGTTATTTCTCAAAATCAGAGGTGCTATATTTTTACAAACAAAATTGTTTTTATACATTTTCTAAACAGTCTATCTAAAACTGTGATAATAAGAAATTGTAAAAGTACTGATTATTTCTTTATTTATGTTTATCGAGAAAAGTAATGGATTTAAATATATGTAACGTTCTTTCTTTAATGAAATTTATTATAAAAATATTTTCAATTTTTTTCCACTTACGATTGATTAATACTTCATTGTAAACATGAAACATAACCTTTAACGAAAACACGAGATCATTTGTCAATAAACACTTCGGGGACACTCGGGCTCATACGGCAGTTTTCGGCTGACGAGCCAACTGCTCTGTGAGTATAGACTTCGGTTGAGACTTCCTACGATTTCTCCTGTGACTCCCTACGATTTCGATTGAGAATCCCAATGATTTCTATGGACTGCAAAAATTTCTTGAATATTTTCTGACTTCGAAATCAAGGAAATCGTGATTTCTTAAGTGAATTTCCCCTCGAAAAAAATACGAAAAAATTTGAAATAAATTGTAAAAATTCAAATTATTTTTTTGAACAGATATTTTGTTTGTGGTTTTTACTTCTACATATTCCCCTAACATGTATACATATTATCAAAAAAATCGCCGCCTGAAAACTTTGACTTTTTTGCCCCTAAAAATTAAAAAGTACGAAAAAATTTGAAATAAATTGAAAAAATGAAAATTATTTTTTAAACAGAGATTTTGTTTGTGGTTTTTACTTCTTTATATTCCCCTAACATGTATACACATTTTCGAAAATTTTGCAGCCCTGAAACTTTGACTTTTTGACATTACAAATTATAAAATTTGAAATAAATTGTAAAAATTCAAATTATTTTTTGAACAGATATTTTGATTGTGGTATTTTCTTCGATATATTCCCCTAATATTAAATAAATACTAAAAATATTGAAATTACAGGTAAAATTGAAATTATCTTTTTACCTGAGATTTTCTTTGCGATCATTACTTCTAGATATTTCCCTAAAATGTATATATTTTCGAAAAAAATTGCCGGCCGGAAAATTTGATTTTTTTACCCCTAAAAATTAAATAGGAACGAAAAATATTAAAATCAATTGTCAAAATTGAAATTATCTTTTTACCGGAGATTGTCTTTTCGATTATTACTTCTACATATTTCCCTAATATGTATACATATTATCAAAAAAATCGCCGCCTGAAAACTTTGACTTTTTTGCCCCTAAAAATTAAAAAGTACGAAAAAATTTGAAATAAATTGTAAAAATGAAAATTATTTTTTAAACAGAGATTTTGTTTGTGGTTTTTTACTTCTTCATATTCCCCTAACATGTATACACATTTTAGAAAATTTCGCAGCCCTGAAACTTTGACTTTTTTGTCCCTAAAAATTATAAAATTTGAAATAAATTGTAAAAATTCAAATTATTTTTTGAACAGATATTTTGTTTGTGGTTTTTACTTCTACATATTCCCCTAACATGTATACATATTATCAAAAAAATCGCCGCCGGAAAACTTTTACTTTTTTGCCCCTAAAAATTAAAAAGTACGAAAAAATTTGAAATAAATTGAAAAAATGAAAATTATTTTTTAAACAGAGATTTTGTTTGTGGTTTTTACTTCTTCATATTCCCCTAACATGTATACACATTTTCGAAAATTTCGCAGCCCTGAAACATTGACTTTTTTGACATTAAAAATTATAAAATTTGAAATAAATTGTAAAAATTCAAATTATTTTTTGAACAGATATTTTGATTGTGGTATTTTCTTCGACATATTCCCCTCATATTAAATAAATACTAAAAATATTAAAATTACTGGTCAAAATTGAAATTATCTTTTTACCAGAGATTAAATATTTCAATACTTCAATATTTCAATATTTTTAGTATTTATTTAATATTAGGGGAATATGTCGAAGAAAATACAACAATCAAAATATCCGTTCAAAAAATAATTTGAATTTTTACAATTTATGTCATAATTTTTAATGTCAAAAAAGTCAATGTTTCAGGCGGCGATTTTTTTGATAATATGTATACATGTTAGGGGAATATGTAGAAGTAAAAACCACAAACAAAATATCTGTTCAAAAAATAATTTGAATTTTTACAATTTATTTCAAATTTTTTCGTATTTTTTTAATTCTTGGGGGCAAAAAATTCAAAGTTTCAGAACGGCGATTTTTTCGAAAATGTGTATACAGGTTAGGGAAATATGTCGGATAAAATACCACAAACAAAATATCTGTTCAAAAAATAATTTGAATTTTTACAATTTATTTCAAATTTTATAACTTTTAGGGACAAAAAAGTCAAAGTTTCAGGGCTGCGAAATTTTCGAAAATGTGTATACATGTTAGGCGAATATGAAGAAGTAAAAACCACAAACAAAATCTCGGTTTAAAAAATAATTTTCATTTTTTCAATTTATTTCAAATTTTTTCGTACTTTTTAATTTTTAGGGGCAAAAAAGTCAAAGTTTTCAGGCGGCGATTTTTTTGATAATATGTATACATGTTAGGGGATGTAAATTGAAAATATTTTTATAATAAATTTCATTAAAAAAAAGAACGTTACATATATTTAAATCCATTACTTTTCTCGATAAACATAAATAAATAATCAGTAGGGGAGAGTGGGGCAAACCGGATCGGTGGGTAAACCGGACCTCCCTTAATATTTCCGAAATGGCGAAATTGTAAAAAGTGCTAATTAGAAATTTGAAACAACCTTGTGCATTATACCTTATTTTTTCAATTTAACATTTTTTACTTTTGTTTGTGCAATGCTGGGAGCAAAAGTTTTTTTATAGTTTTTTTCTACACTTTTCCGAATTTTTTCTTAAGGAAATTTTGAGGAAATCGTGTAATATTACCAAATATTAGGTCTTGGGTTTTGAAGGTATACACCTCAGGAATATTTACCACCAAAAATTTTGGTAAATTTGCAAAGCGTTTCTTTTTGAAAAATATTTATTCTCAAAATGAGCCTGTGGGGCAAACCGGACCGTTTTTGATAGGGCAAATCGGCCATAGGATATTTCCATTTAATTAAAGTTTTATAAAAATTATTTTTAAATAAAATGTTTCTTTCATTAAAAAATTTACTTACAATGAACAATAATTGTCTTCCAATGAGAATTGGACTCTTTAATATTGTTTCTCTAATAATGACAAACATTTTTATTTTTTTTATTTAAAAAAATTTTTTTTTAATTAAATTTTAATCCCGAATTATTATATTCATTAATACAACCATTGTTTACATGATTCATTATGTTTTTTATTATTGTAGATTATGTAAATGCAATATTAAAAATAAAAAACCAAACGGTCCGGTTTACCCCAGAGCGTGGGGTAAACCGGACCGTTTGTAAATTTTTTTAAAGTTAACACAGCAACTAAACAATAAAAGATGAAGTATTAGTGTCTCTGGGAAAAAGTTGCACAATTAAATGATCTTTCAAACAGGCCCTCGAAAAATGAAATCGGTTGATTCGTTTAGTCACAAGATTCAAAAAACCGTTGTGGGGTCCGGTTTGCCTTACTCTCCCCTATTTTTACAATCTCTTATTATCACAATTTTAGATAGATTGTTTAGAAAATGTATAAAAACCATTTTGTTTGTAAAAATATAGCACCTTTGATTTTGAGAAAATAACATTTTTTAATATTTTTAATATTGAAAAAAATTCATCTATATTAATCTTTTTTTAAATCTTAATTTCAAATTTATTTAAAAGAGCAGCAAATTTTTTATGTAGCAAATAATTTTTATTAATTAAATTCTGAACGTTTATTCTAATGACATTTAATATTCAATAAATTATGAAAAATTAAAATCAAACATTATTTATTTAAATGTGAATTTTTTTTGTGATTTCTAAAAACCGATTTTTACCTAGCTTATGCTCATCTGAAGCTACATTTCGATATATTCCCTATTAAAAAATCCTACGTAGGACCCAGCGTAGAATCCTATTAGGATCTTATTTGGATCCCATGTTGGATACTAGGTAGTTATCTACGTATGAAACAGCTCAGGATCCTACGTAGGAAACTGGTTGGAAAACTAAGTGGGAATTTGGGACAGGATCCTACGTAGGATCCTAATAGGAAACTATGTCGGATTGTGGAATTATAGACAATACTATTTCCTTCACATTATAAGTATAATGTATATATTTCCGTTTTATATACTTGTTATGCATTAAATATTGAATTTTTTACTTTGTTGATAAAAATAATTATTATTTACGCTTATTATAGTAGTGTCAGTTAATTTTATATTACATTTTGTGTTAAAGAAAAAAAAACAATTTTTTACACTTTTTTTAAAAAAAATTATTAAGGTAAAAACTAGTTTTTACAAAATTTATAAATTGTGAGACAGAAATATTTTTCTTTTTTTTTACAAAAAGAGAAGAATTAAAAAATTAATTTCATTTTATCATTATAATTATCAATTATTATACATATTTTATTGGACAATTATTTGATGATTTAGTTTATTTGGCCTCGATTTCATATATTGTATAGTTTGCGACTATTATGATAAAAAAATAGTATAATTTAAAACGAATTTTAAAAAATTGTAATGATTGCCTACTAAATTATATATTAAATGGTTTGGATTTTTACAAAGTTAATGTACAACCTGTATATATTTTGTGAAAAACTTTATTTAAATGTTTTCTTCTATTATAAATTTAGAAAGAAATAAATATTCAAATAACATGCGATGTCAAATTCTTAATAATAGCTGATTATCTTATCGCTCAAATAGTTAGGAAAAAAATTATTGAGTTTTAGGTAGCATGCTTTAGAAAACTATCTGAAAAAATAAAAATACAAAATTTATAAACTACACTTCATCAGAAGAATGTCAAGATTTTTTTCCTATAATTAATAACATCTTAAGTTGTTTATGGCACATATGTAGTCATTTTGATCTACTTTCATGAAAATGCATACTTTATTTTTTATTTAAAAATTTTTAAAAAATTGTTTATGTAACGTAGTTGTAGCTTTCATCTTCTCCTTTTACAGTCGTTTATTTTTTGTGACATGTGACTCCTGATGCGTTTCATTCGCACTGCACGATTGTCCGCAGAAGCTTTATTTTTATATTTCAACTTATATTTCAGGGCATCTAAAATTCAGAAATAGAAATAGATGATTAATATTTATAGAAATTTTTTTTATAGAAATGAAGATTCTCAAAAATTTCAAATTTAATAACATATAAGAATAGTGTTCCTGTAACTTCTTCAAAAACTATTTCCATCATTTCGATTTAATTACTCATTTCTACAATTTTTAATTACATCAATTTTTTAAAAATAGTTTTTCAAAAAGTAGTTTGAATTGTTATAAAGAATTTTATAATCAAATTTTGTAAATAATTAAACTTCCAGTGAAAAGTTTGACGAATAGGACTCAATGCCCATAAATAAATAAATAAAATTTTAATATTTGTAAAACTAATTTTATTGAATTATTATGACTAATTTTATAAAAAAATGTTAAATAGTTGATTTTTTAAAAATTTTATGGAAATTCAATTTTAAATGACAGAATTTTTTGAAGTTTTTTTATTTATTGCAATAGAAGGATCAGTTAGGGTAAATAGAAACTAGGGATAAATCGAAACAAAAGTTATTTCAGTTAAATAAATTTTTTTTAAAATAATTACCCTAGTGAAAATTTACACGTGCCTATTTGGACACATAAATACACATGTAAATACTCGAGAAAACGGTTTTTACACATGTAAAAATGTTTCCTCATGTATTTATATATGACCAAATATACACGTGCAATGACACAAAAATATTTCCTGTTGCATAAAAAATTGAATATAAAAGAATGGAACCCTGAATTTTTTGACTCGTATTTGGAAAAAAAATAATAAAAATTCACAGTAAAATTTATAATTTATATTTTATTAATACTACAACAAAAAGCAACTTCGATTTTTTCATGTTGTAAACTGTAAATAATAATAGGAGACTGTTTCTATTTATTCCTAAAAACTGTAAATCCTGGGTGAATAGAAACAAAATAATTGCAACAATATTTCGCATAATAGAAAAAGAAAAAAATTGTTTCTTTCAAACTACAAAATTATTTTCATATGAAAATGAGGAAGAATAGAAGAGTATAAGAGATAACAAATAACCTTTATTTGTGTAATTTTTTTAAGCTTATGAAATGCATTATTATTCATTAGTTTGAATCATTTTTATTACTAGCACTGTTTTTATGTAATTCTTTGTATCTTTCAACATTTCCATACTTAAAATTTATTTTTTCTGAAATTTTGTAAGAAATGATAATCAAATGTTTATATTTACCCCTAAGTTTTAACAAAGTTGAAAAATTCAGGGATAAAAACAGTTGATTATTGTGATTTAATGATACCTATATTTTCCACTACCTCTAAAAATTGTTCTGTGGAAGTAAAATTTAATTATTTTTAAAAATTTTATGAAAGTAGTAGATATTAAAAATCATTAAATTGAGGGAATTTTACACGGAAAAAAGTAGTGCTAAAAACACACAAGCGGAACTGTTGCGTATATTGCACGCTTACTACCATGCGTGATTTGTTCGGAATCCATCCTCTTTTCGCATAGAGCTGTAGCAAAAGCTATGGCTCTGTGGCTTTTACTTTAAAACCATGCGAAAATAGGATGGATTCCGAGCAAATCAAGCATGTTAATGTGAGTGATATATAGTCATCAGTTTGCTTTGTATTTATAGCACTATTTTTTCTGTGTACGAAGAATTACATTACTTTTGAAAATAATAGAATTTTTGAAACAAATTTTATTAAATTTTCTTTTTAAATAATTTAATTCATTTGTGAAATTTTATTGCAATAATAGATATTTAAAATAATTGAATTTTATTCAAAACAAGCATGTAATCCACTGTTTTTCGGCGCGTTTTCGAGACGCAAAATATACCTTTTTTACTTCAGGCAGTAGTTTTACTGTCCTAGGAGGAGAAAACTGCTGCTTGAAACAAAGCCGTTTCTTGTCTTCGATGCACGATGTACTATTGACAAATTTTCGAAATTGTGTAATAATTTAATTCTTTCAAGAAAAAAGAAATTAAAATAAAGAAAATAAATTTTTTGCAGCAAAGTTTTGAAAATAATTGAATTTCTGCAAACATTTGTAATTGCTTTAAAGTTGAATTTCTTTAGTGTTTTTAACTAAAAGCCGCCTGTAAATCTTCTGTAAATAAATATTTTAATAATTGTAAACGCAACTTTTTTGAAATTGAATTAATTTAAAAATATTTAAGTGATATGCAGCACGATTCTGGTTTAACGTTTGGCGTGCCAATTACAGCGTACACATGCAGTGAACAAAATGTTTTGAACACCGGTTTGGTTGGACTGTGACGGAATCTGCCATTTTAAACTGCTGCTAATACTGTCTTAACGCAATTATCTTGATAAATAACAAAATTCTTCACAAAAATTCAATTATTTTCATAAAAAACAATATTCATCACTAGAATTCAATTATTTTTAAAAGAAATAAAATTTTTCCAAGAAATTGAATTATTTTTAAATAATTTAACGAATATCTTGTCAAAAATTTAATTATCTTTATAAGCAGCAAAATTTTTCTACAAAAATTCAATTATTTTCAAAAATTTATCTTATTTCAAAGATTTTCAATATTTACTATTTTCATAACATTTATCAAATAATTTAACCATAAAAACATGTTTGATACAATTCTACAAAAACATTCAATTTTTTTAATGCAAAATTTTTAGTAGGGTAGAACGGGGCTAGTTGAGCATAGGGGTAAGTGGAGCAACCGAAATATCTCAGGCTCTATAAATTGTCTACTAAATTTTTTCAATGCCAGAAAGAAGCAGGCACTTGCGCACTTATGTTCCCTCCTGCGTCTGCTTCTTCCTGGCATTGAAAAAATTAGCGGCCAATCTATAGAGCCTGAAATATTTCGGTTGCTCAACTTACTCCTATGCTCAACTAGCCCCGCTCTACCCTATTTTTAATACAATTTTCAATAAATTGCTCGAAAAATGCAATTATTCATAAAAATTTTATCAAAACTTGACGAAGGAATGGAATTTTAAGAAACATTTAATTACTCAACAAAATAAGAAAATTCGTTGCAATAATTCTATTATTTTGATAAAAAGCTTAAAGTAACTAGACAAAAGTATTCAATTGTCTTGATAAAGAACAAAATTCTCCCCATAAAATTAATTATTTTAAGGAATTTTGATAAAATTCTTTGTAAAATTTTAATTACTTTATGATCAATATAAAAATTCATAACAAGAATTTAATTTTTTTGGAAAGTAATAAAATATTTAGCAGAAATTTCATTATTTCCAAAAGTTTTTAAAAATTCTTGTCTAGAATTAAATTATTGTTAAAAATTGTAATAACATTCTTGATAAAATTTCAATTATTTAAACAAAAAGTTTATAAAATGAGTCCTATGTAAATTGAATTACTTTTAATAATAATTTACATAAAAATCTTGTCAAAACTTGAAATTATTTTCAAAACTTGTTATAAAATTCTTTAATAACAAAATATTCTTCAGGGTCAGGGAAAAAGTCAAAATTCTGTCTGGAAGTTAGGGAAAAAGCAGGGAAAAACAAAGTTAAATTTTTGTGGCAACCCTGCAATAAAGAAAATAATTTGTCAACATTTTTAATTCCAACTATAATAATAAAATAAAATAGTTGTAAAGAAATCAATAAATTATACCTTTAACTAGTTGATACTTGTCAGGAGTCAATATTTTCATGTTTTCTTTTTGACCTTTTTCTTGCATACATCTATTTTTAAGAACGTTCTTGCCCCACAGAATTTCAGACATGTCTCTCACAAATTTGGAGTCATTTTTCATTAGCATCAACTGCCAAGTGTCCTCCGGGATTAAATAATTACTGCCAAGATAAACCTAGAATACAACAATAAAATTGTTTAAATCAAAGTCTGATAAAGTACTTAATTTGTGTATTTTTGGCAAGGAGAAATTCTATCCAGTTTGATATGCAATCCAAATAAGTTTGGTGGATGTCACCACCTTTTGTCATTTAGTATTGACTAGTTTTGATAAACTACAAAAATACATTTTTGTCCAAAAGAAAAAAAATGCTTATATTTTCATACTGCAGAGAATAATGATCGACATATTTACACATTGAAAAAGGTTAGTGGTCTTACGCCCTGAAATCAGTCAATCTAGAAGAGACACGATTATGCACTACTGCAAGTGAAAAGTATCATAAAGGTACTGAAAGCAGTCTTTATTTTACAATAATTTTCATCTCATCAGATTCCCTAGTTTCTCGTATTCTACTTCAGGGTTTAACTATTTGTAAATTTATTAGACTTGATACCGGCAAAAGAATAATATTTTCTATTCTTATTATCTAATGAAAAAATATTTAAAAACACACACATCGATGAAAACACTGTCATCGATGAAAATGAAAAGCAAATTTCATATAAGAATTATTAATAATGGTAAAGGCATAGAAGGATAGAAAAATCTTACTTCTTCGTTTTCATGTGCTATATAACGATCCTCTTCACGAGCAGCTCGATCACGTCTACGATTAGGGGTTTGTCTACCTCTACGTATTGGAGTTCGATTACCTCTTCGACTAGGTCTATCTTCTGGATGTGGGATACCTCGTGCACTATGAGTTCGACCTCCTCCTTGAATCGCGTCACCTCTACGTATTCTTATTCGATCATCTCTTTGAATAGGATTTGGGATACCTCTTGGACCGTGAGATCGACCCCCTCCTAGAGTCGCGCCACCTCTACGTATTGGAGTTCGATCATCTCTTCGATTAGAAGTTAGGATATCTCCTGGGCTGTGAGTTCGATCCCCTTCTTGAGTAGTGCCACCTCTACGTATTGGAGTTCGAGTGCCTCTTAGATTAGGAGTTGGGATATCTCTTGAACCGTGAGTTCGACCCCCTCCTAGAGTCGCGCCACCTCTACGTATTGGAGTTCGATCATCTCTTCGATTAGGAGTTAGGATATCTCCTGGGCTGTGAGTTCGATCCCCTCCTTGAGTTGTGCCACCTCTACGTTTTGGAGTTCGAGTGCCTCTTGGATTAGGAGTTCGATCATCTCTTCGATTAGGAGTTGGGATATCTCCTGGGCTGTTAGTTCGATCCCCTTCTTGAGTAGTGCCACCTCTACGTCTTGGAGTTCGAGTGCCTTTTGGATCAGGAGTTGGGATATCTCTTGGACCGTGAGTTCGACCCCCTCCTAGAGTCGCGCCACCTCTACGTATTGGAGTTCGATCATCTCTTCGATTAGGAGTTAGGATATCTCCTGGGATGTGAGTTCGATCCCCTCCTTGAGTTGTGCCACCTCTACGTTTTGGAGTTCGAGTGCCTCTTGGATTAGGAGTTCGATCATCTCTTCGATTAGGAGTTGGTTATCTCCTGGGCTGTGAGTTCGATCCCCTTCTTGAGTAGTGCCACCTCTACGTATTGGAGTTCGAGTGCCTTTTGGATTAGGAGTTGGGATATCTCTTGGACCGTGAGTTCGACCCCCTCATAGAGTCGCGCCACCTCTACGTATTGGAGTTCGATCATCTCTTCGATTAGGAGTTAGGATATCTCCTGGGCTGTGAGTTCGATCCCCTCCTTGAGTTGTGCCACCTCTACGTTTTGGAGTTCGAGTGCCTCTTGGATTAGGAGTTCGATCATCTCTTCGATTAGGAGTTGGGATATCTCCTGGGCTGTGAGTTTGATCCCCTTCTTGAGTAGTGCCACCTCTACGTATTGGAGTTGGAGTGCCTCTTGTATTAGTAGTTGGGATATCTCTTGGACCGTGAGTTCGACCCCCTCCTAGAGTCGCGCCACCTCTACGTATTGGAGTTCGAGTGCTTCTTCGATTGGGAGTTGGGGTATCTCCTGAGCTGTGAGTTCGATCCCCTCCTTGAGTAATGCCACCTCTACGTATTGGAGTTAGATCATCTCTTCGATTAGGAGTTAGGATATCTCCTGGGCTGTGAGTTCGATCCCCTCCTTGAGTTGTGCCACCACTACGTATTGGAGTTTGAGTGCTTCTTCGATCGGGATTTGGACTATCTTCTAGAGATTGGGTACTACTTAGACCAAGTTTATTCTTTTTCTCATTCTGGTGACCTTCTTTTGAACAATTTTCCTCGAAACTGATACTCCGAAGATTTGGGAAAATTAACTGTTTATTCTGGTTTTGAAAAATCAAATCTTCAACGCTACCTAAAAAGAAAACGTTAAACAATACATAATTGGGAGAACATTATTTTATCTTTCTATTAACACAAAATTTTATATTAACTGTATTTAAGGTAGTCCAGACTATATCAACATATTAATATTGACATTTTTTATTTAAATTAACTTTCTTACCATTTAGCACCATTAAAATTGAGTTTTCTCACACATACCTCAAAATTCTCAAAAACGTATACATAAGTATATTTACTTATGTATTTTTGTACGTTGCTTACAAAAATTAGTCACAATTCCCAAAAATTTGAGTTTTTTAATAAAACCACAACAGGACAATAAATTTATGATTTTTATTTATATCCTCCAAAATATGTAAATTTTCGTAAATGTTTTAGGCAGAAATTATAGATTTCATTAAAATATCCTTTTTATGATTTTCTACCAACTCATTAAATTCAAAAAATTCTAAATCAGATTTGTAACAAAAATAAAATTTAAAAAATTCTTAATTTAAAAAAATTATAAAAGAATCCATGGCGACTGTGTAGTAGTCACGTTTCTAGTTGCTCTTTGATTTTTCGGAATTTTTGCCTGTTATTGCTATTCGGGATAAACTATATTGGCTTGTGTGAGATGTGGAATTTTGTGGTGCATCGATTTACATAAACAAGTGTGATCTGAATTTTGAATTGTGGACATAAAGTGTTGTAGAAATTTAATCTACTTGTTTAGTGTTGGTGTCTGTGCTTCATTACTGGTCAGGTCTATTGTGACCTTTTTTGACTCGCATTTGATTATTTATCCCTGGTATTTATCGGTGCATTACATAGTGTTTTCATCCCTCCGCCACAGTTCATCTTTCTGTGAGTTTTTTGAGTGATTTTGTGTTCGATTTGGATTCAATACATAACTTTATCAGGCTTTTGAGTTTGACTGTACTATATTTGTGTATCTTAGTGTGGGCCCCCTATACACGTAACGATGGCATCTCATTCCCGTCTATCAGCTGATTCTCTTAATTTGGTCATTACAGCACCAACAGATAGCGCCACAAATACCAATTGAATGGAGGATTAAGGAGGTCTGGGGCCCACCATCCCCTCTTACCTCTCAATCTACCTCTCCTACACCTGACGAGACAAGCGATCTCCGTTTACTTATTAAAGAGGAGCTCCAAGTAGTCACCAATCTTTTCTCTTCTGAATTGAGAATTTTGAACAATAGCATTGCAAATTTATCTTCTGAACTACGAGCAGTTAACGAAAAAGTTATCACCTGTAACGAGAATTATGCCGCGACCAACCAGCGCATTGACGTTTTGGAGGATAAAGTTGAAGAGATGATTGGAGGTAATTTTAATTCCACGGTTTCCATTGACAATTGTATGACAGAAGTTGAAGATCGTTTAAGAAGGCGTAGAAACCTAATAATCTATGGATTAAATGATCAAAATCCGTCACTCGTCTCTGACATGCATGAGTCAGACTTACTGCGTGTTAAAACTTTATTTTAATCTTGTTGCCCCGATCATAACAATAACGATATCACTATATGGAGACTCGGCAAGTTCTCAACTTCTCAAACTAAGCCTAGACCGATTAAAGTCAATACATCAAATGATTATGTATCTTCGCAGATCCAGTTATCATTTGTACAGCTCAAAAAGAAAAACCTTCTACCTCAGGAGTTTTCTACAATTTCAATAGCTCCCGACAGAACGAGACATCAACAAATGGAGTATCAACGCGTCAGGAAGGAACTCACAGCGAGAATCGCGCAAGGGGAAACAAATTTGAAAATTGTTTACCGCCTCGGTGCTCCCTCCATCATAACAGTGTAATCGACACATCAAGGTCTCATTGCTCACTCTATTATCAAAATGTTCGCGGCATTAATTCAAAACAAGTTTTTTTTCGATAGATATCAGGATTTTTATAACTATTGTTTTTTCGTTTTCACTGAAACATGGCTAAAACCACATGTACTATCTGAAAACTATTTTAACCCTCTGTCTTTTAAAGTATTTCGTAAAGATCGTGAAACTAAGAAAGGAGGAGGTGTATTGGTAGCTGTTAATTCAGAGTTCAATGTAAAAACATTAGACTTGAGTGAGTTGCATTGTTATCAAAATATTATTGATTTACTCTGTCTCGTCGTTACTAAACATACTTTCACATTTATTATTTTGGTAACCTATATTCCGCCTGATATCACCTTATCAAGTTTTTCATCTTTTTTTTCTGACTTAGAAGAATGCCTAATTTTGTTTTCGTATCCACTTATTTTTGTTGGTGACTTCAATTGTCCCGGATTTCTGCAATGTTCTTTAGGTCAACATGCTGACCTTAAATCCCAAATTTTATACAATTGTTTCAACTCTCTTAACTTATATCAGGTAAACTCGACACCCAACAACTATTGAAAATTACTTGACTTAATTTGTATTAGCGAAAAATCGCCATGCCAAAGAGCATTACTTTCTATCGTTCCTGAAGACCCTTACCATCCAGCACTTTCCCTTGAAATCAACCTTACTTCTATGAAAAGGTTCCTTAAATCTAACTTTGACACTTCTTCACCTTCAACACCACCACCTTTAAGATACAATTTCAAAAAAGCTGATTTAATGGGACTTTATGTTTTCTTATCTAATGTTGATTGGTCTGGCTTGCGATCTTACACTGATGTAAACTTGGCTTGTGATGAGTTTCTTTCTATCATACATAATGCTTTTAATATATATGTTCCTATTTATAAAACAAATCACAATTCGGGTCACAGGTATCCTCCCTGGTTTGACCAGTCAATAATTAACGATATTAACATTAAGAAAGGTTTATTAAAAAAGAGACATCTATCTAATTATTACGCAGAACAATTACGCTTAATTTTTGCATCACTGCACAAACGTATTAAAAACAACCATGTTCAGTACATTAAATCCGTGGAAGATGCTCTCAGAAGGGACTCAAAGAAATTTTGGGGTTATGTTAATAGAAACAAAAGAAACTCTACTATACCTGATTTAATGTTTAAGGATAATGTAACACTTGATACACCTATGTCAATTGTGAATTCTTTTGCTGATCTTTTTTCTTATCATTCAAAAGCCACTACATTTCCGTCTGAATTAATTAATAACAATCAAAATAAATCCTTTTGTTGTAATAATACTATTTTATTTACTGACAATGTAGTGGCTAAAGCAGCTAAATCATTAAAAGCAACATTTGTTTCTGATCCGGATAACATTCCGAGTTTTATTGTAAGGGATTGTGCCTCAGTGTTAGCTGAGCCATTGACTATTATTTTTAACTTGGCTTTATCGACTTGTACTTTTCCCCATCCATGGAAACATGCTAAAATTATACCAGTTTATAAGGCTGGAGAGAGGTCTATCATAACCAACTACCGACCTATTGCTCTTATTCAAAATTTTGTCAAAGTTTATGAACGCGCCATTCTAAACACTTTACAATCTTCTCTCATTAACTTTATTATTGACGAACAACATGGCTGTGTTCGAAATCGTTCGATTACTACTAACTTAACGATATTTACGCAAATTATTAATATATCTCTACAAAAGGGTTTACAGGTTGATGTTGTTTATCTAGACTTCTCAAAGGCCTTTGATACTATAGATCACCAATTGTTAGCTAAAAAAATGAAAAATTTGGATTTGCCTGATAATATTACTAAATTAATATTAAATTATCTAGTTTGTCGGTCGCATCGTGTCACCATTGGTCACCATTTTTCCTATGCATTTTTTCCCACTGCTGGTGTTCCTCAAGGATGCTCCTTTGGTTCACCTCTCTTTAATCTTTATATTAATGATTTAATTTTAAACTTAAAGTCCTTTGTTCTTATCTTTGCTGATGACGTTAAGATTTTTCGTGTTATTCACTCTGTGGATGATTCAAAAACTCTTCAATCTGACTTAAATCAAATTTTCTTATGGTCTAAAAATAATTTACTTCCCCTAAATGTTAATAAATGTCATGTTCTATCTTTTACGAGACGTACTGATCCCCTTTTCTATAATTATAAAATAGGTGAAACAATGTTGGAAAGAGTATTTTCTACTTGTGACCTTGGTGTGACTTATGATGATCGACTGTCATTTAATGATAACATTTCTAGGGTCGTAGCATCTGCGTCGAAAGCTCTTGGTTTTCTCATTAGATCATCAAAAGGTTTTACAAATATATCGACTTTAACAACACTCTTTGATTCTCTAGTTCTTTCCCGTTTAATTTTTGCGTATACTATCGCTAACCCCCTTTTCCAAAAATACAATGATGATCTGGAGAGAATTCAAAAGAGATTTTTAAAATTTTTAGCTTTTAAAAAGGATGGGTGCTATCCACCTCAAGGTTCTGATTACGATTGTTTGTGTGAACGTTTCGCTTTTCGCTCAATAGCTAAAAGACGTATTTTAACTGCGACTCTGTTCTTGTTTAAAGTTCTTAATTCTCAAATATATGCTCCCGAAATTTTATTTATGATTAATTTAAGAATTCCCCGACTCTCATCACGTAATTTCGAACCATTTTACCTTGACACTCCAAAGAAATCATTTGGTACAATTGCACCTATTTTTTTCGCATGCAACCATATTAACCAATTATTTACGCGAATGGCTCCGGACTTAGATTTGTTTTTTTCATCAGCAAAAGTTTTCACATCTACTCTTAATGCTTACATCGATTCTTTAAAATTTTAAATTTACTATGTGAGCTACATTTATTATTATAATTCAGTTAGCCATATTCTCTTTGCAATCTATAATTATTGTTAGTTATTACCTAATTATGTTATTTTTTTGTATCAAATTTTAGTTACCCATTTATGGTCCTTTGGGACTGCGGGAACTGTTTTTGTAAATAAATAAATAAATAAATAAATTTTTTAAACAAAATTTTTATTAAAATTAAAAAAACATCTGTAAATTTTACTGATAATTCTACATAAATTACAATTTTAAAGACTGTAATTTTTTGAAATTATTTTTAATTTTGGAAATAAATAAATTGAAAATAATTTAATTTAAAGAAATTATAATGAAATAATTCTAAAATTTACGTTTTAATTAATGTTTGAATATGATTTTTTTAAACTCATTGACATTTAAAGATATTTTTCATTAAAATTTTTTAAATTCAATTATTTTGAAAATTGGCAATTAAAATTCTCTGTATAAGTTGTATTTGATACCAAAAAGTAGTATTTTTCTGTAATGTTTGTAAAATGTTCCTTCTATAATTTTCCAAAACAAAGAATGAACAATTTCAAATATAAGAAATTAATCTAAAAATAAAAAAAAATTGTAAGTAAGTAAAACAGTTAGATTGGTTCATTTTTTGTACAAGATACGAAAAAACAATACTTTTTTTGTCAAAATCAAAAATTTTTACAAATTATTATATTAAGCACCTGAATAAAAAATTTTGCAAAATATCATGAAGCTCTTTTTCATATAATTTAACTTAAAAAGTGTCAGGAAAATTGGAAATGTTAAATTTAATATTTTGATTTGGCGTGGACTATCTTATTTATTCATTAATATAATTTAATTTAGTTTGTTTTATGTATGTGTATATATATTTCTTAATTTAATTTAAAAGGTAAATATTTTTAAAGACTGTTTATTTGCAAGGTATAAGAAACACACCAATGAAAGACTATTTTAGAAAATGATTTTTTATATTTTGTATAACTTTTTTTGTATACTTACTTCCTAATCTTAAGACGCATACGAAGATATAATTCGATGAGCGCAAAATTAATTTCAGCGATTTATTTCGGTCAAAATCATTTGCATCTTTGGGAAAAAACCTTCAATATCCGATATTGAAACATTTTCCACGTCTCCACCTTTGAGTAAGATGCGTAATTTTGGCGTGCGTAATTTTGTTGGAAGCCATAATCTGAATGTGCACTTCTATTTACACTAACTTGCAAATTTACACTGAGAATTATAGTTAAATAGTATATTTTATTGATCTACAATGATTAAAAAAGAAATTAAAAATGTCACGCACTTTTTAGTTTTTGTTGGAACAATAAAACGTATATAAGAAATAAAAGAAAGCACACCTTCTGAACACGAGTTTCACCAATATATAACACGTGCTATATATTTCACCTTCGCAATAGTTCCCAGCATCTAAATTTTTATATCATGTGACTTTTTTTAAAAAAATCACCAATGAAATGCAAGCATGGTGTTTGTCATGCGCAAAAACACAAGGGTAAACAAAAATTTATCACTGCCTATCACTGATGGACACTACCTGACTACGGTAGACAGGGTTAAAGGCTGACGCACAATAAGTTCGCGAACGAGACGCATGAGATAGAAAAGGATATAAATATATATCTGTTCTTTTTTAACTTATGTTTTGCGTTCGCGAAAGCCGTTCGAGGAACAGTTGTGTATTAGGCCTTTAAGTATTATGAATATTCCTCCTGCGTTCTGCTACTTCATGTTTGCACTTCCTTAGAAGATTTTGTGAAAAATATCACGTGACACTTAGAAATTTAGTTGCCGGTAACTACAATCAAGCACGTGTTTTATACTGATAAGAGTCTGATGGTTCTAAATCTGTATCCACTTTTTGATTTCGCGTATTTTTTTGTTTTAAAATTAAATTCGAAAATTGTTCGACAGATTAAATGTTTCATAATTTTCGTGAAACTGCTGCCAAAAGTGCAAGGGCATAAAACAAAATGTTTTAAAGGTTAACGTTTTAATTTATTAAAATTTTTTACCAATGTATAGTGCATTTGCTGTAAAGCGGAAAAGTTATAACTTAAATTTAGAAGTGGAAGTTAGTTAAACCTTCGATCAAAATGTCTTCTGATGATGAAAGCGTTACAGTAAGTACATATTTTTTAAGGAGTATTTTGGTAATAACTTTTTAATATTTCTTTGTTAGTAATAGTAAAATATATTTGTGAAAGAAATTTACGATTTATACTTTTCTTTACATGAAAATTTAGCACCTTGTTTTGAATCTTAAAGCGAATCTCATAAAGTAACTTCCTTATATGTTAGGTATGGATGTAAATATGTCTTTGTGACCTTCAAAGAAATATACTAACTTTTATCAAAACAAAAGTATTTTCCTTCTGTATATTTCTTACTTTAAAGTCTATTGTGTACAATGTATGAAATTTTAAATGTATAAGCTTTCTATTTGAAGACAACCTTAAACATCAACAATTACCAATGTGAGGTAATTAATCGTTGTACTTTTTCATTCATTTATTCAATAACTTATTTATTTGTTTATTAAATGTAAATGTAATTAAACACTTTAATTTGCAAAATGATTAGATACATTTTTTTGACAGTTTTGAATGATCTTATTATTATTTTTATATCTTGTTCATTTTTTCAAATTTCATTTTATTATTATTATATTATTATTTATTATTATAGAAAATATAATTATTTTATTTGAAGTTTATTTTATTAAAAATTTTTCTTCTGTGAATTGAACTACGTATATAGAGAATAATGCAGTAAAAAAACCACTGTCTAGTTAAACTTTATGTATCGGGCTAAAAATACTCTCATTTTATGTCCCCCGAGGAGACCTACAATTTAAAAAAAAATTTAATTTTAATGTAATTATAGACAGCATACAAATGCAAAATAATCAATTGAATGTGAAAGAAATATTTCGCTTATTCTTCAACGCGTGAGGTTTCTAGGTTGAGTTTTGTCAAATTACTTCTGCATTCAGTTTTATATCGGTTTGATTTTCTAAGTAACTTCAGTCGACACTAGATAAATTTAATTTAAAAGGGATTTAAAAAAGTTCAATTTATAAAGAGTATATTATGGTGGCGAACCTGACCACCGAAACGTCGTCTATTTTATAAAGAAGTAAAAGAGTTTTTTTTCTTTTACCTTTTATATACACCTTCCAAAAATCGAAAAAACTAATTTATTTAATTATTGTGGAAGAATTTACTAAATATTTAATTTATAAAGAGTAGTTTTAACTATGGAGAGAGGAGAGTCGAACTAGGCGTTTTAAAACTTGAAACTTCGGTTTTTGAATGGTTTCGAATTGGCTAGTTCAAATCGCTTTTTCTCTAGATTTCGCAATTTTTTACACCTCTAGAAATGATTTAAAAATTTTTTTATAATGGCATTTGTTTACAAAGGCGAAAAATAAAAAAAGGCTCATGAGCCTCTTCCGATTTCTTAATATATTTATTTTTTATTGTAGAGGGTGGGTGAAATTTACAGCGCTTCTGGTTGTTGATTGGGAGTAAAAAATATTTTTTTTACACAAAAAAATTAATTTCTTTGTCACTAAATATTTATTTTTTATTCTCTTATAATAAGAATTTTTGTTTTATTTTTATTTATTCTAATATTGTGTATTTTACATTATAGAATACGACGGAAGGGCGAAAAACAAAAACATATAAGGAATATACAACGCACGGATCTACAAGTAGTATTCCATCATCAACGTGGTACCGATATAAAAAAATGCACATGGAACAAGTATGTATCATAAAATTTAGTGTAAATAATTCAAAACAAAACAAATTTTCTAAGAAAGCATAGACTGAAAAATAAAACGATACAGAATATTTCTAACTCGCGTTGCACAAGTCAGTTTTAAAGTGTGCAACAGACACACTATTTTCGTTAATAAATTACTTTAGTTTATTTCCAATTTTTTGTTAATTTATAAATTCTCTACAAAATAAAATAACCAATTTTTACAGACTGTAAACACAACCACTGAAAAAATGGAATGTGATACTGATTTTGATAAGGATGTACACATGCCGGAATCAACAGCAATATTAGAAGAAAATCCTTTGAATGATATTCCATTAAAAAGTCAAAAGATTTTTTTAAAAGATGAAAAAAATGAATCTGTTTTCTTAAATGAAAGGATTCTTGACAAAGATAAGGATCATCACTCTGAAGAAATCAAGTTATCGGATGTTGCCGGGGTAAATAATTTTAATATAAAATGTTACTGTTTAAATAATATTTACATTTTGTTTTTAATATTAAATGAAACATAAATACAAGAAATTAAAAATCTTTTTTAAGGTGCTTATTAGAAGTATGAACAAATTCAAAGTATGTACGATTGATTCAAATGTTATTTCAAATACCTCATACAGATTAGAAAAACCAATAATGAAAAATGCAAAAAATTAAGAAAACAAATTAATATTTATTTGATAAGGTATAATTCATAATATCACTAAAAGTATTTAATAGTATAAAATATATTCATTAAGTTTCCGTTTTAACTGTAAAAAATCGATTATTATGTAACTTTTTTAGAGAAAAATTAATCAATCAAAAATTCGATAAAAAGCAAAATTAAAATGGATCGATTTTTAAATATGGTTGATTCTCCTGAAAGCGACTACTTCGCATGTCTCAACAATGAAATTTATTATTTACATTTTAATATTCTAATTTTATCTTCTTGTGTTGGAATGTTTTTGGAACAATATATTCAGGATCTACAAATTTTTATTTTTTTACATAATCTTCTAATGTGTACTTATGTTAAAAGTTTTTCTTTCTTAGAAAAATATTTAATTTTCTTTTCTAGTTTTGATTAAATTTCATACGTATTCTTAAATTATATTTTAACATAGTTGGAACAATAGGATGATTTTCAGTTATTGTCATTTTTTGAATAAGAAGTTTTCCCGTCAAATTAATGAACAAAATTTGACTTTAATTAAATTTTCACTATATTTTTGTTATAGAAATATGTGTTTAAAAAGAAAATACAAGATCTTGAATATTTTTTTATAAATTATGATGAAAAAAGAGATATGCCACAGACCTGACATTTTATATTTTATATAATAAATTATTAAATAAATATTTTCTTTTCAATTTTCGCAATTCAAAATAATAACAATAGAGGATTTCCTGACATTTGACATGACAGTTGTACTTTGTGGAAGTCTGTGTGGTTATTTATATGTTCACACATAAAGAAATATTTTAAAAATTAAACTTAAGTTACAATTACACACAGTGTAACAAATTTAATATTAACAAGTTAATAATTAAACATTATTACATGGGATCCTGTCAAGTTCCAGGAAATTCTCGGTGCTGTTTCAATCTATTATATATAATCAATGAGGGTAAGTCTAGGGGAGATGGCCATTAGTGATATATTTTTTTAAATTCTGTAAAATATTTGAATCGAACATTGCTTCCTCATAGAGATGTTAATAATAATGGAAATAAAGTAGATAAATAAATAAAATGATATTATCGACAATTTTTTAATTTTAAAATTCCAATAATTTCATCATTTCTAACCGAATCAGGTTAAAAAATAGGTCAATCGATGCGTTTTTTAATGCTCTACAACTTGGTAATGATACTTTTAAAATTAATTTTACATTTTTCAACAAAATTTTCAAAAAAGTCGTATTTTCCAAAAATTTAGATTTTTAAAAGCTTAATATCTCCGGATAGTATGGACATAGTATACACTGAAATCTGGATCGGTGAGCTTTGGATCGCTGAGACTCTGTTTACATAGTTTATAGGCGAGGAAAGGTAGAGGGCCGAGCGGGGACTCTAAAGTGTCGATCAGTGCCGTACATAACTGTAGAGAAAAAAGGTTCGCAGTGCCCGATGCTATTAAAGCATTTACAGAAACACGAAAAATAAATCATTATTTAACAAATAAACAAATATATGAAATGGCTACGAGTATTGAGGCAGGAGAAACTAATGAAAATAAATATTAAAATATTATAATGAAATTTTAAAAGAAACGTGCACGCATAAAATACTTCGTACGGTCCTGTTTGTTTGCTTTTCAGTCTCAACTGATCCACTGGATCGGTGAGAAGCCATCCCCGATCAGTCTCACCGATCCAGATTCCAGTGTATTACGATACAAGGTGCCAAGTGAGCGTTTTGCACATTGCGAGTGTAATGGCGTGGCGAGAACTTAATGCAGGCATAACCTCGTTTGGTAAGCACTTGCAGTAGTTTAAAATGTCCGATCGCCTTACAGTGCGAACAAACGCTGCGCAAAATATTTTGCTCACCGCTACACTGTGAGCAAAATGGTTTGCGCATTGCTTGGTCGGACTGTACAACTCTACAAAACTAAGGACAAACATTTATAGGTGTCCTAACATTTTTTTAAAGTTATGGCCAAAAAACGTTTTTTTGTAAAATTAAAAATGCAAAAAAAAATTCATAACCTTTATGAATCGGGCTGAAAATACTCTTATTTTATGTCCCCCGAGGAGACCTGCATTAAAAAAAAATTATAGCCTTTAGCTCTTTATGGTCCTGAGATATTGAGGCAAATGTAATGTTAGTACACATACACACATCCGGACAAATATTTTAAATACGTTTTTTTAACTTCTGACATAAAATTAAATGGAAATTTTTATTTATGTATTTAAAACATTAATACAGGGAGTACCTAGTCATATATAAAGTACTAAAGTATCAGGTATAATGGAAAAAAATTATAAATATGTCAAAAAATGACAATCCTAAATTTTGCTAATACTTCCTATGAGGAAGCAATATAGTAAAACAAAATTTCTTTTTAATGAAATATAATTAATTGTGGCTTACTTTTTAAAAATTAAAAAAAATTAATAAATAATTAAAAATTAAATAAAATTAAAATATTATTAAATAAAAGTTATATTTTTATTTTAATATATTTTAATAATTAAACATCACAATGATTATAGCTTATTAAAAAATAGTCTTGTAAATTTATTTATGATAAATAAATTAAAAAAAATTTTTTTGAAACTTATTTATTAACTGTAAAATAATTCGATAACATCGATATAACTTCTTTTTGAAATAAATATTTAATTATTATTATTATTTTTCCACAGCAATTAGAATTTTCAACAATTTTAAATTCAAACTATTGGCCATTCAAAAACCTATAAGAATATATTGTATGAACTAATAAATTTTTTTAAGAATAATTACATTTTTCGAGGATTTAGATTAAAATTTATTGTATTAAAAATAATTAATTTCCTAAAAATGTGAATTATATATTTATGAAAATAATTGTATCTTTCTAAAAAGTTTTATTATTTATGAAAATAATTAAAACTCAATGAATTAAGGTAAATTTTTTCAAATAATTTAAATTTTGACAAGAATTGTATAAAAATTTATGAAAATAATAAATTTCAAAGAAGAATTTTCTAAGATATTTATAAAGATAATTGAAATTAGGAGAATTTTTCTTTAATTTTCGAACCTAGCTAAATGAATTTTTGCGAAGAATATTTTTCAAAAATCTTAGTTCTTTAAAATTTCTAATTAAAAATGAAATATTCATTAGTAATTAAAAATGATGTGTCAATAAATTATATTTTATTAAAAAGAAATTTTATTTTATTATATCTAACAATATAAGCATACACTAATGGGCGCCCGCGTCTGCCGTCGCCATCAACGGAAAACGGTAGACTCATCAGGGGGCCGGATTACATAACTAAATCATTTTTTCTCGAAAACAAAAAATATTGCCACTTTGCAATTTTAACCATGTCTTTATTATGAAATAAGGTATATTTACAATTTTTTTCGAGCTTGAGAAATAGGGAGAACATGGTTAAAAGTTAAAAATAAATTTTATTTTTTAAATAAATTAATTAAAAATTAACTTTTTTTCTTCCACTTTTTTTTCTTAAAACCTTAATATATTTTGTATAAAAAAAATTCATAAGTTTTTTTCTATTTTTATTAAAAAAAAGTTTTGAGCAAAAGAAAAAAAATGGTTAAAATCTTTCAATGCAAATATTTGCGAAAATATGCAAAAATTTTAATCCACATTTGGTAGACATATTTTTCACCTGAGGGACAACATTTTTCCAAATTTTAAGAAAAAATGGAGACATGACCCCGTCTTTTCATGTGAATTGCCTCACATATAATTAGCGATAAAATTAGAAACACAAACATCCTTTATATACTAAACAGACAAATTTTTTTGTGCTTGTAAGAAATTTGAAAATATTTTGTAATCTATTTAATAATAAAAAAACCGGACAAGTGCGAGTAGAACTCGTACTAAAACCGAGGGTTCCGTACCCTCCATTAAAAACTTCTAATTTTTTTCTTACAAAAAAATTTGAGTTTTTCGCTAAAAAAAATTTGAAGATCAATTCTAATCATGTTCGGTATTTTTTTCTTGAAATCTACAAATGGAAATACATTAAATAAAAAAAAGCATTCCAATAGGCAAAGAATTGTGAATTTTAAGGGGGGTACACACTTTTTTTTTAAAAACGAAAAATTTTTTTAGTTTTTCGCAAAAAAAATATGAAGATGAATTCCAATAATTTTTTCTGTATGTTTGTTGAAATCTGCACGAAAAAACAAATAAAAATGTATAACGCCAGTCCACTAGATTAAGAATTGAGAGAACCAGCAAGGGTTGAAGAATTTTCGAGCTTGCAAAAAGAGATTTTAGTTTTTCGATGAAAACACCATGAAGATCTATTCCAATCACTTCCGCTATATTTTTCCTGTAATCTATGCATAAAAACGAATAAGTATGCCAATTTTCAGCTCTCCAGGTAAAAAACTGTGGGCGCCAGGGGGGGGGTACATGCATTTTTTTCGAAATTTTCAAAATTTTCGAGTTTTTCGCTGAAAAATTTATGAAGATCGATACCGAATGTATTCGCTATATTTTTCCTTTAATCCATTTTTGAAAATACATATGCATACAAATTTTCAACTTTCTAGGTAAAAAACTGTGAGCGCTAGGGGGGGGGGGTACATGCCTTTTTTTGCGAAAAATGGCCAAAATTTGATGTTTTTCGTCGAAAACTCTATGAAGATCAATCCCAATCACGTTCGCTATATTTTTCCTGTAATCTACGCGTGAAAATACATAAGTGTACCAATTTTTAGCTCTCTAGATGAAAAACTGTGAGTTCTAGGGGGGGGGGTACATGGTCATTTTTGTAACCGTTCCAATAGGGTTCCTACCGGGGTACGGAACCCTAAAAAGGAAGATTAAAGAATAATCAAATATTATATTACCTTTTGAAGAACAAATTTTTTATCATATTTTCATATAGAATGTTCTCAAAATTTTATTCTAAAAATAAATAATATGTTGTACTCAAAAATTAATGTAGAGGGTAAAGTAAAAGCTAAGATGAAGCTGGAGAAACAGTTAAATTTTATTCGAATAATAGTACACTTTATTATTTTCATTTTAAGCACCATTCAAGGGAGTAGACTATAGTAAAAAAATGTTTTGCATTTGAAACAACTATAGGAAAGATAAACGACAAAATATCTAACACTATGATAACTTTTTTCTCAATCAACGTGACGCTGCACTGTAAAAACAATTTATCTTCGTAGTAACTTAAGGTGCAATCTTTTGTACGTGTTACACAAAGTCTGAGCCTTATGTTATTTGGAAGATAGGTCCGTTTCACCGTTGAGTGTCACATATGTATTTCATTAAAAAAATTGTGCACATTTAAATATTTACGTTATAACTCTTAATACTTTTTTGTAGATATTAAATAATAGAACGGTAGTGGATGCATATGTACTTCAGCAAGTTCATAACATTGTTGAAAATTTGTCGGAAGATATAGAATATGAAGAAGAAACTCTACATAAAGTAGAGGTAATGTGTACAATATATATATATATATATATATATATATATATATATATATAACAAATTATACATTATATATTAACTAATTTGAATAAAATCATGTAGATATAAATTTTTTATCTCTTATACTGTTATTTATATTATAGAATGAAAATGATGCTGATAATTTCCTCATCGATGAATCGGATAATGACACTGAAATTTTTAATTTAGAAGAAAGTGATACAGTCAAGGAAACATTTACCTCAGCTGAGAATAAATATACCACTATTGAAGATATGATGGACGGAACTGATTTTAACAAGCCTATAAATTTACAGATAAAAAAGTCAATTGGCGAAATTGTTATTATGATCATTAGGTATGCGTTAGACCATACCTTATCATTTAATTCAACTTTTCATTTATTTAGACTTTTGAATTCTCTTTTTGAAATTCCCATTCTACCAAATACAAAACATTTTATAGATAAACTATTCTATCCGAAAAAATCTACGAAATTCCACTCTATTTGTACGCAGTGTAAAGGATATGCAGGCACATATGAACCACGTAAAGATAAATTTTTAAAATGTAAACATTGTGATAAAAGAATTAATGTAAACAATTCTAATTATAATGATTTTTTTGTTACTATGGATCCTTCGACGCCGATTGCTGAATTATTAGAGACACATTCTGAATATTATAACTTCGTGGTAAATGAAAAGATTAGAAAAAAAGGATTCATAAATGACATATATGATGGGAAACTTTATCGAGATTTTGTTAAATCATTAAGCGACGATGACAAACATAAATATGTGACAACAACTTTCAACACTGATGGCGCGCCATTGTTTAAAAGTTCAAGTTGCTCAATTTGGCCGATTTATTTAATGGTAAATGAATTACCCTTCGCTGTCAGGACTAATGAAATAATATTAGTAGGGCTTTGGTTTGGTAAGAGTAAACCAGACATGAACGTTTTTCTAACCCCATTCGTAGAAAATATGAACGTATTTTCTGAAAATGGTGTGAAGTGTATAATAAATGGCATTGAAACATGTATAAAAATATTTAACTTGGTTTCTTGTGTGGATTCAGTAGCGCGTCCAGCTATACAAGGATTTGTACAATTTAATTCATATTATGGTTGTGGTTATTGTCTTCACACTGGAGAATGGGTAAAAAAGTCAAAATATTCTAAATCTGGTTGTGTTAAATATCCTTTACAAAATATAGTTTCAGAGGTTAGAAATACAAAGGACACATTGAAACATGCTCTAGCAGCTACTTCTGAGAATCCAGTGTTCGGTGTGAAATTTCGATCTTGTTTGTTTGACCTTATTAACTATGATATGATTCGTGGTTGTGTCCCAGATGGCATGCATCTAATTTATGGAGTAGCAAAACAGTTTTCTACAATATTATTTGGAACAAAAAAAAAGCGGGATTACTATCACGGAAATTAATAGGTAAAATTGATAACATTTTGAAAGGAATAAAATCTCCTCACCAATTAGGTAAATTAACACGTCCTTTTTCTGAAAGAGAATATTGGAAATCTTCTGAATGGGAAAATTGGACTTTATTTTATAGTGTTCCAATATTTTTGAAAGTTTTGCCTCGAGAATTTTTAATGCACTGGATTCTCTTAGTAGAAGCTGTATATCTTTTGTCACAGGACGAAATTAAAACTTCTGAAATTGACTTAGCAGATCAGTTATTACATAAATTTGTAGCTGATACTGAAAAGTTGTATTCAAAATGGGCCATGACGTTCAATATCCATTTATTATTGCACTTGGCAAAAAGCGTTCATGATTGGGGACCTTTACGTGTTCATAACGCGTATGCTTTCGAATCAGAAAACGGAAAATTATTAAAAGCGACTCATTGTGCTAATAGTATACACCATTAAATATGCCGCCGAATAAGTCTAAAATATTGTATGATAATGCTATTGAAACGAGTTCATTTTTCATTCAGTACAAAACAGTTTTTTACTGATATTGGTTCTACAATGGTTCAAAAAACTGTAAAATATTCTGAAATCAGATATTTTGGTTCATGTTCGATTGTTAGTGAATTTTGGGTTAAAACTTTAAATTTAGCAGTCGATCATACAGTCTCTTACATAAAAATGGTGAAAAATGGTTGTTTATTTACGACCTCAGCTAAAATTAATAATCGCTCAAACAATTGTTAAGCACAATTAAATGATAAGTCCTTTGTCAACATAATATGTTTTATTGTTGATAGAAGTAGTAAATTAGAATTTACTATTGTTAAAAAAATCAAAACTAAAAAGAGTATTGTAGAATTTCATAGTTCAAAAATAATTCAAAAAATAGAGGGAATTAGTAGTGACAATTTTGCTATACCAACATCTACAATTAATAAAGTATGCATTTTCATGAAAGTAGATCAAAATGACTACATATGTGCCATAAACAACTTAAGATGTTATTAATTATAGGAAAAAAATCTTGACATTCTTCTGATGAAGTGTAGTTTATAAATTTTGTATTTTTATTTTTTCAGATAGTTTTCTAAAGCATGCCACCTAAAACTCAATAATTTTTTTCCTAACTATTTGAGCGATAAGATAATCAGCTATTATTAAGAATTTGACATCGCATGTTATTTGAATATTTATTTCTTTCTAAATTTATAATAGAAGAAAACATTTAAATAAAGTTTTTCACAAAATATATACAGGTTGTATATTAACTTTGTAAAAATCCAAACCATTTTATATATAATTTAGTAGGCAATCATTACAATTTTTTAAAATTCGTTTTAAATTATACTATTTTTTTATCATAATAGTCGCAAACTATACAATATATGAAATCGAGGCCAAATAAACTAAATCATCAAATAATTGTCCAATAAAATATGTATAATAATTGATAATTATAATGATAAAATGAAATTAATTTTTTAATTCTTCTCTTTTTGTAAAAAAAAAGAAAAATATAATAAGCGTAAATAATAATTATTTTTATCAACAAAGTAAAAAATTCAATATTTAATGCATAACAAGTATATAAAACGGAAATATATACATTATACTTATTATGTGAAGGAAATTAGGATCCTACGTAGGATCCTGTCCCAAATTCCCGCTTAGTTTCCCAACCAGTTTCCTACGTAGGATCCTGAGCTGTTTCATACGTAGATAACTACCTAGTATCCAACATGGGATCCAAATAAGATCCTAATAGGATTCTACGCTGGGTCCTACGTAGGATTTTTTAATAGGGTTGCACGCGAGTATGTAAGCAGTCACCGGCAGTCACCTACCTAACCTTGTTACGAGCGACTATTATCTCGCTCGAATCGTTATTCGATATTAATCGAAATGCGATTAAACTTTGCGGGAAAATATAATATTTAGTTTAATTTAAATAAAAATATCCTGTCCATAGATTGAGAAGAACTTTCTGCGTTAAATTTAAGAAATATGTTTCTAAAATATTGTATTCTTTGCATATCTCTCTATCAATAGCTGAAATATAACAAAAGATAAAATACACATGTTTTACAGACACTCAGTATGTCTTTGAAAACATCGTCTCAAAAAATAGTGAAGTTCCAAACACATTTTTTACAACATAAAATTGGTCTATTGTCGCTTTCGAGACAATATGTCCTTAAAACTCTAACACAATTGTCAACCATAAACTAAGAGAAATAAGCCCAAAGATGTCATAAAAAACTGTCTTTCAATTCTCAAGTAGACCCTCTTTGGAGGTAATAAAACACATCGGTTGACCAACGTGCATTTTATCCTTTTTCTCATGATAAAATCACGTATTGGGAAATTCCAAATTTCGCATTTTTTTATACATTAACAACGAGTATAAGTTTTGTATAAAATAGAATATTAATTAAAAGCATTAATTAATTATATATATGTATATGAATATAATTAATTACTCATCATTTCTATAATAATAATAATAATAATAATAGAATTTACATAAATGCAAATTGTGTCTAAATAATATTTTAATCTAATTGTTTAATTTAATATCTTCATTATTAAATAAGATTGTTGTAAATAATTAGTAACAATAAAAGTGTATATTATGCTGTAATTTCTATTATAGGTAATAAAAATGTTCGTGTAAATAACATAGCTAATATTAATTGATAATATTATAATTATTATTTATTCACTTAATGTAAACAAAATAGTCTTGCAAATATAATGTGAGATGTGTATGTTTGTGTAGAGTGAACATAGAATGTAAATACATAGTGTATGTGTAGTAGTATTATTGTTGCGTTAACCCCTATACGGCGGTAGTAGTGCGCCTGCATATTTGGCCATGACCTGGTGTATGAATAGACCTTAAAGTTTGTATTTAATATCGTAAAACGCTGTAATAAAGATATTTATATGCTGTAAAAAGATGATTTATATTAAAAATTATATTTAAAAAATGAAATTAAGATTAAAGTTTACGACGTGTAATAAATAAAAGAAGGAGGGGAACCATAGGGAGGTCTGTTACAGGGGGACTGCAGCTCTAAGCGACTCAGTTCACTCGGAGGGGAAAGTCCCCAACAGAACCTCTCTGCTGCTATGATAGATATCATTGCATCTCTGGGGCTCCTTAAATTTAAATTTGTAGTTTTGCACGTTTTAAAAATCTAAATACAGGTGAAATGATTTTAGGAGATGGGTTATTTAAAAACTAAACACTGCTAAAAGGAGGAGGGCATTTTAATGCTCTTGAAAGAGCTTTTATTAGGTCTGGTCGGAAGGAATCAAATTTGGGACATGACCAGAGAATATGATCGAAGTCTTCTTCTATGTTAGGGCATTGTGG